>JAWPHD010000547.1:0-440849 GCA_037043455.1 Cyrtodaria siliqua | reverse complement strand
GCTTGGTCTTCTTTTTGGTCTTCTTCTTGGTGTTCTTCTTCTTGGTGTTCTTCTTCTTGGTCTTCTTCTTGGTCTTTTTTTGGTCTTTTGCTTGGTCTTCTTTTTGGTCTTCTTCTTGGTCTTCTTCTTGGTCTTCTTCTTCTTGGTCTTCTTCTTGGTCTTTTTTTGGTCTTTTTTGGTCTTCTTTTTGGTCTTTTTTGGTCTTCTTCTTGGTCTTCTTCTTGGTCTTTTTTGGTCTTCTTCTTGGTCTTTTTAGGTCTTCTTCTTGGTCTTCTTCTTGGTCTTCTTTTTATTTTTGGTCTTCTTTTTGGTCTCTCTTGATTTTCAATATTCCGTCTAATCCCTGTAATTGTTTTTGTAATTCATTAACATTTCTTCCCAATCGCATCCCTGCTGCTATTTTTGCTCTCAGTGTCCTACCTTCTGGAGATAGAACTGTTTTCTTTCTTTGGGCTACTAGGATATTTAATTTGTCTTGCAATTCTTTGATATGTTTCCCCCCATCTTTTTCCTGCTGCTATGCTTGCTCGTATTTTTCTCATTTCACTTATATATAACATAGTCAGATTATTCTTGGTGCTTGTAGCATGCTTGTTGTAATGTCAGATGAAAATATCTTGTGTAACTCACCGTGCCGTTACTCGTTCAGTATTGCAAAATGTAGAAATACTCCTGCTAGAAGACCTGGTGTTATACCGTTTTGAGTCGTGTGATTGGAAAATTTCGTCGAAATTAATAAAAAAATAATATAATCTAGTATATCTAGTATATACAAGTAGTATAGAAAGTGTGGACAAGTAGTATAGAAAGTGTGTGTGTGGGAGGTGGGGGTGGGGGGGGGGGGGGGGGGTCCAGCGATAAGTTCCCCAGAGCGGGTTTACTGAAGTAATTAATAATATGTGTCAGGGCTTTTGGCCCAAGTATGCTATCATTTAGATTTTTTTGTAAATGATGGTGGGTTAACAGTCATGGCCGACACATTTTACAGTTGCTTGGTGCTCGTTGCCCGCTCTGGGAAAGTGTCCTGGTACCACCCCCTCCCCACCCCTCTTTCTATACTATTCCCTCATTATAAGCGCAACATGTTCTAATACACATCATTTTGCTGAAATATTGATACATATTGTATGTTGTTTCGTTCCGATATGGCTGTAAGCATGTTTTACTTCACCGTAACCATCGGTATGTATCTTGTTGTATATGTACTTAAAGGGACTGCACGCGATCCGAAATAATTACGGATGTATTGTTATATATAAATAAAACCATCATACTATGATTCTATTTCATATAATATGTGCAAGTGCACTAGATTTGGCACCATGTTCTGTTCGGTTTAGTTAATTAAGATTTGGAAAAATAGAAGAATATCATATGTATTAATTTATACTGGGCTATACGACTGTATAAAGTACTTGTTTTTTGAATGAAGTACATTTTTTAAATTACCAGGTAACTGATTATAAAATTGAGTAAAAAAAGTTTTATGTTATTAATATAATAATATTTTATATTCAAGGGAATAATTCCTTATTACATTAGCTTACGATTGAATGTAACTATGCTCGGTCACAGTTATGATTGGTATATAAATACATACACATTCAGTCCCTTTAATATGACTTGCATCTTACACATAAGAATCAAATATCTGGAAATGCAATGAAATGAAATGAGTGTTACGTCTCGTTAACACATCATATTATGTTATATTGGGACAGCAACCTCGGAGGTAGATGAGATACAGGATTCAGTTTCACATCAGACATGCATCGGCCAGGGAGGGAACCCATTCGGGCGGATGTCTGCAGCTCTGTACGCCAAGGCCCTATTTTCACCGAGCTTCGGTGACCGCGTCTATAATTTGGAAGAAAGTGAATTCTATCCACCGAATGAGAAAGCATTCTCCATACCCTGGTAACCCAGCACTCGATCACAGAAAAACGTTCATTATTCACAAGTTTGCTCATTGGTCGTCAAGTCAAACTTTGATTAAACCACTATCCCTGCAAAGTGATCCGATTTCGATAGCCCATAATATCAGTTGATGATGCGTAAAATCCCATTTCAATTCAGTTCATTTCTCACAAAATTGATTTGATTTCATACCGCGAAATTCATCATTATTTCATATTATGAAAGCGTCAATATTGTCCTAAATCGCAGATGAAAACAATTCCAAAAACAGGTCGTAGGATCATCGACAACGTGAACGCATCTTGTATTCGAAGTGTTTGATACTTTTCTTAAGAACGCCCTATGTAATTATTCGCGCAGACGATACGGTAGCCATATTGGATGACGTACAATTTGTTTCGAGCGGGGCCATAAAACATGTCATTAATACGATACATTGGACGAATAATAAACGATTTCAAGAAGGGAGCTGTAATTTTAACCAAAACATATGTTCATCAGATTGAAAGATTAATTGTGAAGAAACTCTTCTTTTCGGAAGGTGTCAAGAAAAAAATACTTTTTGTCGGGGTATATTTTATATATACCCGTGTGATATAACCGTGTGAACGTTACGAGGTATCTGTATATTTGGCCCATTGCCATTATGGAATGGTGTTTTATTTTCTTATTTTTATTACAAAGAAATAGATCATTTTCTCCCTTTTCAATCATAAATCTTTGTTGCATGTATTAAACAAAGATATTACAACTACGACCTATACTCGTACAATACGTTTTGATAAAAAACTAGTTAAGCTACGATATTTTTCTGAAAGTAAAGGGGGGAAAACGAGGCCACCGTGACGTGAAAGGGGCATACGAGACAGTTTGCGACGGTCATTTTAATTGTTTATGAAACACGAACCTTGTAGGAGTATGTGTGCAATATTCTAATAATTATTGATTCTATAAATAAGTCGCCATTCAATCAAAGTCAAGTTATAAACAGGTTTCCGGTTTGGATTGATGACAGACGACATTACATTTTGATTAAAAGCTGAAACAGACTCATTTGAAGAAAGGTTTCATTAAAATCGGGCAAGGGAGCTCAGAGAATATGATGGTTAAAGACGGTAAGGATGGACAATCTGTATTAAAATGATAGCATGAATTGGAGTGTATGGTCGCACCAACAGCTAAGGTCATATGGCGACGTTCCAGCTTCATTGGTGGAGGAAAACCAATGGTGCCCCTCCTGCAATTTTCGTGCACGGGCGTGCACCTGGGTAGAACCACCGACGTTCTGCAAGCCAGCTGGATAGCTTCTTCACTTATAGATTCCTAGGCCTCTGAGGGATCGAACCCACAGCGGTGGGGGCCTAGTGATTTCAAGTCAGAGGCTCTAACCACTCGGCCACGGACATAATAGCCAGTATACTGTCAACAAATAACTCCACACACAGAGCATTCACAACTATTATTATTGTTTATTTTATTTTATTTTATAAAAAAATGTTTTGGACGTCTCATTTATTTACGTTCGTTGTACTGGATTTAAGATTCACATCGAAAAGCTTCACGAAAATAAGGAAGAAAAAAGTACCGATTATTGTTTGAATCCTCTTTTTTTTCAGAGATGTCGACTTTTGTAAACTTGCTACTGCTTGGTCTTTTGTATGTGTTTCTTTCAGCAAAATATTAAAGCATGTACCAACGTGGAACGCCCAAGTCTAAAAATAGATGTGTATACGTCGAAAACTACGAAGATTTGAAAGAAAAGCTAAGTTTCGCCTACCACTGCGTGCAGTAAACAACGGAATGGTTCTCATCCCAGTAAGACAATGGCGCCCGTGACGTTGTTATTAATTGTCATGTATGTAGTTTTGAAACGTGTTTGGACCTTTATTTCACAATAACAAGTTATGCATAATTCCCATCGTCTGCATCGTCAACGAAGAATTCAAACCGCTGACGATGATAAAGTCGACGCAAAACGGAATCAAGAAGCAGGCAGTGGTTGAAAACGTCAGCGCTACTGTGAACGATGAATTTCTGGTTACCCCCAGCTTAAATCTTTGACCGCGAATTTGACTCCCGTTCATTATACTTCAATTGTGTCAATTATAGCTTAGTGAACACTTTGTTCGCACAATTGTAACACCTGTTTGCGAGTAACATTTTAAAGTCATTTGACGATTTGTCTTTAGATTATAAATAAGAATTAAAGTTTTAAATTTCAAAAGGACATAAGCGACTCATATATCACGTCGCTTAGGTTCTATTAGGAATGTCAGTCGCAATATTTTTCTCGCGGAATATGACACGGAGAAACCTCAAGCCGTAAATTAGAAGCTATGTTTGTGTCCATCGGCATGTCAAAGATTAAAAGATAAAAGGAATTAATATTTCAGATGATATGGATGAAATTTTATCTTATCCTAGGCTACAAAACATATTTCACTCATGAAATGGTAAACCTATGTTTGAAAGATTTACATTAATTTGGGATTGTATGACAAATTATAAGACGTGGTGACTTCTTTTAATGTACATTTGTCAGAAATATTCTAAACTCCACCATACAATATTATTAACATACCGTATTTATTCTAATTAAAGACACGCCTTATCACGTGATTAGTGTATTTCTAAAAAGGGAACATGTGCTTTTCTAAATTACATATCTTTTATACTGCAGGTGTATTATAAAGTATTATCTTTGCCAAATATAACAGGTGGTGAAAAAATCGCTCCTCAACCGGGACTCGAACCCATTTTCTCTGCTTTACCGTTCCAGCGCTCTTAACACTGAGCTATCGAGGACATATAATTAGGAATCGATTATTCACCATTTACCTGTACCCGGTTACATACACCCACCCCCAGACTGAAATTCGTCCCTGAGTTTATAATTATAGAGGATAACCACTCGTCCCTGAGTTTCTAATTATAGAGAATAACCACTGCTGGTGTTTCTCAGGATGCTCCAGGACGTTCTCTCAAATGTAATATGTGGTGAAAAAACGTTCCTCAACTGAGACTCGAACCCAGGGTCTCTGGTTTACCTTACCAGGGCTCTAACCACCGAGCTATCGAGGACATACGGTTAGGAATCGAGTATTCACCATTTACCTGTACCTGGTTTAATCAAAATGTAATGTCGTCTGCCATCACTCAAAACCGGAAACCTTTTTATAACTTGACTTTGATTGAATGACGACTTATTTATAGAATCAATAATTATTAGAATATTGCACACTTACTCCTACAAGGTTCGTGTTTCATAAACAATTGAAATGAACTATCTCGTATGCCCCTTTCACGTCACGGTGGCCTCGTTTTCCCCCCTTTACTTTCAGACGGATTTGCATTTTATATGAATTTTACATGAATTTAGAAATATATTGGTCATTGGACTTTCGCGAATGTCCAATATCAAACTAATCTGACTTTGAACATTCGACAGGAATAACCTATAACTAAACAATTTGACATTGGACATTGGAAATGAATCACCAATATCAAAAATATTTGACTTTGGACATTGGCGAATCTCCAATATCAAATTAATTTGACTTTGGACATTCGACCCGAATCTCCAATAAATAAATAGTTTGACTTTGAATATTCGACCCGAATGTCCAATATCAAAATAATTTGAATTTGGACTTTCGACCCGAATCTCCAATATAAAAATAAATTGACTTTGGACAATCAACCCGAATCTAACAAAATAATTTGACTTTTTGATATTTGATCCGAATCTCAAATATCAAATTAATTTGACTTTGGACACTGGCGAATTATCCAAAATCAAAATAAGTTGACTTTGGACATTCGATCCGAATCTCCAATATCAAATTAATTTGACTTTGGACATTCGAGCCGAATCTGAAATATCAATTAATTTGACTTTGGACATTGGCGAATCTCCAATATCAAATTAATTTGACTTTGGACATTCAACACGAATCTCCAATAACAAAATAATTTGACTTTGATTATTTGATCCGAATCTCAAATATCAAATTAATTTGACTTTGGACATTGGCGAATCTCCAATATCAAAATAATTTGACTTTGGACATTCGATCCGAATCTGCAATATCAAATTAATTTGACTTTGGACATTTGAGCCGAATCTGAAATATCAAATAATTTGACTTTGGACATTGGCGAATCTCCAATATCAAATTAATTTGACTTTTGACATTCGACACGAATGTCCAATATCAAAATAATTTGACTTTGGACATTCAATCCGAATCTCCAATATCAAATTAATTTGACTTTGGACATTCGATCCGAATCTCCAATATCAAATTAATTTGACTTTGGACATTCGAGCCGAATCTCCAATATCAAAATAATTTGACTTTGTACATTCGATCCGAATCTCCAATATCAAATTAATTTGACTTTGGACATTCGAGCCGAATCTGAAATATCAAAATAATTTGACTTTGGACATTGGCGAATCTCCAATATCAAATTAATTTGACTTTTGACATTCGATCCGAATCTCAAATATCAAATTAATTTGACTTTGGACATTCGAGCCGAATCTCCAATATCAAAATAATTTGACTTTGTACATTCGATCCGAATCTCCAATATCAAAATAATTTGACTTTGTACATTCGATACGAATCTCCAATATCAAATTAATTTGACTTTGGACATTCGAGCCGAATCTGAAATATCAAAATAATTTGACTTTGGACATTGGCGAATCTCCAATATCAAATTAATTTGACTTTGGACATTCGAGCCGAATCTCCACTATTAAAATAATTTGACATTAGACATTGCCGAATCTCAAATATCAAATTAATTTGACTTTGGACATTCGATCCAAATCTCCAATATCAAAATAATTTTACTTGGACATTCGACGTGAATGTCCAATATCAAAATAATCTGACTTTGGCATCAAAGTAATCTGACTTTGGACAATCTATCGGAATCTTCAATATCAAATTAATTCGACATTGGACATTCGATCCGAATCTCCAATATAAAAAAAATTGACTTTGGACGTTCGATCCGAATCTCCAATATCAAATTAATTTGACTTTGGACATTGGCGAATCTCCAATAACAAATTAATTTGACTTTGAACATTCGATCCGAAACTCCAATACCAAAATACTATGACTTTAGACATTCGATTCGAATCTCCAATACCAAAATAACTTGACTTTGAGCATTCGATCTGAATGTCTAATATCACAATAATTTGACTTTGGACATTTAACCCGAATCTCCAATATCAAAATAATTTGACTTTGGACATTGGCGAATCTCTAATATCAAAATAATTTGACTTTGGACATTCGATCCGAATCTCCAATATCAAATTAATTTGACTTTGGACATTCGAGCCGAATCTCCAATATCAAAATAATTTGACTTTGGACATTTGCGAATCTCCAATATCAAATTAATTTGACTTTGGACATTCGACCCGAATGTCCAATATCAAAATAATTTGACTTTGGACATTCAATCCGAATCTTCAATATCAAATTATTTTGACTTTGGACATTCGAGCCGAATCACCAATATCAAAACAATTGACATTGGACTGTTGCGAATCTCAAATATCAAACTAATTTGACTTTGGACATTCGATCCGAATCTCCAATATTAAAACAATTTGACTTTGGACATTCGATCTGAATCTCCAATATTAAATTAATTTTACTTTGGACATTGGCGAATCTCCAATATCAAAAAAAATTGACTTTGGACATTCGATCCGAATATCCAATATCAAATTAATTTGACTTTGGACATTCGTGCCGAATCTCCAATATAAAAATAATTTGACATTGTACATTGGCGAATCTCCAATACCAAATCAATTTGATATTCGATCTGAATCTCAAATATCAAAGAATTTGACTTTGAACATTCGATCCGAATCTCCAATATCAAATTAATTTGACTTTGGACATTCGATCCGAATCTCCAATATCAAAATAATTTGACCATGGACATTGGCGAATCTCCAATATCAAATTAATATGTCTCTGGACATTGGCGAATTTCCAATATCAAATTAATTTGACTTTGGACATTCGATCCGAATCTCCAATATCAAAATCATTTGACTATGGACATTGGCGAATCTCCAATTTCAAATTAATTTGACTCTGGACATTCGATCCAAATCTCCAATATCAAAATAATTTGACTATGGACATTGGCAAATTTCCAATATCAAATTAATTTGACTTTGGACATTCGATCCGAATCTCCAATATCAAAATAATTTGACTATGGACATTGGCGAATCTCCAATACCAAATTAATTTGACTCTGGACATTCGATCCGAATCTCCAATATCAAAATAATTTGACTATGGACATTGGCGAATCTCCAATATCAAAATAATTTGACTCTGGACATTGGCGAATCTCCAATATCAAAATATTTTGACTCTGGACATTGGAGAATCTCCAATATCATAATGATTTGACATTGAACATTGGCGAATCTCCAATACCAAATTAATTTGACATTCGATCTGGATCTCCAATATCAAAGAATTTGACTTTGAACATTCGATCCGAATCTCCAATATCAAATTAATTTGACTTTGGACATTCGATCCGAATCTCCAATATCAAAATAATTTGACTATGGACATTGGCGAATCTCCAATATCAAATTAATTTGACTCTGGACATTGGCGAATCTCCAATATCAAATTAATTTGACTTTGGACATTCGATCCGAATCTCCAATATCAAAATAATTTGACTATGGACTTTGGCGAATCTCCAATATCAAAATAATTTGACTCTGGACATTGGCGAATCTCCAATATCAAATTAATTTGACTTTGGACATTCGATCCGAATCTCCAATATCAAAATAATTTGACTATGGACTTTGGCGAATCTCCAATACCAAATCAATTTGATATTCGATCTGAATCTCAAATATCAAAGAATTTGACTTTGAACATTCGATCCGAATCTCCAATATCAAATTAATTTGACTTTGGACATTCGATCCGAATCTCCAATATCAAAATAATTTGACCATGGACATTGGCGAATCTCCAATATCAAATTAATATGTCTCTGGACATTGGCGAATTTCCAATATCAAATTAATTTGACTTTGGACATTCGATCCGAATCTCCAATATCAAAATCATTTGACTATGGACATTGGCGAATCTCCAATTTCAAATTAATTTGACTCTGGACATTCGATCCAAATCTCCAATATCAAAATAATTTGACTATGGACATTGGCAAATTTCCAATATCAAATTAATTTGACTTTGGACATTCGATCCCAATCTCCAATATCAAAATAATTTGACTATGGACATTGGCGAATCTCCAATATCAAATTAATTTGACTCTGGACATTCGATCCGAATCTCCAATATCAAAATAATTTGACTATAGACATTGGCGAATCTCAAATATCAAAATAATTTGACTCTGGACATTGGCGAATCTCCAATATCAAAATATTTTGACTCTGGACATTGGCGAATCTCCAATATCAAAATAATTTGACTATGGACTTTGGCGAATCTCCAATACCAAATCAATTTGATATTCGATCTGAATCTCAAATATCAAAGAATTTGACTTTGAACATTCGATCCGAATCTCCAATATCAAATTAATTTGACTTTGGACATTCGATCCGAATCTCCAATATCAAAATAATTTGACCATGGACATTGGCGAATCTCCAATATCAAATTAATATGTCTCTGGACATTGGCGAATTTCCAATATCAAATTAATTTGACTTTGGACATTCGATCCGAATCTCCAATATCAAAATCATTTGACTATGGACATTGGCGAATCTCCAATTTCAAATTAATTTGACTCTGGACATTCGATCCAAATCTCCAATATCAAATTAATTTGACTTTGGACATTCGATCCGAATCTCCAATATCAAAATAATTTGACTATGGACTTTGGCGAATCTCCAATACCAAATCAATTTGATATTCGATCTGAATCTCAAATATCAAAGAATTTGACTTTGAACATTCGATCCGAATCTCCAATATCAAATTAATTTGACTTTGGACATTCGATCCGAATCTCCAATATCAAAATAATTTGACCATGGACATTGGCGAATCTCCAATATCAAATTAATATGTCTCTGGACATTGGCGAATTTCCAATATCAAATTAATTTGACTTTGGACATTCGATCCGAATCTCCAATATCAAAATCATTTGACTATGGACATTGGCGAATCTCCAATTTCAAATTAATTTGACTCTGGACATTCGATCCAAATCTCCAATATCAAAATAATTTGACTATGGACATTGGCAAATTTCCAATATCAAATTAATTTGACTTTGGACATTCGATCCCAATCTCCAATATCAAAATAATTTGACTATGGACATTGGCGAATCTCCAATATCAAATTAATTTGACTCTGGACATTCGATCCGAATCTCCAATATCAAAATAATTTGACTATAGACATTGGCGAATCTCAAATATCAAAATAATTTGACTCTGGACATTGGCGAATCTCCAATATCAAAATATTTTGACTCTGGACATTGGCGAATCTCCAATATCAAAATAATTTGACTATGGACTTTGGCGAATCTCCAATACCAAATCAATTTGATATTCGATCTGAATCTCAAATATCAAAGAATTTGACTTTGAACATTCGATCCGAATCTCCAATATCAAATTAATTTGACTTTGGACATTCGATCCGAATCTCCAATATCAAAATAATTTGACCATGGACATTGGCGAATCTCCAATATCAAATTAATATGTCTCTGGACATTGGCGAATTTCCAATATCAAATTAATTTGACTTTGGACATTCGATCCGAATCTCCAATATCAAAATCATTTGACTATGGACATTGGCGAATCTCCAATTTCAAATTAATTTGACTCTGGACATTCGATCCAAATCTCCAATATCAAAATAATTTGACTATGGACATTGGCAAATTTCAAATATCAAATTAATTTGACTTTGGACATTCGATCCGAATTTCCAATATCAAAATAATTTGACTATGGACATTGGCGAATCTCCAATATCAAATTAATTTGACTCTGGACATTCGATCCGAATCTCCAATATCAAAATAATTTGACTATGGACATTGGCGAATCTCCAATATCAAAATAATTTGACTCTGGACATTGGCGAATCTCCAATATCAAAATATTTTGACTCTGGACATTGGCGAATCTCCAATATCAAAATGATTTGACATTGTACATTGGCGAATCTCCAATACCAAATTAATTGACATTCGATCTGGATCTCCAATATCAAAGAATTTGACTTTGAACATTCGATCCGAATCTCCAATATCAAATTAATTTGACTTTGGACATTCGATCCGAATCTCCAATATCAAAATAATTTGACTATGGACATTGGCGAATCTCCAATATCAAATTAATTTGACTCTGGACATTGGCGAATCTCCAATATCAAATTAATTTGACTTTGGACATTCGATCCGAATCTCCAATATCAAAATAATTTGACTATGGACTTTGACGAATCTCCAATATCAAAATAATTTGACTCTGGACATTGGCAAATCTCCAATATCAAATTAATTTGACTTTGGACATTCGATCAGAATCTCCAATATCAAAATAATTTGACTATGGACTTTAGCGAATCTCCAATATCAAATTAATTTGACTCTGGACATTCGATCCGAATCTCCAATATCAAAATAATTTGACTATGGACATTGGGGAATCTCCAATATCAAATTAATTTGACTTTGGACATACGATCCGAATCTCCAATATCAAAATAATTTGACTATGGACATTGGCGAATCTCCAATATCAAATTAATTTGACTCTGGACATTTTATCCGAATCTCCAATATCAAAATAATTTGACTATGGACTTTGGCGAATCTCCAATATCAAAATAATTTGACTCTGGACATTGGCGAATCTCCAATATCAAATTAATTTGACTTTGGACATTCGATCCGAATCTCCAATATCAAAATAATTTGACTACGGACATTGGCGAATCTCCAATATCAAATTAATTTGACTCTGGACATTGGCGAATCTCCAATATCAAATTAATTTGACTTTGGACATTCGATCCGAATCTCAAATATCAAAATAATTTGACTATGGACATTGGCGAATCTCCAATATCAAATTAATTTGACTCTGGACATTCGATCCGAATCTCCAATATCAAAATAATTTGACTATGGACATTGGCGAATCTCCAATATCAAATTAATTTGACTTTGGACATTCGATCCGAATCTCCAATATCAAAATAATTTGACTATGGACATTGGCGAATCTCCAATATCAAATTAATTTGAATCTGGACATTTGATCCGAATCTCCAATATCAAAATAATTTGACTCTGGACATTGGCGAATCTCCAGTATCAAAATAATTTGACTCTGGATATTGGCGAATCTCCAATATCAAAATAATTTGACTCTGGACATTGGCGAATCTCCAGTATCAAATTAATTTGACTCTGGACATTGACGAATCTCAAAGGCGAATCCCCAATATCAAATTAATTTGACTCTGGACATTGGCGAATCTCCAATATTAAAATAATTTGACTCTGGACATTGGCGAATCTCCAATATCAAATTAATTTGACTTTGGACATTCGATCCGAATCTCCAATATCAAAATAATTTGACTATGGACATTGGCGAATCTCCAATATCAAATTAATTTGACTCTGGACATTCGATCCGAATCTCCAATATCAAATAATTTGACTATGGACATTGGCGAATCTCCAATATCAAAATAATTTGACTCTGGACATTGGCGAATCTCCAATATCAAATTAATTTGACTTTGGACATTCGATCCGAATCTCCCATATCAAAATAATTTGTCTATGGACATTGGCGAATCTCCAATATCAAATTAATTTGACTCTGGACATTGGCGAATCTCCAATATCAAACTAATTTGACTTTGGACATTCGATCCGAATCTCTAATATCAAAAAAATTGCCTATGGAAATTGGCGAATCTCCAATATCAAATTAATTTGACTCTGGACATTCGATCCGAATCTCCAATATCAAAATAATTTGACTATGGACATCGGCGAATTTCCAATATCAAATTAATTTGACTTTGGACATTCGATCCGAATCTCCAATATCAAAATAATTTGACTATGGACATTGGCGAATCTCCAATATCAAATTAATTTGACTCTGGACATTCGATCCGAATCTCCAATATCCAAATAATTTGACTATGGACATTGGCGAATCTCCAATATCAAAATAATTTGACTCTGGACATTGGCGAATCTCCAATATCAAATTAATTTGACTGTGGACATTGGCGAATCTCCAATATCAAAATAATTTGACTCTGGACATTGGCGAATCTCCAATATCAAATTAATTTGACTCTGGACATTGGCGAATCTTCAATATCAAATTAATTTGACTTTGGAGATTCGCCAATGTGAAAGTCAAATTATTTTGATATCGCAGAAATATTGCCGAATTTAGAACGGAGAAGTATATTCCAATTTAGAACGGAGAACTAGGTTCAAATGTAGAACGGAGCTGTAGGTTCCAATGTAGTACGGAGTACTTTGTTCGTATTTCGAACCCCAAATTGGGTTCGAATGTTGAATACCACGGCTGTACCAAACTGGGTTCTAATGTTAGCTCCCGAACTGAGTTCAATTATGAAAAGCGAACTTGGATCGAGTGTTAAATACCGAACTGGGTTTGAATATTGAATACCGAAGTGGGTTCGAATGTTGAATACCGAAGTGGGTTCGAATGTCGAACCCCGAAGTGGGTTCGAATGTTGAATACTGAACTGGGTTCGAATGTTGAATACCGAACTGGGTTTTAAAGTTGAATACCGAACTGGGTTTGAATGTCGAACCCTGAACCCGATCCCAGAGCCAACTTCACAGACACACATTTTCTTATTATTCTCGGTACGTGCAAAATCATGCCCAAAAGTCGAAAACGAACACGGTCACTTTCAGTATCCCGTGTATAAAAGCCTACGTTGGTATTTAGAGACTGCGTAACTTCGCAATATGTGCTAACACCAACAACAACATCAAACAACAACAACAGCAAGAACAATAACAGCAGCAGTAGCAGCAAGAAGAAGAAGAAGATGAGGAGGATGTGGAGGAAGAAGAAGGAGGAGGAGAAGAATCTGTTCCTGGAAGTAGGCGTTAATAATGCCATCGTCGAGTCGTTGAAGCAGCACTGTTATACTATGTGATGCTGTACACTTATCTTTTTGACTTTTAACTTTTAGAGTTTAACGGATTCCACTTAAAGGTAAATGTTAAAATGTATAACATGTAGCGGAAACTTTTTAACATTTTAGCGTAAGATTTATAACATTAAGCGTAAGATTTATAACATTTAGCGTAAGCTGTATAGCGTGAGATTTATAACATTTAGCATAAGATTTATAACATGTAGCGAAATTCTAACATTTAGCGTAAGATTTATAAATTTAGCGTAAGATTTATAACATTTAGCGTAAAATATATAACATTTAGCGAAATTATAACATTTAGCGGTGTTACTATGTATGTAAAATATACATATCTTTTTTTATAAACTGTTCTAAACTGCTAGCAGTCTGTTTTTCTAGCATTCTGTTTTGTTCGTGGAGCAATTAGTAATAATACTAAACTACATATTTACTCAACATGACCCAGGCTAATATACTTAAAACAAAAAAACATTGGGGCAAATTTAACAAATATTCTTGCATCGCTGGCGTATCAATTGGACTCGAATCGGTGCTAATGTTATTTTTTAATGTCCAAAGTCAAATTAATTTGATATTGGAGATTCGGATCGAAAGTTCAAAGTCAAATTATTTTGATAAAGGAGATTCGGGTCGAATGTCCAAAGTCGAATTAATTTGATATTGGAGATTCGCCAATTTCCATAGTCAATTATTTTGATATTGGAAATTTGGATCGAATGTCCAAAGTCAGATCAATTTGATATTAGAGATTCGCCAATGTCCAAGGTCAAATTATTTTGATATTGGAGATTCGGCTCGAATGTCCAAAGTCAAATTAATTTGATATTGGAGATTCGCCAATGTCCACAGTCAAATTAATTTGATATTAGATATTCAGATCGAATGTCCAAAGTCAAATTAATTTGATATTGGAGATTTGCCAATGTCCAATGTCAAATTATTTGGATATTGGAGATTCGTCAATGTCCAATTTCAAATTATTTTGATATTGGAGATTCGGGTCGAATGTCCAAAGTCAAATTAATTTGATATTGGAGATTCGCCAATGTCCAAAGTCAAATTATTTGGATATTGCAGATACGGCTAGAATGTCCAAAGTCAAATTAGTTTGATATTGGAGATTCGCTAATGTCCACAGTCAAATTAATTTGATATAAGATATTCAGATCGAATGTCCAAAGTCAAATTAATTTGATATTGGAGATTCGCCAATGTCCACAGTCAAATTAATTTGATATTGGAGATTCGCCAATGTCCACAGTCAAATTAATTTGATATTGGAGATTCGGATCGAATGTTCAAAGTCAAATTAATTTGATATTGGAGATTCGCCAATGTCCAAAGTGAAATTAATTTGATATTGGAGATTCGGATCGAAATTCCAAAGTCAAATTATTTTGATATTGGAGATTCGGGTCGAATGTCCAAAGTCAAATTAATTTGATATTGGAGATTCGCCAATGTCCACAGTCAAATTAATTTGATATTGGAGATTCGGATCGAATGTCCAAAGTCAAATTAATTTAATATTGGAGATTCTGATCGAATGTCCAAAGTCAATTAATTTGATATTGGAGATTCGCCAATGTTCAAAGACAAAAAAATTTGATATTGGAGATTCGGATCGAATGTCAAAAGTCAAATTAATTTGATATTGGAGATTCGCCAATGTCCACAGTCAAATTAATTTGATATTGGAGATTCGGATCGAATGTCCAAAGTCAAATTAATTTAATATTGGAGATTCTGATCGAATGTCCAAAGTCAATTAATTTGATATTGGAGATTCGCCAATGTTCAAAGTCAATTAATTTGATATTGGAGATTCGCCAATGTCCACAGTCAAATTAATTTGATATTGGAGATTCGCCAATGTCCACAGTCAAATTAATTTGATATTGGAGATTCGGATCGAATGTTCAAAGTCAAATTAATTTGATATTGGAGATTCGCCAATGTACAAAGTGAAATTAATTTGATATTGGAGATTCGGATCGAAATTCCAAAGTCAAATTATTTTGATATTGGAGATTCGGGTCGAATGTCCAAAGTCAAATTAATTTGATATTGGAGATTCGCCAATGTCCACAGTCAAATTAATTTGATATTGGAGATTCGGATCGAATGTCCAAAGTCAAATTAATTTAATATTGGAGATTCTGATCGAATGTCCAAAGTCAATTAATTTGATATTGGAGATTCGCCAATGTCCAAAGTCAAATTATTTTGATATTGGAGATTCAAATTATTTTGATATTGGAGATTCATTTCCAATGTCCAATGTCAAATTATTTAGTTATTGGTGATTCCGGTCGAATGTCCAATGTCAAATTATTTGGATATTGGAGAGTCGCCAATGTCCAATGTCAAATTATTTTGATATTGGAGATTCGGCTCGAATGTCCAAAGTCAAATTAATTTGATATTGGAGATTCGCCAATGTCCAAAGTCAAATTATTTGGATATTGGAGATACGGCTCGAATGTCCAAAGTCAAATTAATTTGATATTGGAGATTCGCCAATGTCCATAGTCAAATTAATTTGATATTAGATATTCAGATCGAATGTCCAAAGTCAAATTAATTTGATATTGGAAATTCGGGTCGAATGTCCAAAGTCAAATTAATTTGATATTGGAGATTCGCCAATGTCCACAGTCAAATTAATTTGATATTGCAGATTCGGATCGAATGTCCAAAGTTAAATAATTTAATATGGAGATTCTGATCGAATGTCCAAAGTCAATTAATTTGATATTGGAGATTCGCCAATGTTCAAAGTCAAAATAATTTGATATTGGAGATTCGGATCGAATGTCAAAAGTCGAATTAATTGATATTGAAGATTCGGATCGAATGTTTAAAGTCAAATTAATTTGATATTGGAGATTCGCCAATGTCCAAAGTCAAATTATTTTGATATTGGAGATTCAAATTATTTTGATATTGGAGATTCATTTCCAATGTCCAATGTCAAATTATTTAGTTATTGGTGATTCCGGTCGAATGTCCAAAGTCAAATTATTTTGATATTGGAAATTCGCCAATGTCCAAAGTCCAATGTCCAATATATTTCTAAATTGATGATGCTTCTTATAGGTCACATAAACAGCTGTAGGAATTAAGTTAGCGCGGACATTTCTTGTTGTTTATAATATTTGCGGCTCATGTGCCAGTTCTTCCAACGGTCATAATTTCTTTCAATTCCAAGATGTTTTGGGAGAGCTAATCTCAGAAACTACTGGATGAATCAAAATGCCTTTTACTGCGGAGGAAAGAGCACACTTTGGAGAGGGGTATGTGTGCTTTAGTTGAATAAAATTCTTAAATATGAAGAATGTTATGCAGCAGACTACGGACCTACCCGAATCTAGTGTTTTTTTACAATTGTTTTTTTTTTGTCGTGAAATCGATAAAAAGGTCAAGTGGTTTCGCCACCGTGGCCTTGGGCACAGATTATGTAAAGGGTATTTTAATATATGATCATTTGATTATGCCCCTTTTCAAAATGTAAGAAGTCATCAGCCAATATAACCCCAGAAGAAAAGAGACAAGTGCAATTGTAATTTCAGACGAAATACTACCCATGAATATCTCACCAGATCTTGCCTTGTTTCCTAATTTGATTTAGGATATGCAGATTTTTGTAGCAGGATGAATGTTATAAATTTGGTATATATAATTTTCTATATACTACTATTCAGCAATCATATTCATAAAGAATATTATTCAAGTAGATTGCCGAATGGCTGTTCAACCTGATTTAACGACCGATCCCATGTGGATATGGTCATTCTTACAATGCTTGGTCGCCGATAGTGGAGGGCCAAGTAACTTTCCTATATCTTACTTCACTCTGAACTAATTTCTTTTAGATGTAAATGTTATTTTAAATTGTATTATTCTTTTCTGGTCTATTTACGGTGTTACGTTAGATCCACCGCCCAACGACTTATAAGCTCGGTGATACGAAAGATCATCATAGTTGTAAGTCGGTGCGTGAGGTACAATGGATCATCGTACTATCACATAACAAGTTGCTGCTCGGTAGTACGATGACCGTAGAGGAACACCGTAGGCATTCTACCTTTTGCATTTTTTCCTAATATGGACTTTTGTAGTCATTCTTGCTTTTGTGCTGTGTTCTTTTTTTTACACTATAACGCATTAGTTGTAAGACTGGCTTGTAGCTCTGTGGGTAAGGTCCCACATTATGTCCCACGCGCATTCGCTCCCTCTGATGGAACTTCTTCCTTAATCTCATCTTCCTCTGAGTTGCTGTCCTAATATATAATGCGTTAACACTTAAACAGGTACATGTATATAATGGACTGTTCTTAATTTGAATTTAAGACTATTCCATTTATGTGACAATGGGCAGTTTTGGGGAGAATAACTGATCAGCCTGCGAGTTACTTGTTGGATGATCTGGGTTTACAATGGACGTAAAGAAAAGGCTATTACACTCGTGCTTAGGGTTAACGGCACGTAAAAAACCATTTTAGTTCATTCTTCGTTACTAATCATTTGCATTTGTAACCATACTGGTTGGTTAAAACGACCGTTATGTGAATGCAAGGCAACGCCGATGTAAAAGCAAAAATGGCGAAAATAATACATTATATTATATTCTGAGTCAAAAACGAAAATGTGCATAGCTATTTTTGAAAATATTCAACAAGTTGTAATGACAAATGTAGCAAAACAAGTTTTAAAGCATAGTTTAATTGGAAATGAAACGATAACAGCCATCATGACCAAAGTGGGATAATAAAATAGGTTCAGTCACAGGCCGGGTACCACCAAATAGTATATATATTTATCAAATAACTTACGGTGTGGGAGTGGAATAACACCATTATATATTTTCTATATACCACTAGTTATACAAGTATGCAAATAAGCCTAGTATGCACTGTCAAAAAAATCAATAATGACTATGATCCAATTCCCACGGTTTATGTCGGTTTCGCGTGTTAAAGCGACAGTCGAAATGCAATTAAATCGATATGTGAGTTATGTGATAAATAGTATCTAACATTCGTATATAGAGGATCTTACATTCGTTCTCATTCATTATTAAATTTATTAAACTCGTTAGCAAAATAATATAATGCTCGGCAAGAGCCTCGCATTATATTATATTGCCAACTCGTTTAATAAATTCAATAATGAATGAGTACTCATGTAAGATCCTCTATATACTGAACCAAACAGCTAACGCACCAGTAGACAATACCTCTAATATCTCAATATATAACAATAATGAATCAAAACAAATTTCATTCTGAACGAGACAAATATCTTGTCAATAACGACTGTAAATTTAAAATCATTCAAATCACCTGTCTCCAACGGTACCAGTCGGCATATAATAAGTTCATACATTAAATGCATTGTCTACTGGTACGTTAGCTGTTTGGTTCAGTATATATATTTTATATAACAATGGTAATAGTAGCTCCCTTGCTTAACATTCAGAATATACTGAAAGGAAAAAGAAACGCAGGGCGCGTATTTCCGCTATATATTGCATATACTGCACACTTAATTCCATATACACTAGTCAAAATTGCTAACCGATCACTTGTTATTTTCTTATTTATTTGTCTCAGAAAAATAAATGTATGTGAAATTGGAAATAAATGTATTGAAAAATGTTCTATAAGTAATCACATCAGTAAAGCAAAGTATTTTATGAATTTCAAAGAAGTTTATTTTATCGAAATACATAGATACCAGTAATTTCAAAATTTACAAAAATCAATATCGCGTATGACCGCCGTTTGCGCGTACAACAACTAAACAGCGTTGTCGCATGGAATTTATGTAGTTATGCAGAAAACGCTGAGGTATGTTATTTCAAACATTGACTATGTCCCTTGTGAGGTCAGCAATATTGTGTTGCCTTGGTAACTGTCGCACACGACGGTCGATTTCGTCCCACACATGTTTGATTGGATTTAAATCCGGACTACATGGCGGCCACTCCATTGTTCGAATGTTGTTGCCCTGAAGTAGCTGACGGGTAGTTCTTGTATGGCAAGGTGCATTGTCTTGCATGAATGTCATACCACGGTTAGCGCGAATATTGGGAATAAGCATTGGTTGAAGTATTTGTTGCTGGTATTGGTCTGCGTTCAGGTTTCCTCGAACAACCACCATATCACTTTTAGTGTGCAAACTAATACCTCCCCAAACCATCATCGACCCTCCTCCAAAATGAGATCTTTCGTTGACGCAATTATCCGAATATCGTTCCCCAAGTCGTCGATAAATTCGCTCTCTGCCGTCGGACTGAAGATTAAATCTGGACTTATCTGTAAAGGCGACATTTGCCCAGTCTGTCCTGGTGAACCTCAAATGCCTTCTGGCCCACTGAAGCCGAATTCTCGAGTTCTCCGGTGTGTTCCAGTCAATACTAAGGTCTCCTCGCTCTCAATCCCATTATCCGTAGTCGATTTCGTACTGTTTGATCACTCACGTTTCTATTATGGACGCATATTAAACGTCTGGCAGTATATGTTGCTGTTATTCTTCCGTTACGAAGGTGTGTTACAAGGATGTAGCGATCTTGACGCTGCGTTGTCACACGTCTTTTTGGCCTTCGGTGAAGGTCATCAACACTTCCGGTGCAATTGTACTTGAGCCAAAGGTCGTGAATTGTTGAAAAACTTCTGTTGACTGTTCTGGCTACCTATAAATAAAAAAACAACTCATTCTTGCGACTTTTTCAGAAATAATGTACATGGTTAGACAGAATCATGTACGAACGAACAAACGAAGTGACGGACGGACGGACGGACGGACAGACAAGTAAACTTATGAATAAACTAACCTGCCGGAAGGATGAGGAATATTATAATCCACAATACTGGACTTGAAAAAGAGAAAATAAAACGTTGAAAATCGATTAAATAAATTAATAAAAATGAACAAATTACGCAACGTCCTTTACCTGCCGAATCGAAGTACCAGCAATAATCATACCGACGGCCCGTCCACGCTCTTCCGTTGTCATCCGACGCATTTTTTATTTAATTTTTAGTAAGTTTTTGTTTGGAATTGAAACGATAAACAATTCCGAGAACACAAACACATGTTCAAATCTTACCTCGTGCAGCACGGGAGAATAATGCGGTTTCGCGCCAAAATAAGCCACGAGACCGGAAGTGCGGATTTTGAAGTTACAAAGTGTATTGATTGTTTTGTTTGCTGCTCATATTTATTTGTATGAAATATCAACTCAAAATATATAATATTTCATATAATATTCCAAATAATAAAATGACCGGTTAGCAATTTTGACCAGTGTATATTCCAAGGAAATCCCAAGATGTTTTGTAAAAAAAAAAAAATGCAGTTAGTTAGAGAAAGGACACAACTGTGATGTTGTAGACGTTTTAATCACAGTACACGTTGTAACAAGAAATTCATAAATGCTGAAGTTCCTCTTTGAAAAATTGAGCCAGTTCAGTACTGTATTTAATGTTAAGTGATTGCAACATTTAAAGCCTAAGTTTGCTCACCTGCTTGAGCCAAATGCGCATTCTGACGATAATGAAACTTTAAAGGGGTAACCATTGGTGTGTTCAGTGCTGTTTAAACCTTCTTTCTTAAAGGACAGGCATAATGTCGCCCTGTACCATTCGATTAGCAATAGCATATTAAACATACAATATATAGCGGAAATACGCACCCTGCGTTTCTTTTTCCTTTCAGTATATAAAGGGTAGTTTGCCTTAGCCTCGTCCGTCGGATGGGGATGTGAACCGGGCGGTCCCTTAGCCTCGTCCGTCGGATTGGGATGTAAACCGGGCGGTCCCGTGTATCGGTCTATCCTCCGAGCTTGTCAAAAAACATAGGAACATATTATATAATAAGAGTAGGGCACGGCTCCCGGATTCCTATATTTCCTTCCCCTCTCTCTGGGACGGATCTAAATAACCTATACTGTGTTGATGAGCCGTTAAACAACATTCAATTCAATTCAATTAGAACTAGATATACTGTGTTAGTATAATGCTAATGGGTGGGGTATCATGTCATGCTAGAACTGGACAGACTGTTAGTATACTGCTAATGGGTGGAGTATCATGTCATGCTAGAACTGGATAGACTGTGTTAGTATAATGCTAATGGGTGGGGTATCATGGCATACTAGAACTGGACAGACTGTGTTAGGATAATGCTAATGGGTGGGGTATCATGGCATACTAGAACTGGACAGACTGTGTTAGGATAATGCTAATGGGTGGGGTATCATGTCATGCTAGAACTGGACAGACTGTGTTAGTCTAATGCTAATGGGTGGGGTATCATGTCGTATATCCAGTGTGGCAGCATAATCGAGGTCAACATTGACCTTGTAAACTGCTACAAGTAGACACCATCGTGATATGACCTAAATATAAGTGACGTTAAACCACATACAATTATCGCAGACGAAATCCGATAAAACGGCGAATCTATACCCGCCAAATATGTCAAAATTAAGTAAATTATCTAGATCACCGTATTTTGCCTAACCATTTAACGGAGTGAAATTTCATGCCATTAGTTTAAAATTTGTCGTTAAATATAGCCCCTTATAAAACCATTCACTAGTGATTTAGACCGTTCAGTAAAATGGCAAACCGCTTGATAAAAATATGAATCATATAGTAATGGATGAAACAGTTTATACGTTCAAATTCTTTAATAAAACCCAAGTCGTTTAGCTTTCAAATTTAATTAATAATAATGATATATTGATCATGAACCATTTAAAGGTTGTTGAAACAAATCTCTAAATAAAAGGAAAGATGAAAGGGATTGACATAATGTTGATTGTTCATTAATCTTAGTCTCGGAGGCTGACGTGCCCGGCCCAGTCGATAGCACGGTGGACATCAGTTCCGGAGGACTCGGGTTCACGCGTCATCGTCCCCACCGAGCTTCATTGGTGTGTTCTTGAGCAAGACACTTTCCCTTAGGAGGACGTAACCCGTATTCGAGTATGTTTCCGCATGCCATCCTTTCCCCCTCTCTTCTTACGGGTGCGGAGGTATACAGTACTGATTCTACCCAGAAAAAGAGGGTGGTCTGCCTCCACAAATAAAAACCGACCATCATATGTCATAACATGTGCTAAAATTACGTAAAACACCTTCCAACCAAGCAACCTCCCCCGGGTCAGCTCTAAATAACCTATACATTGTTGGTGAGCCGATCCACAACATTCAATTCATAACTGACTGTGTCTATCAATAATATGTGGTGATTTGTTCTAGTCATTTAACAGTTTGTGCACTAAACTAGCAATGTTCATATGCGTGAATTGAACTATAAAATAGTTTTGAATTTGAATTGAGCAACAATTCAAACGTTTGTGTCGATATACAATTCCTTTGATTCCCAGCGCACTGAGCATCTTCCAGACTGACTGGGCCCGAACATCTCTACTTCCACAGGGAACAACCATGTTTTCCATCCTTTGCCCCTGCAAGACTCTCCTAACTTGGTACTTTGCCATTTTCCTCTTTTATGCATCTTCTGTCCTCTTTTCCAATGGCAAGGTAAGTTCCACCAGAATCATCTTCTTTGCAGCGGATGACCAGATGACAAAAATGCTAGTTTCTTGCCCAATTTGACTGACATCTCCGATGACTTTGTTTCGTGCAACAGTCCTGCATTATCTACCGTTGAGGTCTTTTGCTGTTGTCCCGCTTTATCAAATGTAATGAACTGGTGACGTCTTCTTTGAGAAGACGTCACCAGTCTCTCTTTCTCTTTAAACGATATCGTCCATCTCCCTCAGCACTTTTTCATGTCTCCACCTGTAGCGACCCTAGGTCAGCGCCACCTGGCATGCGGACACTATGTAGCGAGTGTGCCTCTTCTTTGACACAGTTGACTTGTTGGATCTTCAATGAGTTTCCACCTCTCTATGTTGGCTGGTGATGGGAGGAAGTCTTACACTGATCGGAACAGGAGCTGCAGCTGCAATTGTTCATATCGCCATATGTCTGTAAGTTTCCTTTCTGGGAGTGACCACTTTGTCTAGCTTCCTTGGATCCCAATTTAAACTGCCTTTGCTGACATTATTCCCCCTCTGTCCTGTGGTTCTCATCTTGGACCATGCTTCTTCTGTCTACTATGTTTGCGTTCTTCCTGGTCTGCAATGTTATTGACCCTAGTCCTTCCCTACCCACGTTAGTTGTACCTACAATGTCCTTATGCCTTAGCCTACTCTCTGCCTGGTCAACTGCTTGACTGACTGACCACTTCCTTCCAGTTCGTACTTCTATGCCGGCACCACTAATTTTCTCGTCTCTTGAATCCCTTAGAGTCAGGATAAGTCTTGTTTTGGCTGTAGTAACGATAAATGTAAGAACGTCGCTAAATGTAAAAGCGTCGCTAAATGTAAAAACGTTTGTCACTAAACGTAAATGGGGTGGCTTAATGTAAATGCAAACGTCTTTAAATGTAAAAACGTGAGCTTCGCTAAATGTAATAAAAAAGGAGCTAAATGTCAAAACATTTTTGTTGCTAAGTGTAAAAGGAAACGCGACATATGTAAACATGTGACATTTTGAATAAAAACATAAGAAACCAAAACTTTACAGCCATGATTTGATAGTATGGAATCACGTCATTTCGTGTGTTTACAACATTGTATATCTTTCCAGATCTCAATCCACCCTTTTTACGTTTTAATAGCGACAACGTTTTTACATTTAGCGTTGCTAAATAGGCTACCGTGTATTCTTCTACCAAGGGTGTCAGGAGCAGCTGTAGTTTATTGGTTCTGCCATACAACCCAATGCTGGTGAATGATGGAGGGACACAAGCCATCTCCGTAGGTGCCTGTTTATCTGGTAGGGATCTCGTACATCATTAGTGGCCATCCAAGACTTAAACTTCCCTGGCTGGGAGTTCCGATTTATCTATGTTCCGCAGACCTTCCCCCACCTGCTGCCTGAGTCTACCTGAACTATTACTGTCGGCGAGGCTTGTATAAAACCAAATTCCAAGGTATTTGATGGGATTGTCTGTCAATAAAGGTATGTCTTCACCTTGTATCGTCAGTTTGAACTGGTTTGTTAAAACCACCAGACATCTGCACTTCTTCGGTTTGAACTTTATTCTTGCCCATCCAACTGTATCATTTAAGGCTGTAAGAATCCATCTAGCCTGAATATGGATCTGTGATGTTATCGTCACATCATCCATGAACCCTCTGTTAGAAGGGAAACAAATGCCTGACTCTGTCATTGGACTCTCTTTCAGCAGTTTTGATAATAAGGTTTATTCCCATCACAAAAATTATTACTGATATTGTACAAACAGTTACAATGCCCTTTTCCCAGTTTCAGCAATGTCGTTGTGAACTTGTGAGTTGAGAACTGCAAATGCAGAGAGCTGAGCTGTTTAGGGGTAAAAAACTCAAATATAAAAAAATTAAGTGTAAAAAAACCCTCAAATAGTGAAATATTTATCTGGAGCTCTGGGTGGAAGGTATGTAACAGTATCAAAAGTAACTATATGACAACAAACGGAACCGTCTGGTTTCTGTTGAACACATATAACGCAACGGTACAGTTCCAGTCTGTGGCACGAAATACCCAAATCAACCTAAATCCACCCAAATCCTTCCTAAATCTAAAGCCTTTAAAACGGTATCAAACGATACCATTTACATCAAAACGAACTAATTTCGTATTGAAGCATTTACGGTGCATGCATGAGATTACTCGTTTTATTTGTTATATTTTAATGGTATTTGTCATGTCAACTGCATGGTACTGTCTCTTTTGTTTCATGCGCGTGTGTGCATATTTTAAACTATGCGATGAAAACATGTTACACGCTACATTTTGAAATAATGCACGGTTTGAAGAGTTTTTTAAAAATGGATACATTTCATTTACTTTAGTAGAATAAAATAGAATTAAGACAACGTACGTATAAGAGTTTATTGTATACTTTCATATTCTACGGTATTGCACGCATTGATATTGCACGGGAACGTTTGCTCGTGCTTGCTAAGAGCCGCGAAATAGAAAAAAGGAACTACTTTCAAATAAAAATAACGGAATCCTTCCTATAGTGTCAACAAAAAAATACGAGTTTTTTTTCAACCTTTTATGGAAAAAATTGATAAAATAATTCAAATGGTCACTGACCCACTGTTTTTAACGTTATCGAATGGTAAACAAACTTCAGAAAATCGTTTGATGTTTTTAATGACGTCATCCGACGTCGACGTCGTTTTCGCGCAAAATAATCATCCACACAAAATGAAACTGAATGGCTAGATAGGAATTCCATCAAAAGCTATAAAAAATAACACAACTACAATGAAAAGTAATAGTCATACAATTAACATTGATCAAAAACAATATGAAAGTATACAATAAAAAGGTTATTGAATTTGTATGGCTAAATATTACTTGGAACTCGTTGTTTCGTTGTCCTTTGCCAAAACAACTCGTTCCAAGTAATATTTAGCCATACAAATGCAATAACCTATAATACTATATTTAAACCTATGATATAATAAGAGAAAAAACTGAAAACTAAATATGTTATTTAATTCTTTGCATGCAGTTTACAGTCAAAATGATACCGGATAACTAATTCGCGGCGCTAATTGTAATGTTTGATAAAAGCAAGATGCTCGTGTGTCCATTCAAGACACGAATATCGCAACTAACGTCAATTACTTGTGTCATGTAGATATAAGAACAGATAGCATTATGACAGTTTTGCAAGTATACCTACCTGCATAATTATACAATACTTATACACTATTTCTAATTAAGGACGGAAGTTGCATGTTTACGAACGTGTCACTGTTGTTGTATAACTATAATTATCAAAGCATGCCTTTGCAGATATTATGTTTAATTGCAATTAATATTCACTTGTAGATTAAGGAAGCACGTTATCATTTACACTCATATACTTTTCTTTGAACAATTTGAATATGTTTAACGTGTTATCAACTCAGTATCACCGTATCTGTTATTTAGAGTCGCAACAGAATGATACGTAGGGAAATGGGAATCTTCCATACTATTAGTAACAAATATATTCCTATGGTTCTTTCAGTAACGAGCTCTAGACTTCCCAGTGTTCTTTCCATCCGATGGGACGTCGCGAGTTTTCAAAACCAAGATTGCAGTGTTTCCCCTTTAAAGCGTAATAACGATAAAAACGAACATTATTGAATATTCTGAACACATTTTTCATATATTTTTGTGTTTTCCTTTAGTTTGCTCAGTATCACATAATGGATTTATTCTTTGGCGACTTCGTGAAATAATTCAAATAAAATATATACTTTTTATATTATATACCTTCTAATACCGATTGACGTTATTTTCATTTATTCTCTTTATTTCCTCTTTTACAGAGATTAATTAAATAATGTATGAACAAGAGTGCAGTGGTGCATACATACAGATAATTAACAAAACTATGTGCATAAATAAGTAACATATGAACAATAATTATGAACAATAATTAACAATGAAATACAAATGTACAACGCATTAATGGAATACTAAATAATTTGCATTCGACTGAAGATATGATAAACCAACGTAGATCACGAAGCCGGGCTCGATCCGCGGCTTCAACCGGGATTTCCCCTGCCCTATTACTTGAATCTAAAAGTCATCAAATTATCAACATTGCGTGATTCTGATTGTTTTCTTTTTTAATGAAATAAACATACGATGCACTACCATCTGCACATTATAGGCCATTAGCAGTATATCACCCTCCATTAACAGCATTAAACCATCAATATACTGATCTAAGGCAAAAAAACAGTGTCAAATCTGTTGCATTGTATTTTAAAGGGACACATTGCAATCTCGAAGTATTTATGAAGCGTTAAAGTTAGCGTCTGATTATATTAATCCAGTATTATTTTGACGTTAAACCTGCTTGCATATCATTAAATAAAAGTTTAAGTTTTCATTTGTTCTTGTAAATCTACCATATGTTTTAATATATTATTGGTGCAATTTAACAAACTGTTAGTAATATGCATAAAAAGTATCTTATACTATTCTTATAATGAAATTAATGATTAAACAAATGTTATGTATACAAACTAACGGGACGCCGCGAGTTTTTACAAAATCAAGATTGCCACGTGTCCCTTTAAGCTGTAACAATGATAAAACAAATCGATTATCAGCCAAAATCTGCTGTGATATCTTAAAGGGGAGGAGAAACATACTGTATAAATGATTTTCATATGTGTTTATTTTTAAATAGATCGATCAAAGTTTTAAATTGTAAATAGATGTGTTTAAAAATGTGTGCCTGTATATAAATATGAAACCATTTAACTCAGTTTTTATTCGATATATATAATGGTGCTTTAATGAATATCCTTGACTTTTTTAATTGTCTCTCATAGCTCTATATAGAATCTCTCTTACTTATCCTTGTATAATTGATGTTTTATATGTAATTATAACATGTGATAGAGGTGTTTACTTATGTTATGTTTTGTTACTAAAAACAAACAATTTATGTTTCCCATACGTTGTGTTGAATCACAGTTACATTGAACAACAGTTACTCTAAGTAATAATCTTGTTAAAGGCACACATGGCAATCTTGATTTTTTTTTAAACTCACGGCGTCCCGTTAGTTTTTCTACTTAACTTGCATTTGTTCAATCATTAATCAATTATACGAATAGTATACGGCAAATTGTTTTCGTTTTACTAACTGTTGATTATATTGCACCTATGATATATTTAAACATAAGGTAGAAAGGCGAAGAAAAAATGAAAACTCAATATTTTATTTAATTACAGGCAAGGATGTTTAAATTAAAAAAGATCCAGAATTGATATTTCGGGACGTTAATTTTAATTTAATAACAACTTCAAAATTGCCATATGCTTCTTCAACATAACAGAAAAGAACACATACCTTATTTTTTCTAATACATACAGTATTTTTATATGGACACACCGCAATCTTTTCACGGAAGTGTTTTTCAAGCACTGAAATTAGCGTCTCGATGTATTGATCCAGCATCTTTGTTACTTTAAACTTGCTGGAATATAATTAAATAATAGTCTGACTTTTATTTATTTATTTTTTCGTCTTATTCTACCAAAGGTTTATATATATTAATGGTGCAATATAATCAACAGTTAATAATATGCAAAAACTATTTCCTTGAACTTATTATTATAATTAATATTAATGATTAAAGAAATGCAAGTTATATAGAAAAACGTGCGTTTTTAAGAAATTCAAGATAGCCATGTGACCCTTTAACCTACTAACATATTTTTTTTATGTTCTCTGGTATGTAACCTGTTATTTGATTGTTGTTGCCGCTGTTGTTGTTTGTGTTGTTGTTGTTGTTGTTGTTATATAACGCATTTATTTTTATAAATTATTTATTCATATAACCTTTTTATTGAATTGTTTCATAACTGTTTTATACTCTCCTTGAATGTTGTATCTGTCAGTAATTGACCCAGTTCTTTTAATATTTTGTCACAGACGTCTTCAGTTATTCATACCCCTCCCCTCCACCTCCCACCGACTTAAACTTTATATCTTAAACAAACAGACAAATTAACAAAATACTACACAATTCAAATAATTTCAAACAGCGGCATATGTAATGTTTTAGTTTTTAATGTTTTTTATTGAGCAAATAAATAAAATGCAAAATAGACATTATACTAAAATCTTCATAAATCCGTCAATTTTCAATATAAATATATTAGTTAAGATTTTTATCAATAAACACATTATTATCATAACGTTTTTATGGCCATAATATGATCATTTGCTTGTTTAAAAGCTTTTACGTCATGTAGTGTAAATTAACAAAATATAAATGACCTGTCAAAATTCAAACAGATAATGTCATTAAAACTTTCACTTTTTTACCCGATAATAAGTGACTCGTGTTATCATTGTTATAGTACTTGCCTTAAGCATTTGAATTTAAATTGATATTATAACATCTTTCTATATTTTAAAATAAATTAACGCTCCCCGTGTCCGTATTTGTTTGACGATCGCCACGGGGGGAAGTCATTATCCGGGTATTATGATTTCTAATGTGCAGTACTGGTTCAGATACGAATCTCGGCGATTAAACACCGAGGGCGGAGTTAGTATTAGGGACCTACCCGGCGATGATATTGAAAGATAGTGTCATGGGACGGGTAGATGATAGCTGATATCAAATTGGCCAATGAGATTACAGTAGTGGTGTGAATGAAAGCTTCTTTGTGGAAGGATATTTAAGCGATCCGATATGACGTTGGTGTATCTAAACATTTACGGATTTTGTAGTGTAAACAAGATACATTTTATTGGACCTACCTCAGTATAAGAAAGTTGGACAAAAACAGTTTTAATATTGCTGTTCAAGCGATGCTTTTCGCATAGAAAGACATTTTGGGACTATATAGGATAACTTCTATAGAATATCATATGTGATAGAAAGAATTATTATTATTATAAATGAGTGTTAGAATGTCACACGGAATAGATGCACGAGTTTCAGCAGCAAAGGTAAGACGCTACACACGTTATTTCTTGAATATTCTACTTAACGCGCAAAACTTTTAAATTAAATGGAACTGCACCAAACTTTTTGAAAACAGAGACATTAATCATCGATGTTTGAATATGTGTGTGCCTTAAGTTGCATTTAGTAACTAATACTTTTAGAAACTAATATAATTTTGAATAACGGCAATGTAGATAATTTCACATATCAGTTAATACACATACTGAAAACGACACAAACACTATAGTTTGTATACATGTAGTAATCTGGTAAACTTTCTTTGTTTTGGCTTCCATTTTAAAGCAACATAACGAGACTTTAATCTATTTATTTTACAGGCAGTAAACACACCTTCCCCCGTTTACCATCCGGCGTCTAAAATGACATCAACGCGCACGCGCTGCTGCGAAACGGGACGACCTATCATGGCGGACCCGTTCACCGGAAATACCATCTGCTCATGCCAGCTTCAGACTGGTTTACCGGCGTACCTTTCAAGAGTTCCAAGTTTGCCAGAAACTGTCTACGGTTCGGGAACCGGTTACCCATTTGCACCGTCAGGAGTCGTTGGTGAATCTGGTTCTCCATTCTACCCAATGGTAAGGATTATAATTAGTCTCAATAGAAGTAGTCCGAACAGATAACAACCTTTGTTTTCATACACGCAAATGATTGTAGCATCCTCTTTACTTAATTCCACCCCAGTCAAGGTTAAATATACTGAAAATAAAAATAAACGCATAATGGGTATTTCCGCTATTATATTGTATGTTTAATATGCTACTGCCAATCGAATGGTACAGGGCGACATTTGACCTGCCCTTTCGGAAAGAGGGTTTAAACAGAACCGAACACATCAATGGTTACCTTAACGTTTCGTTATCGACAGAATGCGCATTTGGCTCAAGCTGGTGAGCAAACTTAGGCTTTAAACGTTGCAAATTAGTGGTGATACCCACAACCGATTGTAAATCATGCTAACTAGATTTCACACCAGAACCCTTTAAATAAAACTGATAAAGAAGAGTTTAATTATTACAAGTTGTAAGAGGCTTATTTTGCCTCATAACCGTATTCATTATTAGAATCCAAGCAGTATAATTGTTCCATTTTATAATTATGCAATCGTTTGAGCAATTGCATTTTTAAAATATGAGTTTATTATACAATGAATTCAATGATACATTATTATACAATGAAATATTTCTTATTCATACTATTTAAGCTATGTTTGTCAATACAATGTCATTTTAGCGGCAAGTCGACGTTCCTTGTCGTATTTCGAAACAAGATTATGCCAATCCTAATAGTTGTGGTTAATGGGAATTTGCTATCATTACGAGTACTATATGTAAACTGAGAACCCATGATCAAATATCGCCATTTTAATTTATGTATACATTTGCATGTCAAAATGGTGTACTTAATTGTTTAAAGTTTACTTTTTTTTATTTTAGTATTCAACAGAAAGTCGCAAATCAGCGCCCCCTAGTGTCCAGTCGCCGTACTACTATGATCACGTGATGGCGACACATCCTTACAGTAATTTGTAAGTAGAATTTTCTGTTTAAGTGATTTTACAGAATTCTAAAAACGTAACAACACTGCCTATGTTCTTCTATTTGGGATATTTCAAAATAATTCTAACTTGAAGTTGTTTATTAAACGTGTTTAACGCATGATTAGAACAGAGTTTAATTCACTAATAAAAGGCTGTCATAAATAGAGAAGGTTTAAGTCAACTCCAATGAAACTATATATTCAGAAAACATGATAAACTGTTTTTAAATTTGAAAGCTAGAGGTTGAAAATGTCTAATTTTAGAAACTATGTAAATGTTACCCATAGGACGGGAGAAAAGTTGTTTCTGCATTTAGCACTAGAAATGAAATACTTAACCTTAAATCTCTTATATTAAAAAAATAATAGGATATATTTTTAAATAACGTGTTATAAAATACATTTATTCACTTTGTCAGCTTTCCTGGTTTTGATTTAAACGGCGCTCGTCGAAAGAACGCTACTCGAGAGAATACTAATGCTCTAAAGGCCTGGTTGCATCAGCATAGAAAGAACCCGTATCCAACAAAGGGAGAGAAGATTATGCTGGCTGTTATGACGCAGATGACCTTGACCCAAGTATCCACGTGGTTTGCCAACGCCAGAAGGAGGCTGAAGAAGGATTGCAAAATTGACGGGAAAGACATCGACCTCAGTGATATTGACGTTGAAGGTAATATTAGACGTTGTTTCTTTACTATCATAAATTCGGTGAAAATAAGCTGAATAAGTAGAATTCTGATATGTGTGTCCTGTTGTTGATATGTTTAAGTCACGTGACCTGACACACTTTTTAGTGCGATAGTACTAATTTAAAGTGGCATTGATAAAATAGATTGATACATACAAAAGTGAAGAAAAACGTCAAATGTTCCTTCGTTTTTAAAAATTAGCATACATGTTAAGTTGGTTTAATTATTTATTCGCATACATTTTATTTTACCTACACTGCATTGAACATAATGATTTTTTATAAAAATTTCACTTTCCCTAATCGTTTATTTTTATAATTATTCAGAAAACAAGGAACATAACGAAAGCATGGTTTCACGCCTGTCTGACAGCGAGTCTGACATCACAACCGGTACCAACAACTTGTCCACCGATTTGTCTGATATTTCGGACGCCGAAGAGCAGACGACTTCCAAAACTAAGACTGTCAAAAAGTGCGTGCAAAGACTTTTTTCACCCGATAGACGAGACGAAATCTTTCTGGAACGATTATCGTCTCCAGAAATTGAGAGTTTAAATACAAGAACAGAAAAAGACGTAGAAAAGGAGAACGTTTTGAAGAACACAAACAAAGACTTAGAAAATCAAAGCCATGTTTGCAATAATTTAAAGTCACGTAACGATGCGCATGCGCCTGAATCAGTGCAACCGAAACGGAAAATCTGGTCAATATCCGAAATAATTGGCTAGACAATTATATGTGGATGTTTATAATATGAGATTGAACAATCGCAAGACCGAAAAGCAAACTCACGCATAACTTACATGGACGCAATCGTGTTTGGCTTTTTTGGTTGAATTGTGCGCTTCTTATATATCAGCCTGTGTTGTCCATAGGAGCCAGTGCCAAAACCGGTCGATAGTTCGATGATATTTTCTCGAACATTGACAGAGGCGAGAACAGACAGGAGAGAGAAAGAGATATTGACGACAAGAGCATTCGTCCTACGTTTATAGGAACTATTAATATATGTGTCAGATTGAATGACATTGCACAAGGAGGAGTGGACACGCTTGTACGTTACATAAGTGCTTCCAAAAAATAATTTATTTTCTGTAAAATCCAACAAATTATTAATATGTTTATTATATATTACATTTTGAACGAACCTTACTAAATAAATGATATTTATTTCTAAAATATAGACATTGCATTATTTTTCCTTATCTCTCAAAATAATAGTAAAAGGGGAAAAAAAGCTAGATGCAATTCACGGCCTTGTAAGCGTCGGTATACACGAAATCACACCAACGTTATACTCTTATTATACTAATATGTGTGTTTTATATTTTATATTTTATATTTTGTATAAACGGATTACTTTACTATTCAACTTACACACTGTGACAAATATTAACGAAGAATTGTGCAAATTTACCTTACACCATGTGACCTCTCTCCCTTTCCTGACTTGAGATTTCTATGATATACAAGTAAAACGACACCTTTAGCAAATTGAAATAACTTCGACATAGTTTATGGATAGTTTTAAAACGACAATTTTTATTTTAATAAATTAAAGGGGTTGATGCACTATTTTCAAACACAATTCGTTTAAAAGGGCTCCGAAAAACATTTTTTGAAAATAGTTACCCTGTAACATGTAAATAAGTGTATTACTACCCACTCCTTGGTCACATATGCTGAATCAAAAAAGAAAGCGTGCACTTAGATGCAAATACGCAACCTCATTACTGATGCATTGTACTGTAAAGGTTTACCTCATGAATGTATTCGAACATTCTAACTTTAAAGAAATTAACAAGATGACTGTTATCTTTCGTTTTTCCATTCAACTCCATGTATTTTGCAATTTTTGCTTTGCTATTTGTTGACTTTGAGGAATTCAAAATCTGTTAGTGAAGGAATTGTTCATACAAAAGGTATCACTACTTATAAATGCATACGTTTTGTATATTTTAAAGTAGTTATCCCGCCAACAACAGCCAAATTTTACAACATATGTACACCATTTCTAAACCTACTGACGACGAGCTATACATATAATTGACCTATTTTGAGAATCCAAGCTCTGTAGACAGAATATAAACGGTTTTAACCAGTTACACCAAATCTCCAAACTAGAGCATCGAATTAAGTGCTACCAATTCATAATTCGTTTAACCTATATTTTAAGAACCCGAACATATACTTTTAATCGGCACATATACATTATTATATGACCTGAACGTCTGGCTAGAGGTCTGACAAACGGTTACGAATTTATGGAGTTTATATGTAAAATGGCTCATCTTGCTTGCTTATTTTAAGACAAGCGTCCAGAAGCTTTTTATTTATTTTTTGTTTGAAGCGGCATACATTTTACAGAAAGATAATGCACTGTTTTAACCAAAAGACTTTTTCAAGAAAAATCCCTGCCGAATCGTGTTTTGGCTGTAAATCAGTTGTTACAACATATGTTACCACCAACAGCTTTATAATGTATGTAGGGATAATTCAACTGGTCCTATAACCATTTAAAAAACTTTAAAGTAGTCATTAGCCAATCCGTTATCGTTAAACTAAGGCCAACCAAACGTTGTCTCCAACAATCGCTTACGAACTCGTAAATATATGCAATCCAGATCCAAGTTACTTCTACTTGCACATATCGTTCACATACTCATGCAGTGGGATTAGAAAATTCATGTGTTTTTACATCATTGACAGAAATCTTCGATTTAAGAAATATTGTTATCAGTGTACTGTAGTTTAGTGCTGATCATCCTCAAATGTATTTCTTAAATAGGGGATCTTGCATGGACATCATTATTCATCATATAACGGCTTCATATTATTTTTGCCAACGAGTTTAATGACTTCAATACTAAATAAGCACGAATGTGAGATTTTATTGAGCACATTACGCTACTAGTATCATATCTTTATTGCACTCCGAGAAGCCATGTTATATGATGAAACTTAGTATGCTCGTTCAGAGTAAAACATAGTCTGATCAAATCAGGCAAGTTGGTATTTAACGTGTTTTCTCTAAGACCACCGACTATCCCAATATACACAACAGGAACTGGGGGTTAGCGGGGCACTTACTCCCTAAAAAAGGACTTGCCACCTCTAGTAAAATAATCTCACTTTTAGTGTTATCCTTTTGAATTCTTGGCTGTAGTTAAAAGCTCAAAATCATTTAAAACTTCAGTAAAATGGGTCCATAATCGGCGAAACATGAGAAATATTTACCTATGATTTCTCTGTATCCGTATCAATGTCCGTCCGTTGGTATATTTTGTGTCAGGTCATTTAATGTCGAACCAGTCGAGCAATCCTAAAGGGAATGTAGCGACACAGCCAAACCATCTGTATTATTGAGAGTTCTGAATAACTTGAATAAGGGTGAACTAAGTATCCAAATCAGATGATAAACAACGAAGATATGATCATTTGAAGGTTCTGTTAAAATGGATATTGAAGCCGCCATTTTGAGAGCTATGACATCACAGTTCTAAAAGACCATATATGGAATATTGATAAATATGAAAATTAACTTGTATAAGGAAACATTACGTCAAATGTATGAACAATATCTATACTTAATGGCAATTTATATAACCAATAAATGATTTTGCATTCATCTTTGCTTTTAAATGACATTATCAATATTCCATATATGGTAATTTGTAACTATGTCGTCATAGTTCTCGAAATGGCAGGTCCCATATCCATTTTAGAATAACCTTGAAATGGTCATATCGTTTATGTTTATCATCTGATTTTGATAATTCATTCAACTTTCTCCAAGATTTTCAGAACTCTCAATAATAGAGCTTGCTTGGCAGTGTCGCTACATTCCTTTTAATGATACAAGATGGAGATGAGCCTCGTACAAAAATTTAAAACTTCTGATTGAACGAAATGTAAAATCAGCATATATGCACGTGAACGCATGCATACAAGTAGAACAGGAGCTGTAGCTTTCACAGAACACGGTCAGTCAATAAAAACGTTTATCATGCAGATATGCACTTTTCTGCCTAATAAAAGGGTGATCTAATACATTTTGCTTTATTAGGCAAGTTGACCAATAGAGCAAATCAATGCGGAATTCCTCGGCGTTTATTGTACGTAACGTTATCTGACGTCATGCGCGTAACGTTGCATAACACAAACAAAAAACAACAACATGGTGGCGTCCTCGATAAGCGTAACATTCTGAGAAGTAGTTAATACTAGTAATGTGGATAATCTACATGATAAATAGAATATTATGTCAGTGCCTTTTACTATCAAGTTTATTAGGCCCGGAACGAAAACAAAGAATGGCTCGGTATTCGTTTTCTAAGCCTCGCCTAATAACCTTGATAGTAAAAGGCACTGACATAATATTCTCTATATATAAACAATGACAATATGTTGACAAGAAGCAAGGCACGTGACATCACAAACCATAGAGCGACCGCCTTGGAACGGTCATTGGCAAAAAGGCCGCTGGGAGTATAAACAGGTTCCAGGGTCACCAAACCCTCTTAAGCAACTGTTTTAGGGTCAGTATATATGAAGTTCTGTTTGTTCAAACAATCTATTATTACCTTACCTGTGATTGAAAATTGCCAGCGATACCTGTTTTTTTTTTAAATACACGTAAAATGATTTGATTATAAACACAGAAATGTGTTTCTTTTCTCTTTAGTATATATGTTAGACAACAATCATTAAATAACCAGATAACACTGCAGTATACTATATTGGATACATGTGATATAGTTTTAAATCGTGTTTTTCTTTGAATTACATGAACTGGGATATTGCTTTTTTTCATCTTTATTAACCGATATGGCATGTCAACCGCAGATGTCACGGGAGAGGTTTTACATAGGCATTGCCTGTTGTCCAATCCCATTCATTACTTGAATAAAATATTGTTTATATTAAACTAACCGCAGATGTCATCGATATGGCATCCGACATTAAATGTAATCGAATTCTATTTTCGGTTGAAAATTACAATTTCGAATTAAAATTACATTTTCGAATGAAAATTATAGTTTCGTATAAAAATTACATTTCAGGATCTATAACAAAAATAAAGAAAACTGGTGATAGCGAGAATTACAGAATTGTTATGGATAAATAAAACAAAAAAAGCAATTAAGTATGATATTGTTTTTACACCTGGCGCTATATAGGTCAAATGCTGTTGGCATACCTGGTCACAATTAATGTGAAATTAACATGTATCAAATCTACCAAATCAAATCAAATCTAGTTTATTGGTATATAAATCAAAACAGAAATGTCTTTGATGGTGTTGTACTAATTTTTTGCACAGTTTTAGGCCAGACCATGCATTTTTCCTGGGTAGAACCAGTACTGTATACCTCCCGCCAGAATCAAAACATCAAGTCATCAAGACATATCTACAAATACAGATCATGAATACACTGGAAAGCATTAGAGAATGACTTTTTTTGTAATGCTTCCGTGGTCGAGGGGTTAACGACGTAGCGTTGTAAACTGTCTCGCCTCTCACCGATGCGGTTGCAACTGGGATCTCAACATGTAATTTAAAAAGTAAGATTTTTATGGATGGCTGGAGGCATACAGTACTTGTACTACCCCGAAATAAGTGGGAGGTCTGCCTCCACCACAAAAAAAATCGATCGACATACATAGCCTAAAATGTGCCGGAAAATGACGTTAAACACCAAACAAACAACGTATTGACACGTGGCCACTACGCATTGTGACGTCATACTTATAGGGAAGGTACACCCAAATATATTCCCATAGTCTCCAAGTATAGGATTGTCACAATAAAGTCACTTTATGCAATGAATTTGCATAAACTGCATCCACTGCCAATGAGATTGAACCTAGGAATTATGAACTTCTCAAAAACACATACTACAGTAGTACTCCGCGGCATTTTACAGCCTGACGTAGTTCATAATCTTCAAGAAGTGAGAACGGGCAGAATGAGTATTAAATTTACTTTTTTCTTCTTCACAAAAGCAGTTAAATAAATGAAATAATTGATGGAGAATAAAGTTTAGCACCCTTCAATTATTTATTTAACAGTACTTCTGAGTTTTACATTTCTTGGTAACAAATATGAAAATGTATGCCATTTTCATAGTGATTCAGGAGTAAGCCCGGTATGGAACCATATCTGGGTCGTAGAGTGCATAAATAGTTCTTATACATTGTTCATCTCTCCAGTTTAAACGAAGTTTTCTTAGATGTTGGTGCCTATTTATGTGCATGTATCAACCAGAACATAACATTGAAAGTCACTGCTTGTAAATAATGTGATTTCTTATGATATTTTTCAGAACTATTTCTTCCCAGTGCATGTGAGCAGAGGTCACAGAGGTATGGTATCTGATATCTGCCATGTCGTCTTTTCATTATTTCGTCGTGAAAAGACAAAGAACGAAAAGACGACAGGACGATATGACGCCAAAATGCAGCGCGAAAAGACGACAGAACGAAAAGACGATATTTCATCGGCGAAAAGACGACAGAACGCTACATGTAAAGACAACACGACAGCCGCGAAAATACGCCATTTGATATTGTCGTCTTGTTGTTCTGTCGTCTTTTCGCGATGCATTTGACGTCTTTTCGTTCTATCGTTCTGTCGTCCTTTCGTTCTGTCGTCTTATCGTTCTGTCATCTTGTCCATCTTGTCGTCTTGTCGTTCTGTCCTCTTTCCGCCTTCCGGTTGATATGCGCACTTCGGCACTGCGGCCATTTGCATGGGAAACAAGTGTAATGTGTAATCCCTTGTTATTAAATGCGCATGTCAAAAGGAAGGGGAAAAGACGACAGAACGACAAGTCGACAGAACGAAATGTCGACAAATGCATCGCGAAAAGACGACAGAACAACAAGACGAGAGAACGAAAAGACGACAAGACGACAAATGCATCGCGAAAAGATGACAGAAGGCCACACGAAATAACAAAAGACGACAATATCTTTACGCATGGCGTTCTGTCGTCTTTTTGCCCTTGAAATGTCGTCTTTTCGTTCCGTCGTCTTTTTGCGCTGCATTTGGCGTCTTTTTGTTCTGTCGTCTTTTCGCGGCGAAATAACGAAAAGACGACAAATAGCAGAAATCAGCCACCATACAGAGGAGTTATCAGTCCATGGTGTGTATATGGAAATTTACATAGTGACAATATGTAATGTGATTTCGTGTGAAGCACAACCTATGATGTGCTGTCTTCTGTGAGTGTTTTAGGACAATAAAGTCGGTTCTTTACAGACAAGTATTTCGAGAAAGTGTACGAGCGTTTTAGAAGTGATGACAAACAGTTGAAATGGACTATTTTACTATATATTTAATACAGCAAAATACACCGGTCTACAACCTTCAGTACAGAAACAAGAAATTGCAGCACAGCTGCTGGAAAAAAAGTTGGACAATTCTGAACATAATATTAATATTTCAGGGGTCAAGCTATAGGGAAAAGGAGAGCACGGCGAAGTGGGAAATGCGAGTGGATAAAATTCACAATTATTTATATTGGATGAATGATTTATATATGTTGTCAATTTTTATATAAATATATTATATATCTTGGCCTACTGTTTCTTTTCAAATTAAAGTTTTTTTAATTTCGACAGACAAATTTTAATAATTTAATTTTGAGTTGTCCAATATGCATATCATTATCAGAGAATTCAATATGAATGTTATTAACGGCTCATCAAACAATTATAGGTTATTCAGAGCCGCCCTTGAGAGAGGGGAATGATATACATGTAAAGGCCCATACCCTTACTCTTACCGAAGTTTCTTTGTTTTCTACATGACATAATGTGAATTCTAGTACACTGCTTGTCGAATGCTAGGGGTGTGATGGTGATGGAGAGCCTCTGGTTTGCCCTTGTTATTTGGGGATAAGCCAATTCAATCTGTAAGGTAATGAATTGAATGTTGTTTAATGGCTCAACAACACATTATAGGTTATTTGGAGGCGCCCTAGCTAGGCCCAAATGACAACATAGGCCCGATGTTTAACTTATCATAGCGGGGTTGGGGTCGGGGGTGGATTTGTGGGTGGGGGGGGGGGGTGGGGGGGGGGGGGGGGCTGGGTGGGTGTGGTGTGGTGGGCGTGTAGGCATGGTCTTCCGGACTTTTCGTTTCATTGTAGAATACATTAGGGAAGTAAGCTGTCACGGATTTATCTGAAAATACTCCCATCCTCTCATTGCTAGACCGTATCATGCATTTGTCTAACCGTATTAAAATGTCAACTAAGGTCAACTACGGAATTGAAGAACGGGACGAATCATGGCCTGTTGGCTTCGCTCCGCGAAGCTTACCAACATATTTATTTAATGTTCGTGGCTTCGAGCTTCGAGCTTCGAGCTTCGCGCGAAGCTCAATACTTTATAATTATTAAATTTTCACGAATTACTTAAAAGTTTACTCTAGACTTCATGTACATAGCTAGGCCCAAATGGCAACATAGGCCCGATGTTTAACTTATCATTGCGGGGTTGGGTGGGGTTGGGGACGTGGAGGCATGATCCTCCGGACTTTTTTTATTTCATTTTAGAATACATTAGGTAAGTAAGCTGTCACAGATGTATCTGAAAATACCCCCTATCCTCCCGTTGCCAGACCGTATCATGCATTTGTTTAACTTTTACTTGCAAACATTGTAGACCAAAGCAATTAACACATGTTCACGCACATGACGTCATGTTTACTATCGCATCACGTCATACGTCATGTTTACTATCGCATGACGTCATGTTTAACGTCAGCTGTTGATGCACAAGTTACCCCTACTCCAGTCTGGACGTCACATGCTGCTTCTCACAAGTAAAAAGTGAGAAATTTACATTTAATTAACTTGAAAATACGCTTATCGATGCAAGTCTGAATCCGCGTACCATACGGCGTACTGAAAAATCTGAAGCAGGCCGAACGAGGTAAACTCCGGACATGAAGAACGCGGTCGACAAAATGTCGTAAAGATGAATACTTTGAGACTTCGCTGGATAATAATAGTCTCGGCCAGCTAGATCGTATCATGCATATGTCTTACTTGCAGATATCGGTCTGGGCAGATTAGGCCAATTAAGGCGCCCACTAGCGATTAGCACAATTTATTCGAGCGTTTTTTTCACGCGCATAAAGCCGATGTTTGCGTGACACCATATGTTGTAAATAGACGTACAACGTCAATTGTTGATGCATCAGTTAACTTTTTTAACGTCAATTGCTGCTTCTCATAAGTTAAAAATAAGAAATTATTAATAAATTAACTTAAAAATATGTATTTTGAAAGTCTCGTTGAATCTCTCAAAATCTCTCCAAAATCGCCCAAAACGAGAGGGCGATTTTAAACGTCCTTTTTTCCGCAGGCCCTGGTTCTGGATCCGTGTAGCATAGCGTAACGAAGAAATCAGAAGCGGGCCGGGTGACCGAGGCTAGGATAATATAAATGTTATTATTTTTTTTCGGGGCTGCGCGCTTTGCGGTAATCGCCGCCATTACCAAAAAAGTGATTACTAGTTGACAACTTCGACGAGAATTGTCCAAAAAATCTTACGTCTCATTTTGTCACCGCTTCCGGTTAGGTATAATTCATGAACGAACAGGGTGTGGCTGTTTTTATAGTGAAGGCAACATTAAATGCAATCGTGAACGCTCGGCCAATCCCGTCATTCTTCGGGATCCCGCCTCGTGTGTATCTCGGCGCTTCGGTATGTTCAAAATCTTGACATTCTGTCAGCCGGAAGGCAACGGCACAGAAAAAAGTGCTATGATCGGACCAGTAACAGCGGAGTTATGGCCCTTGATTTAGTTAAAAATGCTATATTTTACCTCGTTAAGACGATAGGGCTTTCATTTTTCATCTGATCTTTACCAAACTTTACCAGATTTTTTTTATAATTAGTAGTCTGTTTTTTTTGTTTAATTTTTTTTTTTGCCGTTTTAGCCAGTAGAGCGTCAACAGTCCCTCTTGGGCCTCTTGTTTATATATAGTTCTGTCTTGTTTGTAAGCTATACGTAACAGTGTTGAGTAAGCTATTTAGATGAGGTCATTCAGTATTGGATGATGACATATTTATGACATCAGGTGCTCTCATAAAACGATTTATAATTAATTTGCACTATCATACGTGCATTAGTCAGCTCCTTTGGAAATACGTTCAAATACGTGTTATTTCTCAAGATTATGCTAATTCTGCAACCTCTCGTGAATAATAAATTCCAATCATATAACCCAGTGTTACATACCCCACCCGCGCTACTATCAGAAATAATCAATCAAAATGTAAAAACTCCAAAACTTGTGAATTATACGGGTATTAATGCTATCTTCCCCTGATATAAAGGCTTAATCCTTAGCACACACGATACTGGATTTGTTTATTTGTGCGCTAATCCAGTTTCCTAATTGAAATTTGGTTGTTGTTTTAAACTGCTCCAAAGTTTGTAAAAATACCCTCTCAACATACGGCTTTCCATTAACACGTCTAATCTTTATATGGTGGCGAAGCCGAACATGGCTAAAAACGTGCAAACATAAATTCGTTGTTGTGTCGTTTCGCAAATAAATGCGTATCCCCTGTCACAAACAAGTTTTCGTTGACATACGAGTTTGTATCTTTTGAGAGTAGAGTTGAATATTTTGCAGACAGTTTTGGTAAATTCTCCACTCAAGATTTGATAGAAATGGGCGCTGTGTGAAAAATGTAGTACACGGCCATCCATGCTGCGAAGTTATTTTTGTTATCGATAAACTTGTATATTGCTTGTATATTTTTGATATCACTTGAAATCAATTACAGGTATTTCACACCAGGCGAAGGAGATAATAAATGGTTAACAAGACGATTTCCAGACATCGATTGGATTGTCAGACGCCAATTCGGATTTAGTTTGTCTCCAACGCAGCCGGGTCCTGTAGCCTCAACGCTGTCCCCATGACCGCAGGTGGTTGGTCACGTAGGTGTCACGTAACGTAACGACCACTAATCATAGTCTGGCAGAAACTGAATTAAGACTAAACGCTTGCATTTAGTTGGACATATCAGATAATCCATTGCTGAATTGTTCTTCGATGAGTAACAGGCAGAGTGTTTAATCAACAAAAGAGGACATTCTCAACACCTCGTTCACTTCTTCGAAGCAAGGTCGCGAAGAATGGCGGGATTGGCCGAGTTTTCACGATTGATATTGAGAATAAGGTTTGTAGACCCTCCAGTATATTAACCAATGGAGAATCCTCAAGGCTGGCCATTAGGTATGGACTAAGACTTTTAAAGGAGTGACTATCCTGTGTTTATATATCCCTTCTATAGCGTGTAAAAAGATCATGGTGACAGTCCGATGGCTTTGCAGTCAGTTTCGTCTAAATTGCACTTACATTATTAATAACCTGCTGTTTTTTGCCACATATAAGAAGCATATGATTAGTATATGATTCTCATAAGATACATATTATATGATACTTATATCAAAGGAGAAGTAGATGATTCTTACATAAAACCTTTCATATACGAAATATCATAAAAATGCCATACGAGAAACAAATATTGAAATTGAAAATATTGTTTTCAAGAGAATCGTATGAAAATATGTGAGTTTTAAAAATGAAGATTCTCATATGGGAAGTATATGAAACGCATATGATATGTTTATATGAGAATCATATTTGGCTCCTGTTATATAAAAATCATATGAAAATGATATGAGAATGCAGTCATATCTTTATTATATATGGCAACATTGCCTGTGTATAAACTGTATATGTGAATATCACCAATTTGTTACATTCCATGTGGTTCCCATGCAAGAAAAATGTTGTTTGTGGTTCAGCTTGGGTGGTGTCAGAAAAAAATGATAGTAGCTTCAGTGTTAAGGGGTGTTTGTAACAGAATTTGCAGCAAACCTGCAGTCCAGCGTAGGTTAGAATGTTCTCGACATATTCTGCATATTTCTTTTGTTTTATGCAAATGAAGCCCGGGCCTGTTGGAGCCATATGACATAGTTGTCTTGGTGCGCCATAAAACCCAGTTCAGCCCATTTTGAACATTTATATATTCTTAAGACCCAATGCTTATAGTATACCATATTAACAAATAGACATTCTGTTTGTGATATTTAAGTATTTTAACATAAACACATATACACTCTAGTATAATCCATCGCAGGGGACTTATGTAAGTAATTTAACATAACCGAAAATTAAGAAAAAAATTGTTTTCGTTAAATTATAAACACATTATGTTTCGGACTTTACGCTTTATTAATATATATATTATATGTATAATATATATATATATCTAACTGATTTTGGGACATATATCACACTGAGTTTGGGACTTGTCAGTATTTTGAGTGTTTGTATAAAAAATAAATTGTAATTTCAATATACTTTTTATACAAACAAGTTTAACCTACCTTGTTATACGATGTTCTACCCGACATTCCAACCTTTGCTTTTCTTTGTAAGCGAATTTAATTTCAAATTGACACTATGTTTGAAATATTTAAGTATTTAATATAAACACATTATGTTTGGGATATTACTTTATACTAATATATATATATATATATATATATATCGCACTGAGTTTGGGAGACTTCAATATATTTATTTATACTTCGTCTGGGAAATTACAACCTTTCTTCCTAGTATGTATAGATGTTCTACCCGACATGCAATCCTTTGCTTTTCTTTGTAAGCGTATTTCAAATTGTCATGTTATATTACGTGATATTGCTTTTTTAAACGCTGATTCCAGTAACTGGAAATCCGTTTGTGTATGCTTTTGGTTCAAATTGTATGTTTGCCTATATCCGATACAGATGTTAGTAGTTAATTTGTATATATCGGATGCTGTTGACTTTTTTGAACAAAGAAATAATAATACATATTATTGACGTCGAACCAGACATGCAGAAAATCTAATTTGTAATTTGTTTTCATCATTTTTAAACAATACAACTGTAGTATCATCATATATCATCATTTAAAGCGACCGCACTCTTTTAGTGGTTGTCCCGGGTTCAAAATCTCAATTCATCATAATCACTCGCTTAAGTGTGATGGGCCATGAAAAACGATGTGAAAATCCACACAAATGGGCTATACCCGCAAAGGAGTATTCATTAATTCAAGATACTAAAAATCCGCATACATTAATCAAAGCACAAGGGAGTAATCAGTATGCATTAATCTCATTGCTCGTTCCGCAGCCCTAATCCATAAAAAGACATATTAAAACATGATTGAATTAGGGGGAATGATACCGATATTTTGCATTCGCGGTACATTTGTTACCTTTGCATAATCGTATTTCGATAAGCTGCGTGTTCTAACACCCTATCCATCATTTCCATATACAAACTGACAAACTAGCTTTAATAGAATTAACTCTATATCCCCATTTGATGGAGTTGTGTTTTCAATTTGTTCATCCGCCGTATTAGGATTTTGAAATTTTGTTGAATTTACATTAGTGATAAGTTGTTCGCCGCTGGATATTGGCGCCGACATCAAGATTCGGTCGCTTGTTTTTATTCTAGTCAGTTGTATCTTTAACCATGGCGATACCGCGTTAAACTCATTACAAACCATACCTCTTATACATTCGAGTAATTATAAATAAATTATTGAAGTGGGGTTATGATTTGAATAAATAAACGAAACGCACGTTTTGGTACGGTATTTTTGTATTTTGTAATACACAAAAAACGTTATATATTGATTAAAACATGTTATTAAATGCTGTTTTAATTTAAAGCATTTGTGCCATTGCAAACTCAACAGTGTATTATAGCAGAAGCTAGCTGTCGATTTTTTTTTTTCATAATACAGTTTTTTTCTAATACGCTTCTACGTAGTGGCCTCGGTAGCTCAGTGGATAAATCCCCGAGCGTTAGAGCTGCAGACCTCAGTCCAGCGTGGGTTAGCTCCCTTCTAGATTCATTATTTGATGAGAATCTTCATCCTTCATCTCACCGCCCTATGATGTACGGCACCAATATAACCTAATATGATGTGTTTACGGCACGCCAATTCCCATTTCATTTCACATATACACTCAGTCTTCGAATTAACCCACTAGCCCGAAGCCCGGGGCTAGTAAACTGCCATTCGGGCTAGTGTTTTTTTTTTAAATTCTGTTGACGGGCTTAAGGAAAATGTACAGGTTTTCATTGAATATATAAGAATTCGGACTATTTTACATTTTAATTCAAAGACTGTACATTACTGGCAGCCATTGACATACCATGTTCGGAGGAACGCCTCAGCATACTCATTAGCAGATGAGTACTCAGAATCGTAGGAACCAATCAGATTTATTTCCTACTAGTTTCGGCCAATAAATTCGTCCAATAAATAATTAATATATATTTTTTTTATATTTCGACTAAATATGGTTTAAAAAACCCTGAGCCTGAGACCAGTAGATAAAAAGTAGATAACGCCCTAACCAACTGTTAGTATTGTATGTAGACGTTTTGCCTTTTTGCCGCCATATATAGACATTATTTACTTGTTAAAAAATGATTAAACGGGAATAATTAAACAATTGTGTACAATCAGTCTTCGCGGCGAAGAGCGCCACCTATGTATAGGATAGAGGCTATGTGAAGACGCTCCCTCCCTTTCGGTTTCTTAATGGTGCATATTTGTCTTCATAGCCTCTATCCTATACAGGTTTTATCGATAACCTCTATTTAGTGTTTACTCTACTTTTTAAACCAATCAGACGGTTCAGAATTTCAAATATTCATGAAGATTTTACTACCAGCGCTCTTCATGGTTTAGAGTGTGACCTAAGCATAGGATAGAGGCTATGAAGAGAAATATTCACCATTAAAAAACCGAAAGAGAGACCGACCGCAGTTTCTTTGTGGTGAAGAGTTCTCTTCATAGACTCTATCCGGCTTAGTGTTTACGGTAGGTTTTATCGATAGTCTCTACATAGATCACACTCTAAACCATGAAGTCCGCTGGTAGTAGAAAAGAAATCTTCACCACTAAGAAATCGCGGTCGCTCGATGGCTAGGCTCCCTCCCTTTCGGTTTCTTAATGGTGAAGATTTCTCTTCATAGCCTTTATCCTATACTTCGTGTATCACCCAACTTTTTCAACCAATCAGCTGTTTCAGATTTTCAAATACTTGCACCATTTATTTATAAATATTTTATTACAAGCTGTCTTAGCGGTGAAGAGCGTGACCTATATAGAAACTATCGATAAAACATATGGCAAACACTAAGTCGGATAGAGTCTATGAAGAGAAATCTTCACCATTAAGAAACCGCGGTCGGTCGCTACGCTCCCGCCCTTTCGGGTTCTTAATGGTGAAAATTTCTCTGCATAGCCTCTATTCTATACATATCGGGGCATGTTGATATGTTTGGCTTTCTCACAATAAATGTGGTTAAAATATAAACACACATGGAATACAAATGTTTGTGATTTTGTGGTAATTCACCAATAACTTAAACACACAGGAAGACATATAACATTTATCAAATGCCAATTTCGTTCCCATACCGCAATAGAAATCGCATTTGCTGCTCGCTATTGGTACTCTACTGGCAACATGAAACATGGCAGTGAGTTATTCCGGCGTAAATTCTCATACCGTGAACACTTTTGTTTGTTTGAATAGTATTTTACGTCATTTTAAGCACATTTTAGGTCATATATGACGGTCGATTTGTTTGTGGTAGACTCAGAGGCAGACCATCCTAGTTTTCCAGGGTAGAACCTCCCGCCATCCGTAAGAATTCACACTTTCTCTCTTACAATTCGAGCTCCTAGTTGCAGGCGAGAGGCGAGAAGGTTAACAACGCAACGTCATTTACGCCTATTTAGTGCTGCACCATAAAGAGCGGACGGATATTTTTTAAACTAAGAAAATTGCAAACCACGCTAGTTTGTGCCATACGCCTTTGTAAGACCATTGTAAGGTCGTTTTCCTATGTTCCGCAAATATTTTTTCTTTCAAATCGGCTCTCTTACATAGGGGCACTTCAGACACAAATGTTTTCCACAATAGTATAGTAAGGGCATACTTCACACTTTTGCTCGATAATAAATTACAGTCCACAAGTGGTAATTTCAGGGACACTTCACTAATGTTTTAACAATTACAAAAGCTGGCAATATCTTGGTCCGCAATGGCAAAGTCCGACATAATTGAATTTTAAATTAAATGCTTAGACACACGTGTGAGTTTAACGCGTCTCTTGACAGTGTTGTTGATCAATATCGTTGGACATTCATTAGCAAAGCGCCTGTTGATATTTAACAATTAGACTTTAAACCAGTCGAACAGAAGGGCTTACAAAACTCCTGCAAAGCACGTACGCTGTAATGGTATAAAACTGTCACCCGTTTGTCAGGTCGAATCAAGTTTCTGGCAAACTCGTTTAAATATAAATTGTGGATATACATCTATTTATTCATTGTAAGTCTTGTTTTCAAAGATTACTGAGGTATTATTTAAAAACAATCATCAGTGACAAAACCGACTTAATTTATTGGCTTTTGAATTGTGTAGAGACAGTTATCCTCGTTTTTGTTTTCAACAAAGCTGAACCAACCTTTTGATGAAATAATTTATTTAAATTAAATATTACAAATTTCCTTAAGTCAGTTTACACCAGAGTAAAATGATCCAAAGGATGTTGGTGCTGCCACGGAATTTACCACCCCGATTGTCACTTTTTTAATGTAATCTCTCAGATAACGTTTTGCATCATTGTCAATGTTTTAACAGAAGGTTTGTATAAAAGGCTAAAGGTAAACACGCCGTTAAATGTAAAAACGGAGCTAAATGTGAAAACAAATAGGTGACATATTTAAACTGAAATTTTGAATAAGAAATGATAACCCACATAATACTTGTCTTAATATATTTCTTTCAACTGTGCACTTTGCACTTTGTTCGTATTTCAAGCATTCGTTGTAAAATAAATCAACAATATCGTAATAATTACCGAATTCGATGATCCTACACCTATCTATAGGTACAGGCAGGTTTCTTAATATACATTATAAAATCATAAGTAATAAACGTATGCATTTGTGGTCTAGTGGTAGAGCGTTGAACCCAGCATCGGAGAGTCGTAGGTTCGATCCCCACCATGTCCTTACGCGTTGTGTTCCCTGAGCAAGACACTTTATCTGCATTTGCTTAGTACTGGTTCTACCCAGGAAGGCATCGATAGTGATTAAAATAAGTCCAACGAGCTTTAGTTATATTCGATGTAAAATAAATAGAAATTCTATCGAAGGGACATAAATAACGATTTGAATCCATTGCATACTTATATCCTTTAAACTACACTAATTTGTATATAAAACGTTATTCATTGTCTCGCCTTCAAAGAAAGTGGCGAGAACTTTGCGGTGGAGGTGACAGCGGCAACATATGGTTAACGCTTTTCACATTCTGATATATGCAACATTGCTTATTCAAATTCACTAAAACATAGCGTATGTCTTCGGACAAATTCACTAAAACATAGCATATGTCTTCGGACAAATTCACAAAACATAACATATGTCTTCGGACAAATTCACTAAAACATAGCATATGTCTTCGGACAAATTCAATAAAACATAGTAGGCCTATATGTCTTCGGATTTCACGGGCGTCGCTGGTGAATTAGAACTGTATGCCCGATGGGGTTTTAAGGGGCAACTTGCCCCTTGGTCAGCGAGGCTCTTGACGATCGTACGTTACGATTTTAGGCTAAGATTAAACGTATGTAAAATTCAAGCGAAAGAAAGTGCACATGTAAAGTAAATTCTGATAGTATACATGTATTTATATTTTTTATAACAAATTAGGATCGGGAAAATAAGGGTGCAGCGACTGTGCTGGAAATATTTTACCCCTAACCTCCTACCCCACTTCGGATTATATTGCATTTTTAGACCATTTATTTGTTTCATTTTTTTCTGGCGAACTGTATGCCCGGTCGTACGTGAGTATGCTTGCGCCTGGATTCATTAAGTATACTCACACACACAAGTTCCATTATGCTGTATTGCATTTTAAATAGCCAAAATAATGACCACTTTCTGGTATTATTATTAGTTAGTGAGCTTGTTACTGACCCCCTACAGAAATATATGTGGGGTCATTAAGATTTATAGGGGGCAAGGCAATAACCGAGTTCCCCTATATATATGACTATCTCCACATATTTCTGTAGGGGTCAGTAACAAACCCAATAACTGATTTATTGCATCGAGCACTTTTTTTTAAGGCAAACAACGAAACTTAACTCATTTTAATGGAGCGTCAATGAGACGTTCGCGCAATTTGACGTCATGACGTTGACGTCACGACCGGTACACAGTTTAAAAATATTATTAATTTACTTATTATGTTTGATTTTAATCTTTTAAATCAGAATTGTAGTCCATATTGTTTTAGTGACCCTCTATGAACTATAGAAAAATAGGGGGTCACCACGTGACCGCACCAACCAATGAGATGCCTAGAATTGTGTGCGAGGTGCAATACTATTAGTTATTGGGTTTGTTACTGACCCCCTACAGAAATATGTGGGGTCAGTTAGATTTATAGGGGGCGAGGCAATAGCCGAGTCCCCCTATATATCTGACTGATCCCACATATTTCAGTAACAAACCCAATAACTGATTTATTGCATCGAGCACCTTTTTTAAGGCAAACACCGATAGAAAACGTGTCGGTTCTTACGGATGGCTGGAGGTATACAGTACTCGTTCTACCCAGGGACAATGATGTGGTCTGCATCTACCACAAAAAAATCGACCGTCATATATGAGCCTAAAATGTGCTAAAAATGATGTGTTTAAATCAAACAACGAGATCAGACCATAATATATTTGTTTTATAGAAAATCCATCCCATCTCATCTGTCTGCCATATCTAATTTCCAATAACTGGTAGTTAGCGTTCGCGCATTTTGACGTCATGACGCTGACGTCACGACCGGTACAGTTTAAAAACAGTATTATCATGTTTGTTACTGACGCCTTAAAGAACTATTTGCAAATGATTTAAACTTTGAATCGGAAGTGTAGTTCATATTGTTTTAGTGACCCTCTATGAAATCTACTGACCCCCAATAGAATAATAGAGGGTCAACATGTGGACCGCTCTAATCCAATGAAATTCCTAGGATTTTGTGCGAGGTGCAATAATATTATATGAATTCTCACTGATAAGTTACTGTAGCGCCTCCGTGGTCGACATTGCGTTGTGAACCTTCTCGCCTCTCACCGCTGCGGGTTCGAATCCTACTGGGAGCTCAACTTGTATTTGAAAACGTGTCGGTTCTTACGGATGGCTGGAGGTATACAGTACTCGTTCTACCCAGGGACAATGATGTGGTCTGCATCTACCACAAAAAAATCGACCGTCATATATGAGCCTAAAATGTGCTAAAAATGATGTGTTTAAATCAACCAACGAGATCAGACCATAATATATTTGTTTTATAGCAAATCCATCCCATCTCATCTGTCTGCCATATCTAATTTCCAATAACTGGTAGTTAGCGCACACCAGTCGTTCTGACAGGTGTTATTTTCAATTAAATGATTTACAACTGTGCAAATACAAAGGAAATAACAGCCATCATGCTACAAGATCGCGATTAAAGCGATATCCTTGTAAAATACTCAATCATTTACTGTCTCAGTTTTGGTTTTATATAGCTAAAGGAGGGGGACCTGCAACGTTTATGCTGTTTGAATACTGTACCACAAGACGTGAATAACGTATTACATCCATGTTATTGGCTCGCAGGTTGGTAGTTCCACCATTTTGCGAGAAACAAGTTATTCTGCCGCAGTGCGTTAAAGAGACACTCGGAAATCCTGATGCCTTTTAAAGTCAAACACGGCATTCTCGATTTTTGTAAATCGTTATTTTTTTGTTTGTTTTCTTTTTACATAAACTGAATTTGTTTAATCAAGAAGAACAGTATAAAGGAAATTATTTTTGCATATTACTAACAGTTAATTGTATTGCGCCAATAAAATATGTTGTTTGTTTGTTTGTTTGTATGATGTTTTACGTCATTTTCAACACATGCAAGGTTATATATGACAGTCGATTTTTTGTGGTGGAGGCAGACCATGCATTTTCTTCTGGGTAGAACCAGTACTGTACACCTCCCGCAATAATATATTTAAACCTATGATAGTATAAGACTAAAATAATGAACTTTGAAAGTCGTATTTAATTATATACAGGCAGTGTTAAAGTCAACATGATTAACGAAACTTCACAGGAAAATCCTTGCATGGTCCTCTCTCAGATTAATACAAATCGTCCCGTCAACAAATATGGCCGCTGTTACTAAAAATAGAAAAATCTTTAACCAACTTCTCATGAACTTTACTGAAATGCTTCATAGCAACATGCGTTCGCATATTCCGTATTGCTGATTATACTGCGATGAAAATGACCAAGAAAAAAATAAATTGAAATCTTCCAAAACATAAATGATAAGCAAGACTGTTTCAAGTCAACATGATACTAGATTCATTTTGATTAGCTCATGTTAAGGCATGTTAACTACTTGTTTCCCTTTAACCTGCCGAGATAACCGCTATTATTCCCTCGCACAGTGCATTGTCATTTTTAGTTCTTGAAACATTTTTTTTATAAAATAAACTAACATTATGCATCCTGATTTATTATTCATATTGTTGTGCTCTAATAATTTACATAATTTCAGAATTGACTAATAATTACTGTAAACATGTTTTGAAATGCAATATAATTATGGTTGATATTTACATATGCATATCAATAACAGCATTGATTAATCTAAAGAATCTGTTATTTATGACCATCTATTTATCATTATAGTTGAATGATACGATTGCTGAACGTCTCACACCACAATTAATTTTCCATAGTGTCCCATTGTAATGTTTTTGTTCGTGGCATAGAGACAAAAAAAACAACAAAATGTATATAAGCTTAAATTCATCATTGATCCTATATCTGCAATTTAAAACAAATTAACACATATTTATCATGTTGATTTTTTTTAAATTTCATGTTTGCATGACACCTATCAAAATTTAGCGTAATCATATGACAAAAAATACAACCCCGTGGTGATTAGACCCATGATGTGTAAAATGAGGCAGAATTAGCTAGACATCTTATATCAACATGAATTTTTCTGTGATCTTTTCCTAAAATCTGTAGATTTATAACCTGGTAAGGATAAATCAATGTATACAATGGAAATCACTGTAAAAAGTAGAACAGCGGACTTAATTTTTGTATCTTCCTCCTTCATCTGTAGGGCGCGAGTAATTCAAGGGAGATAATAGTGCTGTGAGTCCTTAACGTTTTTACCGACATTTAACTTTGTAACGGTTTCTAAAAACCTAATTTACATAAATGACAATAAATCACGAAGTGTTAATAAATCCCGCAGATTATCCGATCTTAATTATAATTTACAATCATCAGCTAGTATTAAAAAGTGGGTGGGGGTGAAATTTCACACCGTGTTTCAAACACGATAGCTTCATGTTAGATATTATCTCATTTTAAAGGACAACGAGTGTCGCTTATCATCAGATAAAATAAAATTATAATCTTTAAACCGGAACATGGCATCCTCTTATCAACTTGCACATTAAATAGGTAATCATACACTAGATACGAGACTTGTACATTGTTGGCTCTGATTATGTTATATTTTTTAGCACCGTGCATCTTTTGTGCCTTGAGCACGTGGTTCTTGTTACAATGTCGAACAAATAAACGTTACTGTTGCGGGTTAAAGTATCACCTCCTCGAAGGCGAAATATAAAGACATTAATTAATTTTATTAATTCCAAAAGGATGCCTTCTACATATAACATATCTTGTTCTTTCTTGTTCAATTTTGAACAAAGATATGTATATAAATCCTATATGCTGATTTATTATATCATATTGTTATGCAATTCGCGTAGTGCGAAATTTGATATTTAAGAGGTCCGACAATTTGAAACATATTACTAGATCGACTACTAAACAAGCTCGACGAATTAGCATCTTAAGATATGCATTATTTATTATATTAGTTATGTTAAATAAGTTTGTGGGAGGTCATACAACTAAAAAAAAAAGATTGTAAGGAAACAACAATCTACACAAATTCGTTCGCAATTAAAATTGGTATTTTATACAAATTATCATATTTTGTCCGTATTCTTTTCTTCATTTTCAATGTTTTAGGCATTACAACAATACAACACGTAAATGCCGATGTTAAGTAGCTATCCTGCCAACAACAGTCAACTTTTACAACATATATACGCCGTTTTAAACCTACTGACGACGAGGTATATAATATATAACTTAGGTATTTTGAGAATCCAAACTCTATAGACGCCATATAGACCGCTTTAACCGGCCCGGCCAAACCCAAAACTGGAGCGCTGAATTACCGGCTCATAATTCATTTTACTCATATTCAACGGATATTTTAAGAACCATGAATAAAACTATAGTTTTAATCGGCAAATACACATAAGTATATGACCTGTACACCTGTATTGAGTTTTGATAAACGAGTTTGCATGCAATTTTGCCGTTATTTGGCGGGTTAGTTTCTTTTCTTTATTTGTAGGACCATATAGGAAGGGTGGTGGCATGTTAAAAATATTAACATATATCCAAATATCAAAAACGGGAAAAAAAGATGAGATATGGGCCACCGATTAAAACTATTTACAGGCAGTAGGTCAGAGGTTTAACTCTTAACCTCTGCCTTAATGCTTAACTTTGGACCCCTCTACTGTCTCAGCGAGATTATTCCACAGTGGAATTGTTCGTTAGTATGCGTTACTAAATATATCTGTGAAGGCACTTGGTCTGATGTATTGATACTCATGATTCGCGCTCATTCATCTGGAGGTGGGTTTTGGGAGGTATTTTTCTTCATCTATAATGACCCGGTCGTTGCGTATTTCGTAGAAGAATACGAGGCTCGCTTGATTGCGACGGGATTCAAGGGTGGGCCATTTAAGATCACTGAGCATCTCCCCGCACGTGACTAGTGTTGTGCCATCATCTATATGACCATCTTCCTGCAATTCTTTGGACTTTTTCTAACTTGTTTATATTGGTTTGCGTATATGGGTTCCAGATCTGGGAGGCATACTCTAACTGTGGGAGAACTAATGTCTTGTAAGTATATCTTCAGTATATCTTGTTCCTTTATTATTATCACTGATGGCTATCGTAACTTCACGCTTCTCTCCACAATAGGCGTGCGTGTTTTCAACATTGTACATTTTCAAAACACAAGTAAAACATATTCTAATGCATTTGGCAAAAATACTGCAATCCGATTGGTTGAAATATGCGACTTATTAATAGCGCATAATGTCAAAAACAATAAAATGTGTTAGAAATGGATTAACCAGAGGTGACTTTTACGACAATAGACCAGTCGTTTAATGATCTCAATATGCGTTTCATTACGTGGTCCGAGTATTAACTTTCATACCCCATCCAACACCTTCTCCAAAAAGCAAAACTGGGGTTGGCTGGGGTATGAAATAAAAAACCTTAATTTCGATTTAAAACATTTGCATTTTGTAAAATTAAAACATTTAATAGGACATTTTTAAACACGTTATCACATTTTTTTAGTAAAAAACGGTTTTAAACTTTTTTTGTTGTCAGAAATTCCTGCTAATATAAGTTTCCCCATCGGTTAATGTAATTATGGCAGGACCACGTAATGAACAGTTCCGTTAACGTATTACCATTAAAGGAAATGTGACACAGCCAAACACTCTTTATTATTGAGAGTTCTGAAAAACATGTAAAAAAGGTGTACGAATCATCAAAACTGTCCAATTACAATAATAATAAAAAGAAGATATAACCATTTAAAGGTTGTTCTAAAACCGATATAATCGCCATTTTCAGAAATATGACGTCATAGTTATAAACTTTTAGCAAATGACTGCAATTGCATGCGAACTCATTTACTGGCGATATAATGCATTATACACTTTAGTATACTTATTTTCCATATCTTTGCTGTAAGTTTTCTCCTTTAAACCAGTTTAATAATTATCCGAATTTATAGATGTTCCTTATTTGGTAATTTAGAACGGTGATGTCATTGTGTCAAAAGAACCTTCACATGGTCTTTGTTTATCGTCCGATTTTGATAATTCTTCCACCCTTAAGCAAGTTTTTTAGAACTCTCAATAACAACGATAATCTGGTAAGGTTTCTGATTGGCTGAGACAGGAACACCTGCTATCCAAGACATACAGAAAGGCTGAAAGACAATAAATTTATAGATATACAAAGAGGGAAACTTCATCATTATATCGACGAACTAAATGCGGATGGTCAGAAATACTTTAATAACGTGGTTCCAGTTTCAAAAATACTAGCATAACACTAGCATTTCGACACCATTTGTGATGCTGTATTTATGCGCTTCTTTAAAATTGGAGGAAGAAATCCTAAAGCCGTCACTCTGTGAGTTTTAAACTGTACGAAAATCATACTGACGTCATTTCGATTTTGTCAAATTCACCACTGATATTCGGCAGGTGCCCTCCTGATATTTCAGGACTTCATCCGCGGTGCGGTAATTCGGTGTGCATATAATCCTAATACATTTAGGGATTCACGAACCTTTGGGGACCCTTTTAAAAGTACATAGAAATATAAAACACACATTTGAGGAACGTTTGATGTTTTTGTCTGGCGTGTCTAGATTGGATCATAAAACTTGGGGTTTGGTCCATAGCTATATATATGCAAATCACCTGATCGGACTACTTTTCCCCCCATAATTCCAAGTGCCAAACACGAGAGATGATACTAGTATCGATCGAGGGCGAGAATGTACGAAAATAGTTTTTATCGGACTACTTTCATCACCTTTGGCAGTCAATTAATAAATATTCCAGTGAAATGAGCGCGACTGAGGTAACTGTCATTTAACTTTCCATGATACATTGCACCTGTACCTGTCTGAATGGACCCTTAAATTTATGAAGAGGGGTGCATGTCATACTTTTACAATTCGTCGATCGTATCTAAGGTGTTGGTGACTTTATAGCCCATCAACCCGTAGATAAGACACAATTATAATACTTAATCTGAAACATGCAGCCCTTCGCTCAAATTTCCATTTTAGCCGAAACAAAACACCAAATACGGTGATGTAAATCATTTTGTATTTGCGTCCGAGTATTTTATTGCTAATTTTGCGACCTCGCTAGTTTTAAGGTAACATACCACTTAGTATCAAATACCATGCCTAATAAATTGCCCACAAATTTGACATAAAGACGACAAATAATCATAAACTTGCTGGTGGCTAAAATGTCTTCATTTTTTATGTGTTTTTCGTGTAAAACAGATGTGTTTTTTTATTTCGCTTTGTGTTTTATTCTTACACACGTATTGGGGTATCTTTGTGGGCAGATTGTGAAAATCTGTCAGCCACCGTATACACCTACGTGATATGCATCCATCGGGGAGGTCAGATTGCAGATTTGATGGGTGGGTGTGGAGTTTGAAGGTGGCAACTCGAACTTTCACACTCAGTGGTGGATGTTTGACGCATCACTTGCAATTTGTGGTTTGAACCAACGACTTTCCGCTTGTGGGCACAGTGCTCATACCACTGGGCTATAGGGGCCTCACTATAATAACTCACAACATGTGACAATTAGTTTTCCTTAGAGTTCCAACTCTACACATTAACGTATCAAGAGCGGTAACTGTTGAGGACTTAACATTACTAAACAGTTTTGATCATGGGTATTTACTTGCTTGATAATCAATACTGGAATAAACTCGCTTGTTTAAACATTTAAAGCTTAATATAGATTTATAAAAGATATTAATGTAAAGGAAAATAAATGCAAAACAAAAGCGGTAGATCTAGAGGAGATAATACATGTTTTCATTATTAAAGGGGCACACGGCAATCTTGATGTGGGGACCCATTAGGTATTAATTATCATTGGAAAAGTGCGAAGCAACTTACTTTTTTTTCCGTATTACTATATGTTGATTATATTGCACCAAATAACATTTTAAACTTACGTTAAAATAACGAAGAACACTTGAAAACTACCAAATGTTATTACGTTTTTTGTTAAATATATGCAAACAGGTTTAACGTCAAAATGATACTGGATTAATAAATTGGGGTGTAATTTTAGTGCTTAATAAATACTACAAGAGTACCGTATATTCCTATAAAGAAAAAGAGTGAAGTTTGTGGTCCAGTGGTAGAGCGCCGAACTCAAGATCGAGATGGAGACGTCGTGGGTTCGATCCTCGCCGCGGCCACGTTATTTATCCTTGAGCAAGATAATTAATCCAGATTGCTTAGTACTGGTTCTACCCAGGAAGCCGTCGAGAATGATTAATCTAAGTTGCAATAACTTGTTTCGCAATCGGTGTAAAATAAATATGTTTAAACTAAATTAAAGAATAAAAATTTGTTATTCCAAAACTGTCCAATTACAAATTCCGGACTCGCTCCTTAATTGAGGCAAAGCTATCTAAATCTCCTTCAAAGGATTTCCAAGAATGGCGTTTTTTATGTGAACAAAAAACATAATTTAATTATATTGAAAATATAAGATATAGGATGTTTGAAAATATATCAACAACACACAGGAAGTTAAGACGAATATTGGTTCCCTGGTCTGTTTCGTGTTCTGATCATCTAAGCGTCTATATATAAACGCATTTGAATACGGCAGTGTACCAGTTTAGTCTTTATATGGTGGTAGCAATGCACGCTACCCATGTTTCCTGCTCTCAACTTCATCGCGACTATATAATTTGAAATATTAAAATAACATGAGCAACTATTACTTGGTACAATTCAGAAGACGGTTTGTGATCGTGTTGGCAGTGAAAATTGAGCATTTAACGTTGATATTGCTCCTCAGTCATACGTTTAGGGTCTTTTTGAATTGGCATACTCATATATGTCGACAATATTTATAAGTTCTAGTGTTTACGAGAGTCAGTCCATAATTTTATAACAAGTATGCCACACCTTTTTTGTTTCCTATTCAGCCCCATGTGGTTCCCGGGCAAATAATAGGGCCACTGCAGATCCCGTTAGAGGGTAGAACCCCACCCCCACCCACCACCCCCAAATTTATGTTCATTTATCATTTTTTTGTTCATCCTCTTCGTCATGACCCCTGCATTGTTTCAGATACCATCTCGCTCAAATTACAAGAGCAGTTGCAGAAAAACAATAAACGTGGCTCCAGGGTAAATGGAGTGTCTACAACATAATTTGCAGCAACTCAACTGTTCTGCAGGTAAGAATGTTCTAGGTCCAATCACCATAATTTATCTCGATGTAAATGGAGGATGAGCCTGGCATGTTCATTCCTGTCAGGCGCCATATAACCTTTCATGTGTTGGTGCGCCTTAAAATCCATTTCAATTCAATTCATTTGTTTTTTTCTTCTTATTTTACCATAGGTTTAAATGTATTATTGGTGCAGTATAATCAACAAGTACTAATATGTAAAAATTATTTGCTTAATACCATTTGTATAATTAATATTATGATCAAAAAAGCAAAACAAATGCAAGTTATGCGGGACGCCGTGAGTTTTTGAAAAATCAAGATTGCCGCGTGTCCCTTTTAAGAACCATGTGAAACTATTCGTTAGTAGGAGTAGTACAGGTATCTGGATTCCTATATATCATTCCTCGCTCTCTTGGGTGGCTCTAAATAACAAATAATGCGTTGATGAACCGTTAAGCATCATTCATTTAAATTCACTGTATTTGCCAAAACATTTTCCAGCTGAAAAATATATGGTAAACTGTACTGATATTTTAAATTTTGCGACTGTCGTTTAATGGTTGCAAATTTTATGTAATGGCGACTCGTTAGCGGGTCCGTTAAACACTATTTGCGACCGTTAAAAGACTGACATATTGACGCATATTGTTAACCCGTTTAAAATGCATTTCATTGTTTGTGGCAGTTTTTTTTAATAGCAGCAATTGTGTGTACGTCAAGCAATCGGATTGCAGGTATTTTGACAAATGACTTTAGAATGCTCGTTTCTGTATCTTAATATAAAATGACATTGCAAAACTATAATTGATATCTCGTTGACATGATGTAAGTTTTGAAAAGAATAAGTTATCTTTAATAATTCACGGCAACTTTTTAGTGTAACTTAAAGTGCATGATTCAAGTGACGCATTAACTTAAGTCTCCATTTTCTTGTTTTGCATTCGAATTATATTATATGTCATTTTCTCTTTATTTCGGTTGGCACTGGGGTGAAAACGCGTATAAGCCCTAATTGGCACGAAGAACAAATGTAATTTTATAAATAAAAATATATTTTCATAAGAAAATTCATCAATACATACTAAATAATAAAAAGACAAGAACTATGATGGTAAGACGTAATATTATATCGACTTCTACATAACAAGCATATTGCAGTATTTTAACTATTTTAAATTGTTAATTAAAACTTACTCTTTTAATATAATATTTCTGGAGTTGTGGTGTTTTACAATACGATACAAACGTGTTTTCAAATGTGCACAGGAACAAATGTTCTTATTGCCCGATCCTAATACTCAAACAATCAAAAACTATTTTTTCACTATTAAACATGTATTTTGTGTTAGTTTCATCGGTTTAAAAACAGTATATATACAGCCGTTTATATAAATGTTCTAGTCCAAATTTGAGTTATATGCTCGTCAAATTGGATAATACTTGTTAAAACATATAATCTTTGAACACGTTTTCTTAAAGTTGAAATATGTGTGATTAATTAATAGATTATGGTCTTATCAAGTTGGTTTATTGAAACTTCGAGATGGGCGTAGCCTCGAGATGGGCGTAGCCCATCGAGGGGTTTAAACCAACCAAACTTTATTTTTTTGTAATATGTCCATTTCACCTGTTTTTCATACTCTAACTTCCGATAACTGGTAGATAGAGTACACTAGTCGTGCGGACAGTGTTATTTTCAATTAAATGATTTAAAACTGTTCAAATACAAAGGATATTGCAGAAACAATGCTACAAACGAATTTAACGAAGTGTCGCCTTGTGATATACATAACCACAAAATGCAATAGCACTGATATATTATTCTAAAAACCTTGCTGAATTCCATGACTAATGTAAAACAAAATAATGGATGACTGTTACATGATATTCAGTCAAAGTTACGCACATTTGAATAGTTAAAGGGACACAGGGCAATCTTGAGCTTTATAATGAAGCTTTATAACAGCAACTCGATTTATTAATCCTGTATCATTTTGACTTTAAAGGGACACTGTCCGTAAGTAAGTTGATATTGAGCATAATCAAATAACTGTCCGACTTTTATTCAGTGAAATGTATACATGAAAACATGAGCATAGACCCAAATAAATATGTAGTTATACATTCGTGAGTTTGGAAAAAAAAAGTTTTAATTATTATTTGTAAATAATGTGGGACCCACTTTATTTACTTTTCATGCTGATTACGTGACTTCCATTAGCGTATTAGGTTTTCTACAAAGTGTGTATAGGTTGCAGAAAACTAAATACTTTCCCATAGACCTCCTGTTGCACCTGTCAGCTAATATCTCAAGAATTATACACCAGATTTTCTTTAAATTACCTTATTTCATAGATATTTCCATCACAAAGCCTTTGAAAGTGTGAAAAAGACAACTTTTTCTGCTCAACCACTCTGCACATGTCTGTGTTTACAAACACTATTGAATCCGCACTGAATATTGACATGCAATTTCAATGGATGTTAAATTTTCAAAAACATTAAAAAATATTTTTTTATTTAATTTAATGATCCTAGCTGATGGGGATTATTTTACCTATAGTTTATCCTTCCTGAAAATGCATATTGAATATTTTCAAAGTTATATCTGCTGACCTCGGTAAACTCTGTGAACTTTCACTTCTGTACTGAATCGTACACAACAAAAGGCGGGGCTTCAGCCAGGCTATATTTAGCTGTACGCAACCTATAGCTTGGGTAGGAGCGACGTCGTCTTTTACGCGCACAGTCTTATTACCCGTGAGCGTACTTTTAGTTTGGGCTGCTTGTTCAAACTCGCAAACAGGTAGTTCTTTTTTTTTGTACCGCGATTGAATTCCGTCAAACAATCTTGCTTTTAATTGGTAAATATTCAATACTGTTAGTGTGTAATGTTTCTGAACGTAATTAGTGTGTGTTTTATAACCTAAAAGTTACGGACATTGTCCCTTTAAAACTGCGTGCATATACTTAAATAGAAAATTTGAGATTTCATTTGTCTTTGTTGTTCTTCCAACTGTCTAAATATATTATTGGTGCAATATATCATATAGTGAGTAATATGTAAAAACAATTTGCTTTGAACTATTCTAATAATTAATATTAATGATTGAACAAATGCAAGTTACGTATAAAAACAAACGGACGCCGTGAGTTTTTAAAATATCAAGGTTTCCGCTTGTCATTTAACACCATTTAAAATCACAGAATATGCTAATGTGAAGCTGCCGCTGTCCGCATCTGTCTCAGGATTCCTAGTAGTTCTCGTTCCTTTCTTATCTGAGTTTCAATACCATTCATTTCTTCTCTGTGTTTTCTAAGCAACCACTCTTCATATGCTGTATCAACAGTAACAGGATCACGTTTATTACTTGTTTTACTAACTGCCGCTTTTGAACTTTCTCTTTCGCGTTGCATCATTTCACGTTTCTTTTTCACCCATTCATCAAAGGGTACCGCAGAGCTACTTGTACCGAACTTCATCCTGTCTAGCGTTTGTTCTGCGTTGTACCTTTTTTGAAGCTCTCTTTTGTTTTTATCATCTTTTTCCCTTTGCTTCAATTTCTCTTTCCAAGCATCAAAAGATGCAACCTTATACTTGTCTTTGAACCTCTCCTCTTCCAGTATTTTCATTTCCTTTAAATCGGCTTTCAAAATCTGCCTTATGAGAAATTTTCTATCTTCAGCATGATCCATCCATTCGTCGTATGTTATGGCATTCATGAGTAACTGTTGTCGTTTCTCCTCCAATTCTTTCCTTTCTGACATAAAGTCATTCACCATCCGTCTCCTTCGCGGAAGGTTTCCAGCACTGCCCTTTTTCCTTCTCCGCCATTCGTTATGAGCTGTTATATTGAGTTGAGCAGGTGGGTTATTCCCGTTCCCTAATTGTGTACTACCGAGCTGTATAAAATCAGTTCGCGGTCTGTTTCCTGGCATGAGACCTCTAACTTCACTTTTATTTGACTTCCGAACACTTTTATTAAGTTCCCGAAGCTTGTCTACTTCTTCGTCACTTTGATGAGTACTGTCAGAAGTATCAGCATCATCTTCGTTGTTTTCAATTTCTTCACTTTTCTTTGCTAACCACTCCTTAAATGCTTCACTCGCTTTAGATCGGTCAGTTACAGATTTGCCTTGGTTGGCGGCTATGTTTATTTTCCGTCTCATTGTTTTATTGTCGTCAACACTGTTTGCCAGCTTCCTGAAGTATCGAATCCTGTAACAAAACGGAATTTTACTTGAGTAAAGCATAATCAAGATAAACGCAACAGGGTTGAAACTGCAGAAGTTTTCAGTAAAACAAGGGTCACATATAAGCTAAATTCAGTTTCAAACATCGAAAGTTCTCTCTGCATGAGATATTAAAAAAAAAGTTATCTTTGGCATTTCATTAAATGAGTAAAATGAGTACCAACCTTGCTTTTGTAAATCGAACTGATTTGCTGTTTAACTGCGGTGTTGCTGGTTTGCTTTCGCCATTTTCATGGGTAGGGCTACTGGACGGAACAGACGGCGTAAGATCTGGACTTGGATTGCTGGCAAACTTTAAGACTTTCTTCTGTTGAATAACCGCAATTGGCTTAACGTTCACTGCTTCGCTTACTGCATTGTTCTGCTTTTGTGGAAACTGAATGACATGCCAGTATGTGTTCTCAACAGGAACGTCTTTCCATCTCACCACTCGTTTAGGCTGAAGTATTCTTACAGTTTCCGTACTCTGAGCATTTGATGATTTTATCATCGCTTCATTAGCCGGAGCACTTGCTGAAATATGTTTTCTGGATTTATGAATAGGGATTTCGGATTTTTTTAAAAATAAACTATTCTCTGAAAATTGAGATAAGGTCGAGTGGGACCTTCCAAAGTCTAAGGCAGTTGCTGATCTTTCTGGTGACTCAGATCCACGACATTTTCTTTGCGGTTTATTTGAATTATAACCATCTCTTGTAGAAGACAAGTGAGTGGCGTTTCCCCGCAAATTTAGTTGTAGTAAACGCAGTTTTTTCGCACATATACTTGATGACATATCCTTCGCGATATCCACAGCAGTTATTCCAAAACAATCAGCTTGGCGAATCACTGCTCCTCGAGTGATCAGAAGGTCAACTACCACAATATGATCTTTGGATACCGCAGCATGAAGAGGGGTTCGTCCAAACGTTGTAGTGGAATTGACATTTACACCTATAAATAATAAAAATATATGTTTGGTACATAATGTCCGATGTACAGCTGATTATAAATGTTACGCATGTTTCTATAACAGTCCTCTTTCGGGGCCTGTACACATGTCCACAGTTCCCTTTCGGTGCCTGAACATTGTCCCCGGTTTTCTTTCGGGGTCTGTGCATTGTTCCCAGTTCTCTTTCGGGGCCTGTACAATTGTCCCCAGTTCTCTTAAGGACCTGTACAAATGTCCTCAGTTCTCTTAAGGGTATGTACACGTGTTCTCAGTTCTCTTAAGGGCGTGTACACGTGTCCCCAGTTCTCTTAAGGGTCTGTACACGTGTCCCCAGCTGGTCTTCAATCCCTACATATCGCTCGTCAGGATAGTTCTGTATTATAATAGTCTGGTTTATTTTCTACTCATTTTGAAAAGGTCGACTACAACAAAAAATCTAGTAACATTGCGAGTTAGTAGCATTCAGAAATATACCCAATCAAAGCGAAGCTCTTATTCCATTATGTGTTCTTACTTTATTGAGATCGCTTTTAAAAGTAAATGCAAAAATCTACCGGTAAATGTAGCATCGACAAAACGCAGTACCTCAAAATACGCATTCAAGTTTCCGTGGCCTAATGGTTAACGACGTTGCGTTGTAAACCTTCGCCTCTCACCCCTGCTGGTTCGAATCCCACTGGGAGCTCGACTTGTTAGTGAGGAAGTGTCGAATCTTACGGATGGCGGGAGGTGTACAGTACTGGTTTTACCCAGGAAAAGTGTGTGGTCTGCCTCCACCACAAAAAATCGACCGTTATATATAACCATACATGTGTTGAAAATGGCGTAAAATACCATACAAACAAACAAACAAACAAACAAACAAACAATCAAACAAACAAACAAGTAAACAAACAAACAACAATTACAATGAACTTATGCGACACCACAAACATAAAAGGGCTGACAGCTGAAATTCGGGTTTGTCTGAGCTTGTTAAAAAACAAAACAATTTAACTTAAATTGAAATTATTTTCTAGGAGTAAAACTTTACGAACCCACTGACAGCAGCATATTGACCATCCTCTGGAGCCCCAGATAACATGCTAAGTACAAGGCTACGGCCCCACGCTCCCGCACCATGCTTCCATACCGGTCCGATTCATCCGGGCTCATTACAATATTTCCTTTCAGATGCACACCGCCGCTGTGGTAAACGTGCTCTATGTTGTTCCGGGTGACGGCAACGTAAAGTGACTCCCAGTTGTCGTAAAGGTGAACTCTTTTGGTTCATGAAATGTATGGAATTTATTTCAAAAACTGTTATGTAATGGGTCGAGTGTTTGACTCAAAACTCAGATATTTAGATTTAAGGATACTTATCAAATTATTAATGTCACTAACATTAACGCATTACCATTCGTTTAAAGAAACTAACCCGCCAAATAACGTCAAAATTACACTACAAACATGTTTATCAAACCAGTTGTTCAGGTCATATAATAATGTGCCAATTAAAGGTAAAGATGTATTCACGGTTTCTTAAAATACCCGTGATCGAATATGCATAAAATGAATTATTAGTTGGTAACTCTTAATTCGACGCTCTAGTTTTGGGTTTTGGCCTGGCTGGTTAAAACTGTTTATATTATGTCTATAAGTTTGGATTTTCAACATAATTATGTAAGTTATATATATATATTCCCCTGCATATGTTGTCAAATGTAGCTGTTTTTGGCGGAATAGCTACTTTAATTAAATATGAGTCAGATAATTAATTTTAAAATATTTAGAAAGCATGCTTTGTGGCAACAATGGGTCTTTATTTCGACCAGTTATACACGTATAAATGAAATAAATACAAGCATTTCCGACACATTTTAGACAAATAATCGCTAACAATTAGTCCAGCAGTTTAACTATAATTGATTAGTATAACTAATAATTTTGATTTATAAACAATAATCAGAAATGACGATCGTCTGCAGTAGCAGTATAACATAATACTAAGTTCATTTACTTGAGAAGGTAGCCATCCAGTATGTTCTCCTGGACGACAAGTTTCCGGTCGTCTGCTAACTCTTCTTCATCAGGATATGCCAGGCTGTACAGCTGACTTGGAATTCCGGCATAGATCTCTAGCCGACCCTATAATTACATGGCACGACATATTACACCTTTTATTTAGTAATACGGGGCGTGTTAATAAAGTTCTCAGGAGAGCTAATAAAAAAATATTTTAAAAGGAACTGATTGCCTTGTTATGTAACTATTAAGTTGGTGGTGGACATAAGAAACAAACACTGAATTTAATTAAGAAATTGACCTGAAAGTGGACCCGTCCATGGTGGTCAGTTTGTTGCATCAGCAAACTATCCTATTGCGCAACATCGCAAGTACGTGGACGTATCTATTTAAGCGAAGGTAAGTATAACCGGCATATTTGCATTATTATACTAATTTAGCTTATAATTAATATCAAACAATTGAGTAATATAGACATAAACCTTCATTGTTTTCATTAAAACAAGCATGGAGTAATGTTGGCGTTTTTGTATGGTGCTTTTACATCATATTCAACATATGTAAGGTTATATATGACGATCGATTTTTTGTGGTGGAGGCAGGCCATCCGCCATCCGTAAGAATCCACACTTCCTCACTTACAAGTCGAGCTCCCAGTGGGATAAGAACCCGCAGCGGCGAGAGGCGAAGGTTTACAACGCAACGGAATACTTTTGTAAAATCAATATTAAATAAACACGAACGTGTCAAACCTTTTCAAAACAAAGGACAACTTAACACAGAAGGAAAGTAAGAAAGGCTCTAGGTACCAGTGCCTATGTTTTCTTGAGTACCTTGACCGGAAATAAAAGCTGAAGTCAATACACAGGCTATCACTCGTAATGCAAGCTAAAAAGAAACCGGATGAGCGCTATACTCACTTTAAACTATTTGTTTCTTCAAAATTGTCGGATAAATTTATAAATTCATATATTTTTTTTTTTTACAAATTACAGTTTTCACGGTAACGTCACATATATTCACTGCTTGCTTCATCGCAATATTAAAACGTATCAGTTGATACCGTATCTTTCTTCCCTCACCACACCCCTTTCCCTCACACACACTATCCCAAAATGCAATATTGATTGTGTGAAAAACGATTATAACCATAATATCAAATGTATATTCTTTATTTATTTCTGAGAACATCATCAAACGCTGAGCAGAACCGCTATGATGGTCTGGGAGAGCTAAAATTGCAAGTTGTGAGAGCTTGTGAGAGCTATGACCTATCTAATCTCTGTTGATGAATTGCATACAGAAGTGCTTTAATTTAGGAACTGTATGCGGCATTACGTGTGCTGGTGAAAATGCATCTAAGGTGCTGGTGATATCACCAAAATGCATAAAAGGTAATGATGCTATAAACAAAATGCATCCAATGTGCTGGTGATATCAACAAACTGCATCCAAGGTGCTGGTGATATCATCAAACTGCATCCAAGGTGATGCTGATATCAACAAAATGCATCCAAGGTGCTGGTGATGTCAATAAACTGCATTCTAGGTGCTGGTGATATCAACAAACTGCATCCAAGGTGCTGGTATTACCAAACTGCATCCAAGGTGCTGGTGATATTACCAAAACTGCATCCATGGTGCTGGTGATATCAACAAATTGCATCCAAGATGCTAATGATATCCCCAAGGTGCATCCAAGGTGCTTGTGATATCACCAAAATGCATCCAAGGTGCTGGGTTTTGCTAAACTCGTGATTTAAATCCCTACTACACATTAGTTACAGTTTTTCAAACTAGAAGGGAACGTATCGAAATCACGGCAGCAAAAATAATACTAAATCATAGATATTTGTATTCAATTGGTAAATATCAATAGAACGTGTGTAATAGAGAATAGAAAAGTACACTGTTAGCATCATGAATGCAGGCAAGCGACTTGTAAAAATTACCCCGCAATTCGTTTTTCAATATATATTTCTTTTTACCTTAAGGTCAAATACACTAATGCCAGAAGGAAGATCCCTAAGTGTGCAGACCTCTTCGTTTGGTAGTACTACAAACACTGTGAATTTGAGAGATTTCGGGTCAATCCACTCTTCATTTGGGGTAGGCAGTGGACTCTCCCTCTCATCGTCTGCGTCATCAGAAGACATTGTTCTGAGGTGTGTTATGTTGCTTTCACATTATTTCTCTGCAAGGCAATTGAAAATAATAGTTAAGGTAAACTTTGGGATGTTTATTGTATTGCTTTACCCTACATGCACTGAATGTTGGTGGTACACGAGTACATTTGTGTTTTACTTATATTGCCTATTGATGCTGCCTTGTTGGTTAGAGATTAGATCATGTCGGGGATTTCTTTATTTACACTGTCCTGTTTTAACGGGATGACAGTAGGGTAAGTGTGACGTTTGGTGCACCCTAGAACCGGTTTAACCCCCCAGTGGCCTACTTTGCCACTGACCGTTCCAAGGCGGTAGCCCTATAGTCAACCCTTTTGTGTTTGTGATGTCGTTTGCATTTATTATTACTTTTGCCTTCTTATTTGTCTGTTTGCGTGTTTGTTTCTGTGTTTTATGGTTGACTGTCCTCCTTGAATGCTACTTTCCCTGTCCGATCTTTTTATATTTCGTCGGAACAGTTATAGCGTTAATATTATAGTTGTATTGTGATATATGTACGAGTTCTTCCGCGTATTATTTAATATTGCGCGACTTTAGGAGCACATGTCGCAATACAAATCTAGTAACCCTTTTATTTCATACGCATTTTAAATACGAACATGAACAATTAGAATAAAAAAAAATCTAACTTTTTTTTTTCTTTAAAAAACATTTATTTGTAAACAATCATATCGTCGTGGATATTTTTCCTCAATGAAGTCAAAACGGTACGATTTGTTTTTATCACGCGACATACTTTCTGTGACGTAATTTTTGTAACTGAGCATTGCACAAATCCTTGAATATTTCACGAGCAGTTCGAAGTAAATTTCACAGCCGTTATGACTTTACACCTCGTCGGATATGGGCGAATATTGACGTTTCCATTTACATTAAAAATAAACGGAGTTGGTAAATTATTTAATACATTTTCTAATGTCAAGGAGAGGAACACTATGTATAATTATTTTTGTCTTTTGTTTCTATCTAATTCAATATTTATTGTATCATAATATACATGTTTGAAATAGTCTGAAAATATTGTTAAAACAATAATGCCGTGCAAATATAAATAAATGACATGTATGATATTCAGAAAGAAAGTTTTAATGACTTTACGAAACGTAAACTGACATAATAATAATAATACAATATGATAAATACATGAAGGAGTCTTATATTCATTTAAAACCGACAATATATACACAATGCAATCCATGTGAGATGGGTAATGCTACATGAAACAAGTCTGCTGAATCGAATATCGTTTAATGCGAACTTCGGAAAAGTCAAACATTTCTTACGGTCCGCTAAAATTCGAATAACAAGGTTCGGATTGTAGGACTGTATTTTTATGTTTAGTGGTAGATCCTCAGCCAAATTTAAAAACATGTGTACACCGTTTCTAAACCTACTGACGAAGAGATATTTATATAACTAAGACCTGTATAACTAACATAGTTTGAGAATCCAAACTCTATAGACACAATATAAACGGCTTTAACCATCCATGGCAAACCCGAAACTGGAGCGTCAAATTAAGAATGATTAAAATTGACGTTTTACTGTAGCCTCGATTATATAATTTTTTTTAAAGAAACTAACCCGCCAAATAACGAAAAAAATACACTTGAAAAACAACGTTTATCAAAACTCTATCCAGGTGTTCAGGTCATATAATAAGGGAGGATTTTTTAAAATACAGGCGATTGAATATGCGTAAAATGAATTATGAGTTGGTAACTCTTATTCGACGCTCCAGTTTCGGGTTGGCCCTGGCTGGTTAAAGCCGTTTATATTGTGTCTATAGAGTTTGGATTCTCAAACTATGTTAGTTATACAGGTCTTAGTTATAGAAATATCTCGTCGTCAGTAGGTTTAGAAACGGTGTACACATGTTCTTAAATTTGGCTGTTGTTCTTAAATTTGGCTGTTGTTGGCGGGATGGCTACTTTACTAGTCCACCGTGAGAGATCAGTACACTATATACATGTTATATACAATTACAACATAGGGTGTGAACTGAATTGAGAGCTGTATATTTCCATATTCATATTTGAATTTTAGTTTCAATTGCAAAACCAATACATACTTTTAATAATGTTAGCTTGCGTATAAATCATATTATAGAATTCCAATGTTTAGATAAACACTTTCGGTAAAGTAACGTCATGGGGTAATGGTAAACACTCGTGCTATTGATAATATCACTTCAAATTACCGACAAGTGAAATCAGTAAGTAAAAGATATCCCCTGCATTGAACATGCAGAGAGTGTACTTATAAATGACTTATTGATCAGTAAATGTGAAAGTAGTCCTATACTTGTCCTTGTAGAAATTAACTTATGTAAGTAGTGATGTAAATCCTCCGTCATTAAATATAATAAATCATATGTAGTGTATATAACATGGAACGTTTCGTTTTATGTTAGGCTTATTTAGAGATTAATAAAACAACCCACACACACTTTAAAGGGACTGTCGGCAATGTTGGTGATACAGCCAAATCTGTGTTTAGCGACCACTAAAGGGAAGAGCAAAATTTGTCTCTTAAAACAGGTGGTCTCAAAATACAGTGATTTTTTTATTTAAAACAATACAACTGATGACTGAAACAGTGGTCTCTTATTGCAGGGTGTCTCTTAATAAAGGTGATACTTTGACGAGGGTTGATTGAAGATTGTTAGGATTAGGGAATTAAAGTTTATATATATGGACGTGTGTGGGTGACATAGTTACATTAACATTGGCAGATAGTGCATACACTTATTATTGTTTTACAATTAAAATAAATCTAAGGCGCCTAATATCCTCAGTCTAGCGAACATTATAATGCCATTAAAGGAATATCCAAATCTTGCTCTTTTTTATTTCTAAAACTGTTTAATAGGAATATGAAATTTTACAAACAAAATAAAAATGTCTCTTTTTACCGCAAAGGGGCTGGCATGGTCCAGTGGACTTAAAAATGGAAGACTCTGGCTCAAGCCTCACCGGCGTCACTGAGTTGTGTTGGTGTGTTTTTAAGCAAGACACGTTTACATAACCTCGTCCTTCGGATGAGGGCGTAAATCGGGTGGTCCCGTGTAACGGAGTCTATCCTCCGAGCACGTTAAATAATATATTCGTTAGTAAGAATAGGACTAGTCTCGATCATCCAGACCTCTCGCGAGACCTCTCAAAGAAGTCCACACGATGGTCTGGAGTAAAGCTTCTTTAAAATTTGTGATATCAAAACGAGATCTGTACAAAAAAAAAATCACCGTCCGCTGATTGGGCAACTTCAGTTTGTTATGGGATTCTATGGGAATCACCCCATACCTCACGACGGCGTCAAACATTACGTGACGTTATGCGCAATGTTGTGCAATAAAATTACCCCAAACAAAGTCAGCGGATCACGATTATTGCTAAAAATTAATTTTTAAACATCATTTTGTTTTTACAACTACAAAAAAAGTTTATAATATATTTAATAAGGACGTACGCACATCCCAGTGAAACTAATGTTGCGCGTAATACAACGTGCACTTTGATGTTGAGGTCAAAATGATGTCACGTCACATTCAGTTTTGACGTTTGGAGCCGTCTATCGGTCAAACATGTTAATGAACCACGAGTCCAGACGTGTCCAGGGTGTAAAACAGAAAGAAATCAACTGAGCATCTGTTAGGTCCATGGATGGCATGTTAGTTGTTTTTTTCAGTTTTGAGTACTTCTAAGTTTATTTTGATGTATTGGAATATGCATTCTTTGGTTTTTTTGGAGGCTATAAACAGAAAAATGTGAAACTATCAAAAACTTCCAAAAAGTAGGTAAAATGGCTGATTTTTGATACTTTTATTTGGTATGGAAACATGGGTAATTTATTTTATCACATGAAACTGCTTGTATTCCGTATAATATACCCATTACGTATTTCCTTATATTAATTGTGTAATACAAGGCGACCGAAATTTCAAAATTCCAAATTCAAAAATTTCAAAATTCAAAATTCAAAAATTCAAAATTCAAAAAATTTCAAATAGAAAATTTCAAAATTCCAATTTCAAAATTCCAAATTCCAAATTCCAAATTCAAAAATTTCGAAAATTTCGAAAATTTCAAAATTTCGAAAATTTCAAAATTTCGAAAATTCAAAATTCAAAATTCAAAATTCAAAATTTCAAAATTTCAAAAATTCAAATTCTTAAATTTCAAAATTCAAAATTTCAAAATTCATGTGATAAAAAGGATCTGACACTCGTTGTCATTTGATACAAAATGTTATTAAACTCGTCCAGGAATTTGTTATCAAGCTCGCCAGAGGCTCGATGACAACTCATGTCCGATCCTCTATATCTTCTAAGAAATGTATGACAAAATGATGGTGTGATTTATTTTTGCTCAAGGATTCAGGCTAAGGGCTTGTCATGGTTTTGATTATTGAGAAATGTACATTAAACTGCGGAGTGCCCCCATAGCGTCTCCGTAGCCGAGGGGTTAACGACGTTGCGTTGTAAACCTTCTCACCTCTCACCGCTGCGGGTTCGAATCCCAGTGAGAGCTCGATTTGTAAGTGAGGTAGTGTCGATTCTTACGGATGATGGGATATATACAGTACTGGTTCTACCCAGGAAATATGGGTGGTCTGCCTCCACGACAAAACAATTGACCGTCATATGTAACCTTACATGTGTTGAAAATGACGTAAAACACCATACAAACAAACAAACAAACAAACACGTTCCCAGGATTCCTATGTATCATATCCTCTCTCTTGGGCGGCTCTAAATAACATACATTGTGTTGACGAGCCGTTAAACACTATTCATTTTTATTTTGAAAGATAAATGCTCTAATGTCAAATACTTTATTTTGTTTCTTACAGCACAGTGCAGACAGTGTACTGAATCCCATTAACGTACCACCAATCGTGTGTTTTTCATTTATCTAGAAGATATCACTATACAAATATCTTCTTATTTCAAATAGTTCAAACAGTTCAATTCAATGTTTGTAAATCAATCAATATCATTGAGACTATTATTGACTGCTTTCTAATAGACTGTGTATACGTTTTTTTTTTCAAATTGAATAGATAGATTTAATCATCGAGAGATAGAATTTTCATGTATCAAGTTTTACTCCCTGCACAAATAACCAAAACTTGTACTGGATATGTTTGACAATTCATAAAGGAGAGAGGTCATTTCAGGCCGATGTTTTTTAAGTAACTAATGCACCTTGTATAATTCATTTATGAATAACATTATATTTATATTAAAATTTCGAAAGCTTTGGAGAATGTGTTAGCAACAAAATCTGATGGTAGAATATTATTTATTTCAGTGATGTGACAACAATAGACACAGACACTGAAAAGCGATGACATTAAAAAAATGATATTTGAAACATGTAATAAAATATAGAAGTACGCATGTTGATGACGATACATTTACAACAAATACGTATGTGTACGAAGTTACATATACAAATTACGTATGTTTACGAAGTTACATATACAAATTACACATGCTTATGATGATAGTTTTATACAAATTTCAAAAGGTTTTGTGAGAAAATCTTTTTTTTATACAAATACTCATATTTCTGACGATACGTGATACAAAAACTGCAATATCTACTACTAACGCCACAATTTAAAAAGCTGTAGGAATACATATAAACCATGATTTAAGGTATGAAAGCAAAAACTAAAGCATACAAATATGGTTATTATGCATGCTTCAAGTTTTTGATTTTGTATTTGTATGTTTTTGATTTAACGTTGCTTTTAAAAATCTTTCAATCGTGTATAAAGCGTGTAAGAAATGTTTCCATGCAACACAGGTTTTTGTGTCTCCCGTGTAGCACGACAGACACTTAGGGGTCGGTCACCTTGTCGTCCGTCGTCGTCCTTCGTCGTCTGTCACACTTTAACCGGAAACCTAACATTGGGCATAACGTGAAACGTATTTGAACTTTTTTCATAAAACTTCACACACATGTTTATCTAGCCTCAAGGAATGTCGTTAAATATGTCCAATAACTCTGGCTTTCATTTTGGCAGAGTTATGCCCCTTTTCATAAAACTTAAACTGCAATCTACCCAAGCTCATAACTGATAATAACTTCAAAAGTATTTGACCCATGAAACTTCACACAAATATTCATAAGCACATGACAGGCGAAATATTGTTCCGTGGAACTTTTAGTCCTGTTATAGATACATACATTTATTAATTTGTTTAATTTATTTTCCATAGATCTACTGAAATGAGAAAAAACAACACGATCCATATGTAAACACAAACAGAACATACCATAACAGTTTTGTATTACACTATTTAGATAATATGTATTATTACCATGTATGACTATACTTTTAAAATAAAGAATATACGAAAGAAGAACAGAAAAAGTTAAATACATACTTGTGTATACCCCGGTAGTAAGATCTCTCAAATAAACACGGCGCAGTATATGCATACTTCAATGGGGGGAAAAGGAACGTTTTGTATAGATTACCAACGGAGGTGTGCACTTAATAAACCTGCATGATACAACTTATTAATATAAATGAATGACCCAGACAGTATACACATTGACACCTTATACTAGTTAGTTACTTTTTAACAATTGTTTTACAATTGGAGAAATTAACCCGTGTAATGGAAACTTCCGATATTGTATTCAATCATATATTTTGCATAGGCATGACTGCCTTTTTACAATAACTTTAGAAATATGATTCTCCAGTTGCACAAATGCAATATCATATCAAATATGACATAATCGATATAATTTTTTTTTATTATTATTTTTTATAATTGTATACATGTATATTTTCATGATACATGCTATAAGATAACAATTATGTTTTAAATAGAATGCGCATGCATATTTTTAAGATTAAAAATGGTTCATGCTCTTAATCTGTTAAACATTGTTTACATACGTTTTTTTTATTCAGTTTCAGTTTACAAAGTTTTGCATTAAAAATGTCGACCGAAATCTATTAAGGGAATATGTAACCCTTTATCTGTGTATACATAATCACATTACTGATAATGTTAATCTCATTTCTTCTAAAATGTTTACGCAGAGATTAGTATGCTTAAAATAATCGAATAATATACACCTTATGCTAGGTACGGATATTTGCTACCTATACACTGTACACTGTCCTTAACGGAGATGGTACAGACTTTCTGTGGAGAATTTTCGAATAATATAACCGCCAGACTTTCATTAAATCACCAGATGTTCTCAGTTGCGCATTGAAACAACGAATTTGAAGCTAACTCACGGGTAAAACGTTATGCTGTAATTTTGCCATTGTTAACATATACAGTACCTGTAATATTTGGCCCTGTATGCTACGCGTTTTTATGTATAAGTGCATTGTTCACGGGGCACATCGTTCATTCATGAGGTATTGAAACTAGTGTTGCATTCTACTATATTGATTGAATTTTGTGTAATTTCCATCAGTTATAAGGATTCCGAATACTTCGTCAGCTGTTTCTTTCTACGCTTTAATGTGTATTCTGCCTTTAAAACATTGTGTATAAGTTGAGTAAACACACCCACTAAATAACTTCTGACAACACACGTTTCATGTTATCATATTATTGTGATTTCTTTTCGTATAAAACTCATGATTTTCTTGTTTTTAACCCACGAAATACTGTGTGTGTAGTTCTAAGGTTTATAGTCCCTCCTATATAAAACCAGTAGGACATTCTAAAGGTACATAGCCTCTGGACCACGAAACACATACATAGACGTGTCTTATTTGACAGAGTTTTAACGGATTGGCTCTAACATGCACACAAAATAAAACTTGGTGTTTTCAAATCAAATGTTTTGACTTTACGTGTATACATAGACAATGTTTCCAATATTCAAACCATTCAAAATATGCGTCAAACATTCGACTTGCAACGGTGAAATTAAACTTTATTAGTTGAACAATATATTTCTTCTTTTTTTCAGTTAACGAACTGAATTTAGAAGAGTACAATACTACATCTGGGATAAAGACAGATCTTTTTGCAAACTGTATAAGGTTATCCACGTTTTACAGAAATGAGGGTCTCCCAGGGGTTTTAGGAAACAAGGAACATGGCCATTTATTTTTGGGGAACAAGGGAACATTGTCTGTTATTGGTAATCTTTTTGGGAACATTGAAAAAGTATTTTTGGGGAACAAAGCAAAATATTGTTGGGGAACAAGGGAACATGGACACCACTGGGAGGGCCTTTCGAGTGATGGAAAGTCTGATCTTATATATGGGGATAAAGTCACACGCTTTGTGTAAATAACAAATGAATAACGTTAGTACAAAATGTCTTAGATATTCAAGAAAAAGAAAATTAATCATGGGTAGCGACTCCGATAAAAACAGTCTAGTTATATATGTTGTATTTGAAGTTCTATGTCTGCTAGAACGCTTGCTGTTTTATACCTGTATGTATTGTTTTATGCACCACGTGTGTCTATGATTGCCTGTGTATACGCGCTCTTTAGTTGTTTAATCTAACACTACTATTCAATGGCTCGATGACTTTTTGCATGTATGTACTCTTGCAATGACATTTCCGTGATTACACTATTGAACTGTCTGGGATATGCAAGTTCCGTAATCCGTTAATCCCTATTTTAACGTCCATGCGATCAAGATAATCTTATTGTTTTAGGACATTCACCTCCCTAAAGAATGACCAACGTGTGCCGAAGTTCATGAACTCAATATCCTTACTAAGTAACTTCGTGTACGGCTCCAAAATATCTGCCATTTGGTCATGCCCCAATTTATGTTTAACAGCTGAATTAACGGGACCCATAAATGCTCACGATCTCCTACAGGCCCTTTAAGGGGCGAACAAAGCCAACACATTCTATGGTAAATAACACTTCTCTGTTTAACGTATGCAACTTTATCTGGCCATACGGGGGATCCGTTTCTTTTAAATATAACTGGAAATATACGTCTTGTAAATGATCGTCCAAATTATATTTTATTCCGACCACTCCAAAATTCCAAAAAAACAGTACCCACTTCTTGGATATATTCAAATGATAGGTTTGCTCGTTTGGAGCTTTAAGGTAAAACAATATATCAACATATTTATAGAATATCGTAATATAGAGGTGTAAACATCGTTTTAAAGGTATTTACCGATTATCGGAATAAAGTAGTTTATCATTTATCGTAATAGAGCAATTTACCGATTATCTAGTAGTTGATTTATTATCGTGAAAGAAAAGTTTAATTATCGTACAAGAGGTATTGACTGATTATCGTAAAATAGCAGTTTGCCGATTATCGTAACATAAAATAGAACCGATTATCGTATTTGAGGAATTTATTAATTATCGTAATAGAGGAATTTATCGATTATCGTAATAGAAAAATTATCGTTAAAGAGGAGTTTACTAATTATCGTCAAAAAAGAATTTACTTAATATCACAAGAGAAGAATTTTCTGATTATTGTTAAAGGAAATTTTACTAATTGAACTATACTTTTATTCGTAATGTAGGTGTTTAATGATCGATTTTCATATTGGAGTTGTCTATATTTAGTTCAACAATATGGTTTTGCTTTGTACTTTTCACACTGAATAAGTTACCTATGAAATAAGTTACATATGAATATTTATTTTAAACTGTAAGCTCATTAAAGCATTATTTAACGAACACAAACATTGATACAATGTGGCAAAGTTCATATTTCAACTTTCATTTGTTATAAATATCTATACAAACACCAGACGATTTATGTGAGCGTTTTAACCACACCAAATATACATAATACTACGATTACTACCTAATAATACTATTAATACTAATGATACTAATTATAAGACTACTAATTATAAGACTACTACTACTACTATTGCTTCTGCTGCTGCTGCTGCTGCTACTGCTACTACTGCTACTGCTGCTGCTACTACTACTACTAGTATTGCTGCTGCTGCTTCTGCTGCTACTGCTACTACTACTACTGCTGCTGCTACTACTACTACTATTATTGCTGCTGCTGGTGCTACTACTACTACTACTACTGCTGCTGCTGCTGCTGCTGCTGCTGCTGCTACTACTACTACTACTGCTGGTGCTACTACTACTACTATTATTGCTGCTGCTACTACTACTGCTACTACTACTACTACTACTGCTGCGACTGCCACTGCTGCTGCTACTACTACTACTATTATTGCTGCTGCTACTACTACTACTACTACTGCTACTGCTACTACTACTACTACTGCTACTACTGCTGCTACTACCACTACTACTACTACTACTACTTTCACTATTACTACTACTACTACTACTACTACTACTACTACTACAATAAATATGTTTATTTAATAATGTATACTTACAGTTTTGAAAGTATAATTTCCTATTTTAAGTTTCCAGCACCAAATCACATTTTTCTAAATGTTTTAAGTTCTACCACACAGGTGGAGAAACATTCTTTAAAAGCGTATCTGTATTTTTGAACTTTGTTTTCATCTATCTACACATTGTATTTACTCAGGTTAATTTTAAACCAGACACGCTCACGGTATGTTTTTCCACGTACGCGCGATATGACATTAAGAAACCTTCCAATCCAACAGAGATAAATGATTTTGGACAAACACACCCAGGTGAAATCGCAGTATATTGATCATTAAATCACTACACTTGGTGAAAGATTAAATTTTATTTACCTTTTTTTCTTCTCTGATTAAAATTTCAGGGCAGTAAAATAAATCCACTTTACCCTGCATGTAGACGTACTGAAATTAAATGATCGTGGCAATCCATGAAGAAATGTAATAAAACAAAAAAGTGAGAAAACTTTAGTAATACAAGTTGTGCAGGAAAATGCTTTTGAACATATTACAAAAGGAATTATAATACGTGTGTTTGAATGTAAAGAAAGCAATACGACTCGAGTATGTTAGCTTTTATTGGAGATAATGGGTATACAAATATTGAATAACTGGCAGGGAGGATTTTTTTTAAAGGTTTCAAATTGTACATATTTAAATGGCCAATTTTGTCGTTTTAAATTAGAAAGATTTGTTTGCTCTCAAACACAGGTGATTTGTTATGTTAGTTTATGACAATAGGACATGTATATACTTAAACCCTTGTAACGTCATAGCAAAGGTGAAATGAAAAAGTGGCGAACATTTATTTAAGTAGTTAAGAAATCATTGACTAATATGTACATAATATATTTCATAATAATGAATGAATGAATGGTGTTTTACGGCACGTCGACACAAAAAAAAGGTCATATCGTGCGCAAAAACTGATGAAAGATGAAGAAATGAAGTAGTAAATAAAAATTAATGTAAATATATAAAGATAAAACTATTTACAAATAAGGGATGATAAGGTAGTAATATAAACTATATATGTAAATCAAAAAATGCCCGTAAACGGGTACGCAAACAAGTAAATATATATAAGAACACATTATAATGATTTATATAGTCTGATTTCTTTCAGGAAATCTAAAACAAGACTAACATCTATAGTTTCAAATAACGGTTTCATAGTATTAACTGTGTAGTATCTTTGACGCATAGGATCAAAGTCTACACATTCCATCAAGATGTGTTTGACCGTTAACGGTGCAAAGCAGGGTATACATTCTTGTAAGTGCTCACTTTGTAATACATATAAATTAGTATAACGTGTATGCCCTATCCTGCCCCGGGCTAGAACAACTTCTCGACGAGTGGGTCTACAAGAACAACGCCATTCTCCTAGTAACGGTTTAACTGAATGGAGTTTATTGTTCACTGACAAATCCCAAGCGGCTTGCCAAGAGTTACGAATATATGCGTTAATACAACTTTTAAAATCAGTATAAGATAATTTGGCATTAGATATATGTAAACTTACTGCTGCTTTGGCAGCACTATCAGCTCTAGCATTACCATTACCACGTATTCCTACATGGCTTGGAAGCCAGCATAAAATAATAACATTATCAACTATAAGAGAATTGTACTTTTGTTATCATGTTTCATTTTACCCACGGCTTGAATAGATGAAAGGGAATCATAAAATATTACAAAATGGTCATCATCAGATTCCTGAATATAGTTCAGTTGCCTTAAGTTCAGCTGAAAACATAGAGGCCTTGTCAGGCAGGCGGCTCTTTAGACTGTGTTTGTGAACAACAGCTGCTGCAGCTACCTTATCTCCATCTTTAGAACCATCTGTGTATATATGTTGAACGTTACTGTCGATTTAATTTCATTAAATTTGCTTTGAAAGACAGTAGGGTCTGTACTGTGGTGGAGTTTGTGATACTTTGTACTTGGAAATTAAATTTAGGTCGATTTCAGTGTCTCTTAATTTTGGTTTAATACGAAGACCAAATGGTCGAATGACCTTTGATTTTCGATCAAAAAGAGGTTCATAACTAGGATTAAAAACAGTATCGAAAGTTGGGTTTGAAGGGTTAGATTGTAATTTAATGGCATACTGAAGGGCTAATTTGGCCCGTCTATGTGACAGTGATGGTTCATTAGCTTCAACTTATAGCCCTTCGGCTGGTGATGTACGAAAGGCCCCTAAGGCGAGTCGTAAACCTTGATTATGTATAGGATCGAGCATGTGCAAGTATGACTTGCGAGTCGATCCATATACTATTGAACCATATTCCAGCTCGAATCTGGTAAGAGATCTATAAAGTTGTAAAAGTACTTTACAATCCGCTCCCCAATTAGTGTTTGCAACAACTTTAAGTAAATGAAGAGCTTTAAGGCACTTGGCCTTCAAGTATTTAAGGTGAGGTATAAACGTTAATTAACGGTAGAAAATAAGACCAGGGTATTTTGTCTCATCCACTACTAGTATTGGTGACACATCCAGTGTTAGATGAGAGTCTTCATGATGTTTACGTAGTTGACAAAAGTGCATACAATTAGTAATTTAAAAACATGTTCATCAGACCAGGTCTGAAGTTTATTGAGACATTGTTGAAGTTGTCTCTCAATAGTGTTCATGTTTTTTGCACGATAACATATAACAAAGTCGTCAACATATAGAGAGCAATACACACCATGATTGATGCATTTAACTATACTGTTAATTTTTTATATTAAAAAGGTGACAGAGAGTATGCTGCCCTGCCCATCTCCTGTTCATGAATGTCAGAGAGGGTTGAACCCATTCGGACACGAAACTGTCTATCATTTAAGAAATTCTCTATAAAAATGTTAATCGGCCTCTAAGACCAAGGTCATAAAGATCATTCATGATACCGTACTTCCATGCAGTAGCATAAGCTTTCTCCTAGTGAAAAAAATACAACGACTAGATGTTCGTTCTTTACTAAAGTTTCCCTAATAATTAAATATATCAAGAAGTGTAGCGAGACAGGTTTCAGGTAAATGTTTTAATAATTGATAATATATATCGTCAGGACCAGCTGATGTATCATGAGCCTTTTTAAGGGATTCTCGAAGTTCTTTGAGAGTGAACAGTTTATTGTATTTCTCCAACTTTTTCGACTTGAATTCAGTTGCTTCTGTTCTTTTAGTTTCTTATTTTTTTTAGAAAATTTGGTTGACCGTTTTCAGAAGTAGCGTTTTTAGAAAAAGGTTCTGCCAAAGTGTTTGTAATATCTTTGACAGATGTAATATCTTCATTATCAGTTTTAAGATGATTTACACAACTAGAATTACCTTTACCGTTTATTTTGCGGACCATGTCCCACGTCTTCTTAAGATATGAGCGTAGTTGTGTGCATTAAAATCACGCAAGAGTATAAAAGGTGATGGTGATGGTAATTGTGCAACTATGTGATTTAGATCTTTAAGGTCTAGTGAATAACTGGGCGGTAAATATAAGGAGAATATTGTTATAACTCTGTGCATCGTAACACTGACCGCAACAGCTTGCAAACCAGTTTTCAAAGCAACAGTCTGTGAGGTTTAAAAGTAAGCTGATATCATCATAATTACATTTTAAACCTCGGCGGTTCCATTGAATGACCTTATTTGATTTTGATATCACTAAGGCGGAAGTACTGGTTTACGACTTTTGGGGTTGGTAGACCTTGCAGACTTTGGAGATTTTGGGAGTTCCAGATGTGCTGGATCATCAACCTCCATCTCCAAGTCTAAAAATCTGTTGTGCAGTACAATCGGATCATCAAATCCATTTGACTGCTTTCTAATCCGGGAGTTTTCTTTTTTCTTGCTGTCACGTCCGACTTGGTGACGAACTCTTGGGAGAGAGTGCGTCGGATTTGACGAACCTTTGGAAGAGTTCGTCGGGTTTGGTTGCACCAGAGGCGATGCAGTAGATGTAGGAGCTGTTGAGGATATAGTTGAAAGAGCTTTAGGTTTGGAAGCCACAAGAGGTTTGGGAGCTACAGTAGGCTTATAGGTTTATATAAGAGGACCACAGTTTGTGAGGCTGAAGATGTTTTAGAGGAATTCTGAACAGAGAGTGGAATAGTAGTAAACCTGTCGGAGTCGATTGGCCAGGTAAACACGGTTCATAATAAGGTTACAGATATACTTATTTTTTATTTTTTTATATTTGTATTAACGACTTTCGTACACTATGTAATATGTAAAATCACGCAAGTTGTATTTGTTTATACACATATATTTTGGTATTTAAAGTGTATTAACCAATTATTGAATTAAACGTATGTGTTTAAAAGAGAAATAAATAGAAAATAAATAAATAAAAAATAATTTATTTTTTTAAAGTTGTATGTGATATATGTAAAAAAGAAACATTTTGAGAATGCAAAGATATTACCGATTTGAAATTTAACTTTTACTACAGTATGTGCAACTTGGGAGATTTTATTAATACTGAAAGGGGATTTCTTAGAATCAAAGAACACAAACAAGAAAGAAAAATAGCCGACTCCGGTTTATTCAGCTCTGATTTATTGATTACAGTACCGATTCTGGGCCGGTGCGACTTTTTGCAGCCCCCACACAGCACTAAACAAACAGTGGTGTGAATGTCAAAACATACTGAAAAGGAGATTGGAAGCAACGAATACAAAGAAGAGAGAAAAGTAGCAGGCTCGGTTTATTGTTTATTCCGGACATATATATCAATATATTGTCGGGTCAAATCAATGCATAATTTGCATTCTTATACACCATGAATTTTGTCGAATCAGTAAACATATTCAGATAACATTTTATCGCTGTATATATATACATTTTAATACCAACTGTTATATAAAACTGCCAGCATGATACACAGTGACGATATTGTATTGTATACATTAAGTTCATCTTGTTTGAAAATTGAAAAAGACTCCAAAACTGTGTTACATTGTCCACGGTCGGTTTGCCAGTCTAGTGAACACATACTGAATAACTCCTCGCAAGTCATATATTCCCACCAGATCAGCCATTACACCACTTGTTACAAGAAATAACATTGTAAAGGGGGCACCGTTTAATCTCAACAATCAAAACCATGACAAGCCCTTAGCCCTTAGCCTGAATCCTTGAGCAAAAAAATTCATTAGGTCATACATTTCTTTGAAAACCATTAAATTACCAAAGTTTGTATACCAAATAAAAGTACAAACAAGCATTTTCTTTACAATGTTTGCTTCATTTCTTTAAGATTACCCACCCCTTCACCCCCACCACACCGTCTCAAAACAAGCTTAAAATGAAATTTTACCAATATTTCAAACGTCAATAAATCACAATAATGTTATTTTCATCAGCATATCATTGTCATTTTTGCAGTCATCATGCTCTAGCATGTCAAGAAATGCTAAATTTACATACCGTCATCGTCTTTTGTTCCAAACTGATGAGCCCTTGAGGTAAAATCAGTCAATTTTGCTAGTTTTTGAAAGTTTTTGATAGTTTCGCATTTTTCTTTTTATAGCCTCAAAAACACCCACAGACGGCATATTCCACCATCTCAAAATAAACTTATAAGTACTCAAAACTGAAAAAACAACAGCAAACATGCACTTCATAATTATTATTAATACCAACCATGGATCTAACAGATGCTTAGTTGTTTTCTTTCTGAAATTCTTGCGAAACTGAGGACTACCCTCATGGACATTCGTGCGAAACTGAGGACTGCCCCCAAAACCATTTTTTTTGTCTGTATGATGTTTTACGTCATTTTCAACACGTGGCATTTTATATAATTATGACGGTCGATTTTTTGTGGTAGAGGCAGACCACCGGCTTTTCCTGGGTAGAACCACTTCTGTAGCTTCCACCATCCGTAGAAATCAAGACTTCCTCACTTACAAATCCAACTCCCAATGGCGGCGAGATGCGAGATGGTGTACAGCATAATATCGTTAACCTCTCGGTCGCCGATAAGCTCTTTGTAAAACAGAATAGCACCGTAGAATGCAATATAAGTGGATAGGACGTTGAACTCTGAACCCGTAGATCGTGATATTACGGGTTCGAGCCTCAGTGGCGACACTGGGTTATTTCGGTTTGTCCTAAGGCACGACACTTCCGCGAGCCTCGACCGGCGGACGGGGTTTCAAGCCGAGCGGTCCTGAGTTGCGGAATATATCCACTGGAATGGTTTTCGGATTCGTATGTACCATTCATCATCTACCTCTCTGTGGGTGTGGTTGGTTGGGGTGGTGAGGGGGTGGGCGTCGGGACGGTGATCGATGGCTTAAATTATTATAACACATGTGAGCCGGCTTGATAAGCCTTTAAATAAAATAATAATACCGATTCACATAAACCACGTTTCACCGCGGTATCATCTCGTGGTTTTGTCTCAAACAGCATTGTCTTGACATTTTCCGTCATTGAATACTATTGCTAGAGTTCCTTCAGGAGCCATTGACTATCACTGCCTGGTACGTGTTTCCAAGGTGGGGGATCACGTGGTTTCAAAATGGTGCAACAGACGGAAAAACAATCCGATTCGAAGTAAGATTTTTTTTTGTATTTCTTTATTAATTCACGCATTTTCATGTAATATAGCGCAAAGTTTGCGGAATTCTCTGCATTTTATTCCGTAACTTTGATTGTAGATGAATGTTCTATAGATTTTTTTGTTAATACGCCCCCTCACCCCCATTTCGGAAATCGGTATCGTACACTGGAATGAAGAGTTTTCCTGATATTCGTCATAAAAGGTACTCATTTGCATCAGTTCTAGTCCCGCAACTTAGCTTTATAATCTACCACAATTTAAAAGTTACATGTGCTACAGTGAAAATAATTATGCAATTTCGAAAATGATCTCGAACACTGGCTACGTGAAAAGAGATCTCGTGCACTTGTACATTTGTTTTACGGTGTATAGTGTTTATGCTATGTACTTATGCATTACTGATCATTTCAGGTGTCATGGTAGTTTATACAGAATACTAACAAGATAATTCGGGTAGGATAGCGGAGGTGATTTCCAATTGGGATTGCCAGGAAATAAAACGGATATTGTGTAGATAAACAACACGTCAAAGACATACAATATATGGCAGCGATATCATGAAGAATTAAACATGCTTTTTTTTAAATGTTACAGTAACCATCCATTGGATACTAGAGAAAGGATCTGGATGAAGTCTAAAAGGAAATAATAGACTATTAATAGTGATAAAATGCCATTCAAATGCGGTGCCCTAGCTTTTAAATGGTAACGACGTTTTGAAAGTAAATTATTTGCGACAAGACTTTGTTAGAATCTGGAATGTTGAAGTAGGCGAAACTGCAACCAGCATTTGTCGTAAATAAACATTCTAATATTTATTAATTTTTCTGATACTCATGACGACGCGTATGATCGGAATGTATGTGTTGTTTTTTTCCATGACAGCAATGCCCATAAGACACTATGTAAAATGTTTGAAATAATATCTCAGAATAAACATGTACAATGAATAAAAAGAAATTGTCAAGCGTTTTATCTCAACTTTATTTTTTTGCGTTTTACGTCGTTCCTAACGATCAATAAGATTTACATGGTGGTCATCTTTACTGGTCGAGATGACCCCAGTTGCTCAGCATCCCATTTTCTGGCACCAAACAGCACCTTGGTGAAAGCACTTACCGCAGAACTTTATGATCTGCAAGTTTTCTTATAAAACGTGCGTTGTAGACCACTTAACGACCCGCCTACTATAACCTTGAATAAATTGCTCCATTGTTCGGGGCGCAGCATTTTCAGGTTTTTCAGCATTAACTTGAGAATTTTTATAATGGGTTCATAAATTATATATCAGTGGAACAGGAATTTTTAGTGGTAAATAAAAATACCTTAGTTTTGAACATCGGTTGAGAAATAAATACTTAAGCAGAAAATCAAATAATCTCAAATAACTTCAGTTAGCCTTAATATTTTGCTTTAACACTTTCAGAGCGTTTTCATTTACATGTATTCAACTCATTAAAATCATTTTTGGATAGAAATTCTAAAACAATATTTTTTTTCATATTTTTGACGCAGCAGAATTTTGCATCAAAAACAACTTTTGCATGTGAAATTTTTATTTCTCAACCGATTTTGAAAAGTTAGGTGTTTTAATTACCACTAAAAATGTATGTTTCAGTGATATACATTTTATGTAGGTACTAGTTGAATTTTGTCTTAACAGTCCAAAAAAACCTTTGGCTCAAACAAGCGCTCCAAACAATAGACAATAGTTTAGGAGTGGTCGTTTTGGGTATGTCCCTTTGGTTTCTTATCAGAGATTCCTTACCGGACATGAACGTCGGCTAGGTGTCAGGGATGCCTATCTTGTGCAGTGTTACGTCACCAGGGCCTACATTTATCAAATCTTTGAGCACAAGAATCTGACTCTAAACTCAAAATCTGATTTTTTTTCAAACTCTATCAAAACTAAAGTATGGGTAAGAGGTGTGAAGTTCAGACATTTTCTGTTAAATTACCTTTAAAATTACTCGTTTCTGTAAGTAAATATAGTAATTTGCGTGTAAAATTAATTTTATTTGGAATTAAAAAAATGAGATTTTGAGTCGAGTCCGATTCTTGTGCTCAAAAGCTTGTGGAATATTAGGCCAGGAAAGATCAGAAAAAACGTCATTTAGACGTTTAGTGATGAATTGTTCAACGTATATGTGTAATTATGCAATGTTGAATGCCTCATGCAAAGTTAATTTAAAGTCAAAAAGAAAACAAAAACATTTGGAGTAAAAACATAACAATATATTTGTTCATTTTAATGTACTGGATGTATTAAGCAATATTTAAATCACACAATCAGCTGATATCACACGGATCATAATAAACTGCGTTATACTTGTAACACATGAAAAATAAAAAAGTAATTGAAAAACATTTTTGAAAAGAAATGTAACAATAAAATAACTTATTTACAGTAAGATACATAGTAAAATCCCTTTACGTAGTGAAAGCAAAAAAGTATCGAAGATAAATTTAACAAAACAAAATAGCACATCCAAGGTTGAAAATGTATAAATGATTCGTTATCATTGAATTCTGACCAAGCTTCACAAATATCAAATTTATAGAATATTTTTTTCAAACAGTCCCGTAGCTACGCTGAGGCACACCGAGGTATTTGGTAGATTTTTGGGAAGTTACCGTACATTGAAGTAGGCATTCAAATGAAATATCAATTAAATAAAATCGATAAATTATACTTGAATATATTTGTCTAACATAAAACAAAAAAATTCACCCTGCATTAAAACTTAGGAAATCACAGATAGAAATAAACAGTTTTTCCGACGTGAATGTCCTCAGACTCCACTAGGAAGGGAATTTCGGGGCTGGCTACGGGTCTGTCAAAAAGTCAAAGGCTCTATCCCCTATTATTTAAAAAAAAAATATCTCACTGGTTTTCAAAATGTACATGCACAACTAAGATCTCTTAAAGATCCGATTAATATCAAGGTTTGATGAAATGTAGAGGTGTTTATAATACGAAATGTATGAATTATTTAGAAATTTAGAGACACAATTCGAAATACTGTAATGAAAAATAGAGTTGTGACTCGGTTCACAAATATACACATTCAGGGACAATGCTCCATTGCTAAAGGCTGTATCTGAATGACTTTCAATCATTCTGAACAAGTTTCATTGAGATCTAAAATAAAATTAAGCTATGAACGAGCTTCAAATGACCTATATATATAAGGAGATCATTAAATATGCAACTTAAAAAATATAAATCACACACTTGCTTCATATTTGTTCAGCCCTTACAGTACATCAAACAAACATGTAGTCAGTAATTAAATAACTGCTAAACATAGTTTTGGTCATAAAAAGCATTCAATCGCTTGACCTAGTATTATCAAAGTATTTTCAAGACGATAAACAAACTCTTAATGTGTGTAAGTCAACCCAAAATATAATAAAAGCATTATTACTTTGAAAAAAAATACGTTTTTCTTCCGAAAACGAATGGAATACACACTAACAAATGTCTTGGTATTTTATGATTTCATTTGTAAACTATTATAAAACTGGCCCGCCGCCCCCCTCTCCAAATAAATAAAAAGATAAACTAGATGTCAATCAGTTGTTCAGAAACACTTGCTCTTTAACACAATCATCTCTCGTGAGTGGGTGGTAAAACAAAAACGTTAACTATTTTATTTAGAGTAAGCATGCTCTCTAAAATGTCACATGAAGAATGCAACCAATTCACCATTGAAGTGTTTGAGTGAATTTTCCGTCACAGTAGTTTTAAACCTGATTTTTCATAATTTATTTTAGATTGGTTTGTCTTTTCTGCAGATGTGTGTACCTTCATGCTCCTCAAGTTATATTTTGATTTAACATGTTGAACATGTATAAAGACTAATATCCCAGATGCATGTATCATGTGTTTAATTATTAAAGTCGGCATGACGCGTGTGTGACGCTTCAAGTTACTTTTTCACCAAATATAGAGCTTTCTGAAGCTACGGTACTGCCCTGAGTGTCTGTGATTGTTCGACTCATGCTGCCGAAACGTTTTGAAAAGAGTTCCTCATCCGAAACAAATCTTCTTAATACCTGAAATAGAACAGAAACATACAAGTAACACGGAAAACACAACGAAACTGTGACACAATACAACCTGGTATGTGTACGAAAACTTCTTGTTGCACCAAAAGATGCTTCCAAAATGACAAAGTACATTTCAAATGAAATGTATTTATATATTTTCAAATATGAAAGGGAAGTTTGAATATATACTGGTAGTTTGGAAATGTGCATACGTTACATTGTTTCCTTTATATTTGTTTCAAATAACGTATCATAGTTGAGACATTTCCCTGTCGGGTTTGTAAAAACAGTAAATCTGATACGATGCACAGCTTGATTGTCGCACGGCTAATATCGTGCACAGTTACTTATCGCACTGCTGTCTAGACACACCCACTCTCCGATCGGTTAGGATAATTTCGGTTTGTTCATAGTACGCGACAAAGCAAAACATACAAACACAATTTATAAATGATACAAAACATATGTCGCAATGATTTCGCTTGTTATACAATTTAGCCGCACACTCGGGTTTCGTTCTCGTGACGTGAACGCCATCCGACCTACATTACAATAATCATACCTTATATCTATCTGCAGTAATAAGTAAAATACTGAGGACAATTTTACCCAACATGTTTCCCGTATTCTGTTGGTAGCTATATAGAAACTTCACTGGCACCTACAAATGACCAAAATGCATCAGAACATCACATACACACAATACACCGCCTTTCGTTACAAAACTCGTTAGCGAACCTAACAAAGTATAAAAACACAAGTGCCCGAGATCTCTTTTCTCGCCGCCAGTGTTAGAGATCATATTCGAAATTCCATATTTATATTCACTGTAGCGCATGTAACTTTTAAATTGTGGTAGATATGACTTTTTTAGTTTATAAAGCTAAGTTGCGGGACTAGAACTGATGCAAATGAGTACATTTTATGACGAAAATCATGAAAACCTCTTCATTCCAGTGTACGAGACCGACTCGAAAAATTACATTTCCGAAATGGGGGGGATTAAACAAAACATCTATAGGACATTCATCTACAATCAAAGTTATGGAATAAAGTGCAGAAAAGTCCGCATGCTTTGCGCTATATTACATGTAAATGCGTGAAGTAATAAAGCAAATACAAAGAATATCTTACTTTGAAGCGGGGTTTTTTTTCGTCTGTTGCGCCATTTTGAAACCACGTGATGCCCCACCTTGGCTTCGGTGTAGAGCTTTTATGATACGATGTATTATTTTCAAGATGGCGGAGTGTTTACGTCGGAAGGTAGGTGTCCAGTTATTTCACCTGGATTTTTCATATCCATCGTTTATATCAGATATAATCGTACTTGTAGTATCAGGGAAGGTCCAATGTCTTGAATTATTCCCGTCAATCTCACAGATCTCCGGTTTTAAAACCACAATCAGCTCTCACAACCAGTGGTTTCCCATTTTTAAAAAAATGAATCGAGGGATGACCACTATTTTGGTGACTGGGGGTCATTTAGAGGCATCCTGACTCTTAAAAGGTGTATAAATATTTGAATAATAATGTAAACATCTTTTGACCACATAACGTGCATGATGTAGATGTTTTTTGGGTTTGAAAAATGTCACGATGATACGGTGTGAATTCAATGCTATTTTACCATTGTACGGTGTAGTCCGAGCACATGTTTACAGATATCGATACGGTGTATCCTCCAAAAAAAATACAGTGTAGAACGAACTTATCTGCTTCAAGTAGTTTTAGTTCACGATTTTGAATGCTATAATAAATATGGTTTTGCTGTTAAACTCTTTCAAAATATAATCGCGATCGCCCAGTTGATAAAAAACAGAAACGTGTGAACCTGTAACTTCAGTTGTTGTGGTTGTTTTGGAATGGTAACATGAAACAGCGGCCTTATATCCATATAAACGCTATCAGTTGAGGCTAAAATGGCTTAAAACCGTATACAAACATACATTTTAGTTTATTATTTGTTTTTAATCTGTTTGTAAAGTTTCGAAATTGAACCCTTAGAGCAGACGCATCAAAGCTACTACTGTTAGCGACTGTCTGTAGACCTAGAGGAATACATCGATCATGTTTCAATGGTTCACGGTCGAGATATCCTCCGAATAAGTACAACAGTTCTGAATGAAACAGCTGAGCCATTTTCACATGTTTCGGACAACTGCGTGCCAGTGTGTTTTGGTCCACTCATGAACCGAAGCCATCTACCGTGTTAACCATTTCATCGATGATGTGTTTTCACAAGAACAGATTTTAATTACGTCCATAAACAGTAAAAACGCGATGTTTTTAAAAGGAAAAATTCCATCTTTTATCACTGTGTTCATGTGAAGTCATGTTTTCAGATGCCCATGTTTTAAGTTCATCTATAACATTCGGTAGAATTTCTTTAAATTCGTTTGAAGAGTCATTATTATTGTTTTCAGAACGTGGTATTGCCTTATACTAAACCAAATTGCTAAGTATCAATCTAAGAATATGTCAATAATAATCTCATTGTTTTGTGTATTTTGAGCTTGATTAGAGACACGGTTAAACTGCAAAATAACAAGTGTAAAACGTCTGCTCTGATTGCATGGACAGATTTTAAAACTTTTATGTCAATGTGTTTTCTTAGAAATAAGTTATAACACTTATACAACTGGGTATATAGGATTTTATTAAGTACTTCGAATTAGTGAAGCTTTCGATGTTCCTAATTCTAAAATATGCCAGTTAAAATTATTTTGACTTCATGTTTTACTAGCATTACCACTACAAATGCGTTTGCAAAAGAAATTTTCGAAATATCTAATGTTAACGCTGAATTACAATTACTTGAATTTCAAACAATATTCAATGTAAAGGGAGGTAATTTAAGATTATCCATATTTCATTTTTTTATAGACGGAAAATCTGCGATAAATGGGTCAAATTTTTATGTTTTTTTTTCTCTATTATTTCATACCAATTTTAAGAATTTTATATCTTTAAGCGATCTTTGACTCATGTTATGTGTTTTATCAGTTCATTTCATGTTTTCATATAAAAGGAGGGTAACTCTCAAAAGATGTAACAATTTAAAAAGAAATAAATGTTTTACAAACTATGGGTCAAAACCAAAAACTTAACATATATCTATTCTAAAATATATTTAAAATAAGAAAATTAGTTAAGATACAAAAGATGATACTTAGCTATTTTGTTCAGTGTAAATTGAGAGTTTTAAGAGTGTTGAAGTATTCAGACGTTAAGCAAAAGGACTATTCAGGTTGTCTCCCTCGGCACCAATTCCAGTTGTTAAATTATGTATGGAATCTTCCAAATTGTCGATTGCATCGTAGTACAGAATGTCATTAAACATGTCAGACGTTAGTGCATACTAGTTGTATTCGTTATAATCATCATTGTCGTTATCATTATCAGTGTATTGTAATTGTTCTTTTATTTCTAATGTCCAGTCACTATCGTCCACTTTCAGGTTTTGACCATAAGATATTGTCGCTTCTGGAATTATTTCAAAGTTTTTAGTCATCAAACCATATTTTCAAGTTGTTTCATTCAGAATTAATGTACGTATTCGGAGGATATCTCGACCGTCAACCTTTGAAACGTGATCGAGGCATTCCTGTAGGTCCGCAGACGGTCGCTTACAGTAGAAGCATTGATGGATTTGCTTTACAGGTTCCATCTTGAGACTTTACAGATTGAACAAAAAATAAGATTAAAACGAAAAAATTATGTTTATAACCGGTTTTACGCACTGTTTAACCTCAACTAATAGTGTTTATATGTTTTTAAGGCAACAGTTTTAAAGAAACATTCCGAAACAACGACAACAACTAAAGTTACAGGTCAAACAATTTTCAATTTTATATCAACTGGGAGATCGTGATTATATTTTGAAAGAGTTTAACAGTAAAGCAATGCTTATTATAGCATTCAAAATCGTTAACTAAAACTACTTCATATAAAAGCAGATAAGTTCGTTCTACACCGTTCCCAAAAAAATTGAGGATACACCGTACTGATATCTGTTAACATATGCTCGGACTACACCGTATCATGGTATTATAGCATTGGGTACACACCGTATCATCGTGACATTTTTCAAACCAAAAACATCTACATTATGCAAGTTATTTGGTCAAAGGATATTTATGCACCTTCTAGGAGTCAGAATGTCTCTAAATAATTCCCAGTCACCAAAATAGTGGTCATCTCTCGATTCATTTTTTAAAAATGGGAAACCACTGGTTGTGAGAGCTTATTGTGATTTTATTTCAAACTGGAGATTTGTGATATTAACGGGAATAATTCAAGACATTGTACTTCCCTGATACTTCAAGTACGATTATATCTAATATAAACAATGGATATGAAAAATCCAGGTGAAATAACTGGACACCTACCTTCCGACGTTAACACTGTCCGCCATCTTGAAAATAATACACCGAATCATAAAACCCTCACACCGAAACACGTACTAGACAGTGACTATTTCGCAGAGAATTACTACCGATGTATAGGTGTTTATGCCCGTCTATTCGGTTAACTGGCTGGAAAAGTAAAATAAATTATTCATGATATAATACAACCTTTATAATTTAAATCATAAACATGATACATGTTATTTACTTAGAAGAGTTAAAAACGTTCTTTTACATAATTATTCTGCTATAATAACAAACCATTATTGCCGCTGAACAGTTCTCGTTAATTTAAAATTAAATCCAACTTTTATACGTCTGTTACATGCCGCTTAAGGACATATTTCGAGCCTATTGTATTTGGTGGTAAGTGGGGGTGGGGGGGGGGGGGAGAGAGAGAGAGGGGGAGGGGAGAGGGGGATTTCTATAGGTAAGTGTAAATCACTGTTAGCCATACACTTTCATGAGCAGAGTGTGATATTCAACTGTTCTTCATATAATAACACATTAACGAATGTTGTATATTTATTGTGTTGTCCTACCGATTTACCTTTGACAGGGTATTGTAGAAAATACTTAACTTATCACAATATTACAACGGTAATGCAGTAACACTAGCAATGCCAAATGAGTCCATGAATGATCACAACATCCATCGCAGGCTTGCTTACTTAACTTACGCCTGCTTCTGTTTCTCTGAAACTTACGAAAAACACCATTAAACCATTAACCATCATCCTACCTTTTATCTTGTCAAGAGAGAAAGTGTCGATTCTTGCTGATGGTGTATACAGTAATGGTTATATCCATGGAAATGGGGTGGGGGTGGGGGTGGCGGGTGATGGGGTAGTCTGCCTTTACTGCAAATACACAAACCGTCATTTATGGCCTAATATGTACTAAAATGATGGAAAAAATCATTCAAACTAACAAACGTTTCATCTCCATATGTGTTGCTGATCTCAATATAACCTAACATAATGCGCTAACGGGTGGCGGACGTACAATACAATTTCATTTTATTTCGCAGAACGTATTTTGTGTTGCTGCAAAAAGCATAATCAACGATACTAGACACCACATACACTTTGCTCAAGTATTGAATGCTTTATTTCCTATTAACATAATGTACTTTCAGCCGCTTATCAGGTTTTTGTCAAATTTCTATCTTGTTGAACGCTTCAAGGGAACGACGTGTGTCAAAATTTGATAAGATTTTAATAATAATGTGAGGTATATTGTTACATATTTAATGTGCAAGTTGATATGAGCGCTGACATGCTCCGACTTAAATATTATAATTTTGTTTTATCTAGATGATAAGCGACATTATATGCCCTATACACGTGGGATAAGATCAAACAGTGAAAACGAGGCTTGTTTGACATACAGTGTGATATTTCAGCATCAGGCGCCGTAGTTGTCACCGTTCGAATTGGAATGAAGTTTGGCATTATGCATAATTCAAATCAACGCCCCGGAGAAGGATTACGCATATTTCAAATTGGCAACGCTGCCAAGCACATGCAAGCGATTGCTCAGCTTATACTCGTGAGTTGGCAATGGCTGTGCGTTGCAAAACTTAATCGTTTTAAAAATCAATCATTTGCGTAAATGAGACTGATGCTATATGTTGATTATCGTGTTGAAATGTTTCAGTAAGGCACATCCGTTTCAGGGATAGTAAAGTCGCAGCGTCTAAAGCCCGGCATGTCAAGTGAGAAAGTGTCGATTCTTAAGGATAGAGTGAGGTATACAGTACTGGTTCTATCAAGAGGAAATTGGATGGCCTGTCTCTACTACAGAACAATATGCTAAAATGACGTAAAACATCATTAAAAAAAAGAGAAAGAAAACAAGTCCTGTATGGCTAAGAAAAAGGGTTTATGTTAAAACTTTGCAAAGTAAGTCATTAACTTGTGGCATTTATATGATGCCTTTAGAAAACATCTAGTCATTGGAACAACAGAGTGGCTTGCGGAACGTCGGTGATTCTACCCAGGTGCCCGCCCGTGTATGAAAATTGCCCGGAGGAGCACCTGTTTTTTTTCTCCTCCGGGCAATTTTCATACATGGGGTTGACACCCGATAACCCCTTATTGGCGCTAAAATTACTAACTCCCGACTTCCTATCTCTTCCTACGTGGCATTCTACATCTAGCTTTCTGAAGGTAAGATCGCGAGACCAAACTTAGCTATAGATTGATAGTTTCTAGATAGGCTTTGCCATATTATATAAGCTCTTATCTTTGAGCATATTTATTGAGAAACGCATATTATGGAAGCGATTCTGGTAAGACTGTTTTAAGTGTTTTTATAGTATTCATGTACGTGAAATGTTGCATTTGCTGAATTGAGCCGTTTAGCTTACCTGATAGATTTTCACTTAGTTTTACCGTTGTTGTTCTTATATGTTTCAGGCTCAAAATATGGTTTGATTCGTATATTGCGAACCTGGACGAATGTATAAATAATTTAAACCTGGGAAGTTTTGTGTGTTAAATCTTGCACCCGAGACCCGGTTATAAATTCCATAGGAAGCTGGAATAGGAAGCTGGAAAGTCACCATATGACATTAGCTGTTGGTGCGACTATACAATTCAATTCAATTCAATTCAATTAAACAGCAGCCTCATTATTAGATGAAACTAGTTTTTACTAGAATGATTTTTACATAGGTATTTTCCTTCGTACAAAGATAAGCACCCAGTATGTCTAAGAAAATGGGTTTATGTTGAAACTTTCCCAGGGAAGTCGTTAACTTGTGGCATATATGTCTTGAGCAAAACATCTAGTTACCTAAACAGCATCTTTATTACTAGATGAATCATTTTTTACTAGAACTATTTCTTTATATTGGAATTTTCCTCACACGGAGATAAGCATAAGAGACAAAGACATTATCTCTATCTTAATTTGGTAAATCAACTCTATCTCTTAAACCTTTATCTTTTTACCCATTTGGGCATTCGTTAAACGATGTGAACTTTTTTTTCTGGATTCTTCTCTCTTGTTGTCAGGGTATTGTTATTACCAGTTTGTTGTAAAAAGGGCTATCTGAATGTTTCTTTACGAGTTTGTGATTTATTAATCCCCCAATATGAAAGCTTTTCACACTTTTTAAAGCTAGGTTCGCGATTTAAATAAACTAACTACCGCCGATAACTCTAATGCTGCTTTTTCGGATTCATCCATGCGTTGAGTTTAAGGAAATGTCGTGTTAGTTTCGTCATAAGCAAGGGCAAACCACTTTTGCTCCATTTTCTGACAGTGTTACGAATAGTTATCATTGAATCTGCATTTCAAATGAGACCATGAGATAAATACAAAGAAAAGGTATACGTGTACAAAATGCGATTTCCACCAATGCAGTTTATGCTACTTTGCATTTAGATATATGGAAGCATGCAAATCACAGGCAATTGATGCGACTTTTTAAAATTTTCAAAAGTATTTTCCGAGTTTTAAAATCAAGTCAGATTTATAATTTAGAACCGGACGTGCCGAGGTACTGATAATATAGTGTTCAGGTGAAATTGTATACACCATCTTTGTTATTCAAATTCTAACACCCATTTATCAGATAGTATCTCATGACACGTATTTCATGGGTAATTTGAAGTGTTTAAAATTATGGATTATAAACATTTTTCCTGATAATTAATAAAGATTTTCTAATGATGGTTTAATACGATAGCTGGGTGGTTCATCGCCTATACGCTACAAAGTTCCATACCAGATGTCCTAGGCTTAGGTTTCATTAGATTTTAATAGGATAATTGTTGAAGTACCAAATTTTAACGACGAATGTCATGCCTATTAACCGATAATTTAATGCTGCAGTCCATTAAATATGGTGAAAATATGCTACCTTATAGTTCAATACAAATCACATCTCAGGTTAGGTTCTTGAAGTTCTAATGCAAACATGCGTTATTTTGCGGATTCTTATATATTTTTTCTTTTTAAATTAGTCATGAGTAACTTCTGTATTGTTGTTAAAGTGTTTTTTTGTCTATTTTTAAACAGGTTTTATTTTAAAAACATTTAACATACTTAAAGGTTGAACGAATTATTAAAATACCATATCAAATAAAGGTGATATCCGGATTAAATAAAAACAAAGAGATAACTCATGGGCCAATTAACCAGTTTCAAAGAAACATACATGGTGGGTGCCAGCTTGGAACGATGATGCCACCAAGACGTTTTACCATATATGACATTTTGATCAATATCATTTAAAGCAGGAAAAAAATGTAAAAAAGAAAGGAAAAAAAATGCAAATAAATGTAAAACAATAAAATGAGCAAACAGTGCATACATTTTACACTTTGACTATCTAGTTTTAATACAACTGCCCTTTGAGTTGCTTTAAAAGATGTTTATGAATATTTGAATTAATTGTTTCTTCTTGTTCCAAGTGTTTTTTTAAAACTTATTTGAGAATAGAGCGACTTCTTTAAATGTGGTAAATATGCTTGTATTATTTATCATTTCAATCAGCGACACTAGTGAAGATAATTGTATTTTTCTACATTAAAATATATACTAGAGTATATGTTCTAATTAATCGGAATCGCCTCATCCGTTATCTAAAAAAACATCTTACGATATATGACGGAAATTAACCAGTTTATACAAATTAAAAGATAGTATTTGTGGATGCAATTCCCGCCAGATTGCGTCCTCTAACAAACAGGGCAGCATTTGAAGGCAATATAAGTATAACACGAAGATGAACAAGAGAACTATTAAAGTTGCAGGGTCTCTATTTTAACTGGTAATAACTCATACATATGAATGAGTCACGTGTGAAGTAGTTTCAAATCGACGAATACCCCAATAGTCGGTATATAAGGCCGAAATCGATTCGTAAAATATCGCTCCAGTTCAGACCATCGAACAGGCAGGATGTGTTGCGGCCGTCTGGAGCAAGGTGACCCCGCAACACGTGCCGCAGTCTGGGATCTCCCCACCGTGGTATATTGAAGCCACGCTGCGGAAACATTTTATGTATTATGAGGTACATATGTAAGTATTTTATTATTTTTAATGTGGTCCTAAAGAGAGTCGATTGATAAACGTCTACTGGAAACTATCAACGCCGAGATGCTACTTGTCACTGCAAGCTCCCGCAAGTGGCAGGGAGAACCTACGGCAGCATCATGGGCACCGACGATGGATGTGGAGCCTACACAGATTGGACGGCGTTTCGGCGGCTGCGGGGGCTATTGTACAGGTTTACAGACTTACAGTCGTTCCTGATAACATACAACGTCCACTCTGTTAAGGCTCGAGATTCACCAAAAAGTGCACAGCATGACAGGATGACCCGGAGGAGCCATTACCACGTGCGAACCATTAACATGGAATCCACGTGCACACGGATTTAGAACGCTTCAAATCATCCATTTCCTGATTGGCTAAGACGACTTCGAGCCGGCAATCTGATTGACCTAGTCACAATTCTGCAGGCAGTTATATAAATCTCTGTTGCGAGTTCTTAATCTACATTGCAGATCAGATATATAATTCTAATAATCAGCTTTTTCCAATTAGGAAGGGAGTTCGGGTCCGCATGTCCTCTAATACACCATTTTATACTGAACTATTCAATGGTTATGGCGATCTGTGCACGACATGCATTAACATCAATTACTGAAAGCAATTTATACATCGAACCTTTAGAAAAAAATGCGGAATACGTTTATAATATCAAACATCTACCGGTGATGACATGACCGGCCGGTGCGTAGCAACATTTCGAAGTTTTACACTCATATTCCTTAGAGATGTTATGTTTGTATCAATAAATCCCCCATGGGTAAAACTGGCACAGGCCTGGAAGTTCCGACGTTTGTATAAAGAAATTCAACAAATCATTGTACATTGTTTCACCGTTTTTTCATAAATGATCAGTATACTCGAGCCTAGATAAGTTTGTTGAAAGATTTCCAAGAAACTCATTAACTACTTAGAATTAATGAAGCTTTCGATGTTCCTAATTCTAAAATATGCCAGCTAAAATTATTTTGACGTCATTTGTTTTACGAGCATCACAACTACTGATGCGTTTGCAAGAGAATTTTTCGAAATATGTAATGTTAACGCTAAATTACAGTTACTTGCAAACTTATCAAACTAAAATGGAGGCAATTTATTTATTATCACGGAGAATCTGCAATAAATGGGTCAATTTTATGTTGTTGTTTTTTTATATATCATTTCATACCAATTTTAAGACGTTTATATCTTTAAGCGGACTTCCATTCATGTTGTGCGTTTTTATCAGCACATTTCATGTTTTCATAAAGGAAGGGAAACTCGCAAAAGATTTAACAATTTAAAATAAAAAATAAATGTTTTACAAACTATAGGTCAAAACAAAATACGTATAACAATCAGTCTAAAATATATTTAAAATAAGAAAATTAGTTAAGGTACAAAATTGAGTAATTAGGAATTAATTTTGTTCAGTGTATAGAAAAATGGTACTAAGTTTTTCATTTCTGGTCTTTATAGGCCACCATCTTGACAAATCAACATTCAATATGAAAACTTCCGATTTCTGGGAGATATATATCGTCTCATACTTGACAAGTGCTAAATAGTGAACCAAATGTGTGATGGTTACATTAATTAAAGAACCAAGTTGTTTTACACACGCTCCTAGTCTGTTAGATGTGATTTTAACACGCTCCTAGTCTGTTAGATGTGATTTTAACAAATAGTCCTGATAAATGTTCAGGGATTTTAAATTTTCTGTGTAGCTTTAGTGACTGCCACAATAGGATTGCTTGCCAAAATAAACCTGCCTGTGTCAAATTATAAAGACAGATAGACCAATGACAGAAGTGTTGGTAAATTTGACTCACATGCTTTTAACAATGACCTTACTTAACAAAATATTAATGACATTGTATAGGATCCAGATGTTAATCCGGCAACTGAGAAGTTTAATAATGCTATTTTGAAATGCTTTTACAAACAGGCTTCACGTAAAACCAAGAAACAACAAGTTAAACATGCTTCATTTATGAATTTAGAATTAAGGGATCCTATAATTAACACATTGTCCTGAGCAAGAAGTTTTTACGATAACATATTTTTTTCTAATGATGCAATTTGTGTCCAGTTTTCGGCATCCACTTGTGCTTGGCTTGTGATTCTTCTAATGTTATCGGGCAATATCAAACTCTGACCCTGCAACTTCAATAATTAGTTATGAAGGTACGAATTTCTTCGCAGTTAGTACACTGGGGTCTATCGTAGGCACTCTTGGTCTCTTACTTTGTCTGTCAATCATTTATTTATAATGCATACGGTAAAACCTAATGTTCTTCAGACTGAATTACGTCAATTCGACATTCTCACTTTCTCCGAGATTTGGTTAAATGACCATGAGCAAATTTAAGACTTACATTTTCCATCATACCATAGTCCGGAAGGTAAAGCCGTCCCGCCGATGTGACGGTTGAGTTATGGTTGTCAACCCTTTTGTGTTTGTTATGTCATTTGAATTGATTATTACTTTTGCCTTCTTGTTTGTTTGTCTGCGTGTTTGTTTCTGTGTTTTGTGGTTGACTGTCCTCCTTGAATGCTACTTTCGTTTTCCGATCTTTTTATATTTCTTTATTTTAAACACAATTTTCATTACATCCGTAGGCTTTATTTAGTTCCTAATAACTTGCTTTTGGATTGAGGTAATTCTAATTCACAAACTCATCATTCTAGGTGTCCTTTACAGATCACTTAGTTCTAACTCAGCATATATTGATATGATAGAAGTCGATTCATATATAAATTGAAACAGGCGGAATACTCTTCATATCTGCTTGATATTATGTAAATCAGTAACTTGATTATGAGCGAAGGTGCAGATCCATTTTTTAAATCAAGGTATACGTGATCATTGTACGATATATGGAATCTTTAATTTAAAAGAAACAAAGTCCTTCATCAGGAAAATGTAATGACTTATTATGAAAATGTTAAGTTCGAAAGCAATGTCGTTCGACTGGATTGAACTCGAAAAGAAAACATTAATTTATACGTTATAAACCAGCCTGGGAAAAGTCTTACTTTAAATGAATAGGGTATCCAAATAAAAACGTAAAAATAAACGTCGTTTTCTGTACTTGGGTTCTTCGTAACATTGTCCGTAGTTTGTTTACATTTTAGAAGGGACTTTTGTTGCATGTATTCATTTGAATGTCTTGTCATTCCTGTGGTTTTGCGCTGTACTTTAAACAGTTTACACCTTATATAAAACATGAGTCGTATATTAAGAATGATCGCTTTACAAATTTAATCAGGAAGTTCGTCAGAAAAGGATATAACCCTTTGGTGTTACAGCGCACTGCATGTTTATTGATTGACCCCTCTACAGTCAGTCATTATGCTTCACTTTTCACTTGTGCGATGACTGGACTACCTCTTGCAACTCTATGATTGTACCTACTGAAACCCCAACTAAGGGAGGTGGGATCATGAGCTTTCGTCCCTCGGGTTTTCTGGTCGTACCCTAGATTGGTTTTCTTTTTAGCTGCAACTACTATGGTTGTTTAGTACGATTCTGGATACATCCTGAGATGTTTATTATTTTTTTGTATGTGTTTCTTTAGTTAGTTTCTCTGGATATGGACTTTATTGTAAGAGAATTCCTTTTGATGGGATGTAGTTTTGTTTACACTGTCTTGCCTATTTGGGCACTGAAGACAGGATAATAGCGAGGATTGTGCGCATATAAAATCGATTCAAGCTAACCAGTAGGCCTTATTGCCTACTGACCGTTCCAAGTCGGTAACACTGTCTTTACCGTCCTTTCTGTTGTTTTTTTGCCTCTTTCTTTGTATTTTCAAGTCCTAGTTTGCAGTACAGTGCGGACCTACGATGCCCTTGCGTTCGGACGCTGTGGTTTCTATAGGACCCTATATCTCAGTTGCTCTGGCTTCTGTCAAGTCATTGAGTACCTTCTTTGTGGCTTTCTAGGCTATTGTATTTTTGTATTTATATATACACGAGCATCTTTGTGTTTTACTTATATTGCCTATTATTGCTGCCTTGTTGGTTAGAGACTAGTTCATGGTGGCGGGGATTTCTTTATTTACACTGTCCCGTTTTATTGGGATGACAGTAGGGTAAGTGTGAGGTTTGGTATACCCTAGAACATGGTTTAAATCCCCAGCGGCCTTTTTGGCCACTGACCGTTCCAAGGCAGTCGCCATATTGCCAACCCTTTCATTTTGTTCATCTTTAAAGTTGTTCTTTGTTTCTATGTGGGTTTGTGGTTGACTGTCGTCCTTGAGTTCGATTTGTATATCCATTTTATGACTGGCTTTGATACGGTTAGGCGGACATGAACTTTTTCATCCGCTTGTATTTTTCTATTTGTTCTAAGTCTTACCACACCGATTCATCAACCTCAAATGCATCGTACACTATTCCAGATGGTTAAATGACTACTAAGTATACGTACCCTGTCATTTAACTTGTTTAAATATCTTTTCTGCATTGCTACCTAGTGCAATATCATCATTTGAAATACAATCACATACGTGCGAGAAGAAATGACCGTACGCAGTTTTCTCAGCATCAAAATGAATCATGCAAGGGATCATCATTCCCTACAATTGTTTTTTCCTTCTACTGTACACGCACTAATTTGGGCACGCACCTATTTTTTTTTATATGTAAATGAGCTGGTAAAAGAACCCGTCCTAAAATTTAAAGTTCTATCTACACCTCAAACACTTCTGTCTTTGACTTCTGAGGTTGACTGTCCTCCTTGAATGCTACTTTCCCTATCCGATCTTTTTATATTTCTTTGGCCAAACAGTTCCGCTCATGTTATTACTCCAAGTACCTGATTATAGAATAACGACAGGATGTCCTGTATCATGGGGTTTGTGTGCAAATCACTGATCACAGTGATAACATCGTCCGCTATGTTAACCCTCGAACTATCTAAATATGTTAGTGTTTTTTTTGTTTTCATACTGAAGTTTGTCCTGCATTTGTCGTGTTGATACGGTGCTGAAAAAACTGTCGCACTCGGTTGAAGTTGTTAATAAATTGCTACTTTCTCCTTTTTTGCCAGTTCGGCAGCCTTACGCAGAATTTGTGGATCAGTCCATCTGTACGGTTCTCTATATATTCCTTCGAGTTATCATGTAGTTTTCTTACCACTGGCATAACTCTACAGTACTCCATATTGCTTTTGTGATCAAGTTCTGTCAGTATGTTAATGACAGTCGTTACGCATTTTTAAACGCTCTGTCTGTCTTAAGTTTAGTACAATACCTATGTAGAGTAATTAGGTCTCTTGCGTGGGATGTTATCTGCATGTAAGCTTTCCTTTCACTTAAAACATATCGTTCGTTTTTCATGTAAACTACTCTTACATTATTACCATCATTACCCGTACCATTAGCTACAAAATGTTAGTTAGTTAACGGTAGTAGCCGTCTTCCAATCCCAAACACCAGTATCGTCTAGAATGTTGTATTTGTCTAACGCATTTTCAATTACAACAAAGGAGTCTGTTTTATTCCCTCCTGGGACATCCTTCTTTGGCGGCTGTTCAGTATGACAATTAAATTTAACAATTCTTCATTGGACATGGAAATACCTGGTTTGTCTGCGGTTGTCATTTAACTACATGGCTGTTCGGACGCAGTAGCATTATCATCACTATACCTGTCGTCATCATTATCGTCACTAATCCTTTCTTCATCACTGGAATCATTTACACGGTCATTATCACTGTCATCAATAGTCATGCCGTTATCAATATCATCGCTATATCATCGTCATGAATATTGTCATGAACATTGACATCGTCGATTTCGAATTGGCTTGTTTAGTGCTGTGTGGCGGCCGTAAAAAGTTGCCCCGACTACAAATCAGTAGTATGTTTACTTACTGGTCCTTTGAGATCATCAAGCCCAATCTTTGTGGCTTTAAAGTAGAATATTGGTAAAGATGCTGTGTTTACAGAGCAGTTGTTTCTAAGAAACTTCAAAATTAATTTGAAGTGTGTGGCATCCCTGTCGATAAAGGTAATCTTATGATGGATGATGTCTGGGAAAATACTGGTCTTCTCCTTGTTGAGAGTAACTGAAGAAGTAACACATTTTGTTCCACCAATGTCCAGTTTAACCTTTCCTGTTGAATATCTTTTAAGTATTGTAACTTTCCAGTAATGGTGGAGTCTACTGTATTGTTGATGGAAGATGGTGAAGACCTGGTGACAGTCTGTGGTCGGATGATAGGAGTGACGCAGGCGACCCGAGGCTTCGATGATTTGATGATTGGTGTTTTGACGACTTGCGATGAAGTGAGAGACGGTAAAGGCTTGTTGATCGGCGATGAAGGCGGAGGCGCTGATGAGTTGACGTCTGGTAACGAGGAGAGTGTTGCTGATGATTTGACGACTATCGGTGAAGAGAGGGTCGCTGATGAGTTGACGTCTGGTGAGGAAGAGAGGGTCGCTGATGAGTTGACGACTGGTGACGAAGAGAGGGTCGCTGATGATTTGACGACTGGCGACGAAGAGAGGGTCGTTGATGAGTTGGCGACTGGCGATGATTTGAGAGGCGCTCTTTCTTCGACTGATGATGGGTCTGCGACTGGTGATGATTTTAGAGGCGCTCTTTCCTCGAGTGATGATGGATCTGCCACTGGTGATGCTCTGTTGGCTAAGGATGACAATGGCGACCTGACAGCATAAGGTGAGTCTTTAATGAGACGCTTTCTACTTTTGAAACATTCCGGTGTTTGTGGTGTAGGTGGTGCCTTGTCCCATGTAATAGAGCACGATGACGATACTGCAGAAATTGAAGACGAAGAGCTTGATGAGGAGGAAGACGAGGATGTAGAAGAGGATGATGATGATCTAGTGGACACCCTGCTATCCTCATAGTCTAATGAGGGGGAACGCGGCTTTGGGGTGGACAATCTCTGCCTTTTGTTGGGTTGTACAGGTGTAGCTTGTGTTGGCCTCTTTCTATCCTCCACTACCTGTCCTTTCACTTTTCTGATAATGTGCCTTTCTGCGTTCTGCCTATAGCGATGGAGGCTTTCGCTTGCCGCCCTCCCTCTCTCTCCGGTTATTTGCTAAACGCTTCATAATCTTGAGGTGTTGTATTACATGTATGCCTATAGACATCACTTCTAAAGATTTTTCTGCACTTCAAACACTTGTAGGAGATCCCACTGTGTTGGGTCTTTAGATGGTTGAGGCATTTATTTCTGGTGGGGAACTCTAAATCACCACAAATCCCGCATAGAAATGAGCTCCACTAAAATAGATGGAGTACCAGCCTTACTTTTACATATCAAATTTTAAACTTATTTTAGTTTACCAAATAACAATTCACTCAATCTTTTAGGATACATTTGTCCAATTAGACAATAACAATCAAATTTATGACATTCCAAATTCAATCTTTTCGATCAAAGTCATTTGTATGACTTTTCACTCTGCATATCAAGTGTTCAACACTCATAACATTCTCGAATTTCAACATTTCAAGAATTCATAACTATTAGTAAACATTCTCGAAATCTGAATATAATCTCTCTAGATCTCTAAATATAATTCACCAATATATAAACTTTTTTTTAATATATATATATTTTTTTTTTTTTTTATATATATGTATATCCATAACAGAATGAACAGCTTTCATGTACTATGTCAGACAACAACAAAAAAACTGGTGATTTGTATTGTGTTTATATGTCTGGGGTTACTGCCTTCTCTGTTTTGCAAAACCAGTCGGAGTGAGACTTCCCAGTGTACCTCCGCAGCTTTTATATATATATATATCCATAACAGAATGAACAGCTTTCATGTACTATGTCAGACAACAACAAAAATAACCTGGTGATTTGTATTGTGTTTATAAGTCTGGGGTTACTGCCTTCTCTGTTTTGCGAAACCAGTCGGAGTGAGATTTCCCAGTGTACCTCCGCAGCTTATCATGATGCACCACCTTAGGTTTGTGTCTAGGACTTTCTTGAATTCGATACAAGATTTCGTTTAATTTGGCAATAAAAGTAAATGGTCCAGACCATAATCGTTGTAATTTTGGATTGAGGTCCAAACTTCGTTTTGGGTCAAAATACCAAACAACATCTCCTACATCGAAAGTTATTATATTTACTTTCCGGTTATAATTCTTTTTCATTGTATCAGAGGCTAGTTGTAATTTATCTCTTGCAAAATCATGTACTTTTTCGATCTTTTTCTCTAATCCATATGCATAAGTTGATTTACACTCATCGTCTAAAGATTCTTTCATTTCAGGTTTGCCGAATACCAAGTCTATATGCAACCTGATCTCATGACCAAACATCATAGCACAGGGACTCACACCAGTAGTTTCATGTACTGATGACCTGTATGGCATCATTATCAAGGGTATGTATTCATCCCAATCCCTCTGATTTCCAGATATAAATGCAGAGAGCATATTTTTAATTGTCCTATTTGCTCTCTCTATCATACCGTCACTTTGTGGTCTAGCTTTTGTTGTACGAGTTTTCTTTATACCTAATATTTTACACATTTCCTGAAATAGCAGGCTCTCGAAATTAGAACCTTGGTCTGAATGTAGAAAGAGGGGAACCCCATATCTGCACACAAAATTATCTACTTAGGCTCGTGCAGTTGTTTTTGCTTCCATATTTCCAGTGGAATTGCTTCACAGCATTCACCTACGACCATCAGATATCGATTACCATTTCTAGAACGGACCAATAAAATCTATGGCAATCCTCTCCATTGCCACACCCACATTATACTGTTTCATTGGGGCTTTTGCTTTCATGTTTGGAATTTTTCTAGAACCATAAATTTCACAAGTTTTGCACCAATTCTCCACATCTCGTCTTAAGGCATACCAAGAGAAGAGAATCGTTGCCTTATTGTATGTAAAATTTTGGACACACCCAAGTGTGCACCTGTTACACTGTTGTGTATTTTGGTCAAAATAAACTCCTTCAAACATTGTGGTACACTAATTTGATGAGTGACGTCTCTTCCATCGTCACTCTCCCACTTACGATATAAAACATTGTTCTGCAGGAAGACTGATTCCCACATATACCAATAGTATTTTAATTCTACCCCAAATTTTGCAATTTCAGATCATTCTGGTTTCTTATCATTTATCTTCCAAATATGAACCACTTTCAGAATAGAGTCCTGTTTTTGAAGTGTTTCTAACTGAGCATAATCTAGATTTTCTAAGTCTACTTTCTCATCAGAGGAACATGCCTCAGCACCTTCTGTTTCAATAATATTAGTGTTCTCACTGTCAACTAAAAAATTACTATTAACAATCACACAATCAGGAATAGAACTGGGTTTGATATTTTCAATATGTAGAACTGAATTTATCACCTCTGTATATTGAATGTCTGCCCAGTTACAGTGTTTGCATGGTACATCATAACACGGTCTTCTAGACAAGGAGTCTGCGTTAGAATTAACACGACGTGGGCGGTAAATAATTTCAAAAACATAAACAGACAAGAAAGTTATTCATCTAGCTAATTGCCCTTCGGCCAACTTGAAATGTAAAAGCCATCTTAAACTACCGTGGTCAGTTCTTACAGTAAACCGGTTTCCATACAAGTAGTGGTGGAAGTTTTTTATAGCATTTATAACTGCTAGAAACTCTCTTCTTGTCACACAATAGTGTCTTTCTGCTTTGGAGAAACATTTACTGTAATATGCAATAACCCGTTCCTTTCCATTTTGTACTTGGGAAAGAACAGCACCCTGTCCAATGTTTGACGCATCACAATCAATAATAAAAGGGTCATTTTCGGTTGGGAATGCAAGTATTGGAGCAGTTGTTAAAGTTTCTTTTAAAGCATTGAATGCGTTTTGACACTCCTCAGTCCATTTCTTTCAGCCAACTGATGTAGAGGCTTAGCAATATCTGCAAATGTATAGACATAAGATCTATAGTAAGAACCTAATGAGACAAAACTGTTAGCCTCTTTAGCATTTCTAGACACAGGCCAGTCACGTACAGTTTTTATCTTTTCAGGTTGAGTACCAACACCTTCTTCAGTTATCAGGTGTCCCAAGAAGGAGACTTTCGTTTGGAATAGACAACTTGTGTTCGGGTTCAACTTGAGATTGGCACCTTTCAATCTCTTAAAGACTATGGTAAGATTTTCGAGCTGACCTTCAAAACTTTTAGAAGGCACAATTATGTCGTCTAAATATATAGGATGACGATTTTCCATAACATTCCAGTGAACACCATCTGCATTAATCGAGTTAATGTGGCAGGTGCATTGCATAGACCGAAAGCCATTTTCCGCCACATATATTGCTCGCCCCCAGGTATCGAGAAAGCGGTTTTAATGTCGCATTGCCAATACCCTGTTTTCAAATCTAAACAGGACCACCATTTCGAACCTGACAGTGCCGCTAGAGTATTATCGATACGAGGCAAGGGCTGTGCGTCTTTAACAGTCACATCGTTCAGCCTTCGAAAATCGCAACAAAATCTAGTTGACAAATCTGATTTAGTTACCATAACTACAGGGGCATTCCAAGGACTCTGGGGACATTTTTCTATGATACCAATTTCGACCATTTGCTTCATTTCATTCTCTGCGGTTTGTCTCTTTTCAAATGGCTGCCTATAGGGTTGAAGGTTTATGGGTTTAGCATTCCCCGTATCAATTTCAAGTCGTGTGACCAATATTACTAGAATCTTTGGAGAAAGAGGATTGATTTTTTATCAGAGATGTTTTCAATCTAGCAATCTGATCTTCAGAGAGATTCTCAGATGATTTCTTAAACATTTGCACTAAACGGGATGGCATCTCGCTGGGAGATTCAGTTCCTTCGGTACAAGTATTTATCACTATATCTTCAGTTCTGGTCCCTATAGGGGCACTGAACTCCTTGACTGATTGATATTCACCTACTACAGAATTCTTGTAGATTATGTGTTCTTTGTAACTAAAATGTGCTAACCGTATTCGTAGTTTATCACTACTTGGATCAACCAATGATTTAGCTAACAATATTCCATCTTTGTTTGACATTTTAGGTGATTGCTCTATTATCCCATAAAAATTCTTATCAACCGATTGTAACGTTCTCCCATAAATGATTATTTCAGAATTTTGGGGAACATGTACAGTCTCACAAGCAGCAACTCTACAACAGACTGGTGCCATCATATGATTGACATAACAGGTAACTGTTTCTCCATCAACTTTCACGTACGACATGGGGAAGAAAGATACTCCATGTCCACCGCCATATGCATGCCATCGTCGGGATGGTTAAAATGTTGTACTATTGATTTTATTAATATTGAGTTCTGCTCAACCCGGGGCTAGAGGGCGTAATCGGTAGCTAACATATTTCACTACCGCTCATGAACAGTCTCAATCAAACCGAGACTGCAATATTTCGAATGTGTCGTTTTCGGCCGTTTCCAAAGGTCCATTATCACACTCTTTTTTATAGCACAGTGGCGTTGCTTGTGCAGTGTGGCGGCAGTAAAGCGTCTCCCCGCGCTTGAAATCAATACTGTAATTCATTCGATCTTTGTAGATCGCTGAGCCCGATACTTATATTTAATTATCTGTGTTACTTTTCATTTCTTTTTGTTTTCTTACTTAATTTTCGATTCAGATGTTCCACTACTCCGGCCGATTAAAGGCTCTGGGTATTGTTTAACCACTTATAGGATATGTTGTCTGCTTTTTAATTTAGTCTTTTGACTGTTACTTGTGATATGCAGGCTTCATAACCGCTGCTCCTAACTAAATTCCATTATGTTTATTTCGCTCTTCGGGGCATTTAATTTTATTAGATACTGGGACTATACGCCGTACGACATGGGAAAGAAAGATACTCCATGTCCACCGCCATATGCATGCCATCTTCGGGATGGTTAAAATTTTGTACTATTGATTTTATTAATATTGAGTTCTGCTCAACCCGGGGCTAGAGGGCGTGAGCGGTAGCTAGCATATTTCACTACCGCTCATGAACAGTCTCAATCAAACCGAGACTGCAATATTTCGTATGTGTCGTTTTCGGCGGTTTCCAAAGGTCCATTATCACACTTTTTTTTATAGCACAGTGGCGTTGCTTGTGCAGTGTGGCGGCAGTAAAACGTCTCCCCGCGCTTGCAATCAGTACTGTTATTCATTCGATCTTTGGAGATTGCTGAGCCCGATACTTATATTTAATTATCGGTGTTACTTTTTCATTTCTTTTTGTTTTCTTACTTAATTCTCGATTCAGTGGTTCCACTACTCCGGCCGATAAAAGGCTCTGGGTATTGTTTAACCACTTATAGGATATGTTGTCTGCTTTTTAATTTAGTCTTTTGACTGTTACTTGTGATATGCTGGCTTCATAACAGCTGCTCCCAACTAAATTCCATTATGTTTATTTCGCTCTTCGGGGCATTATATATTAGATACTGAGACTATAAGAAAGATACTCCATGTCCACCGCCATATGCATGCCATCTTCGGGATGGTTAAAATTGTGTACTATTGATTTTATTAATATTGAGTTCTGCTCAACCCGGGGCTAGAGGGCGTGAGCGGTAGCTAGCATATTTCACTACCGCTCATGAACAGTCTCAATCAAACCGAGACTGCAATATTTCGTATGTGTCGTTTTCGGCCGTTTCCAAAGGTCCATTATCATACTCTTTTTTCCCCAGACATTTCTTGCTTATCAGGAGATCACATTTATTAGCTGACATAAAGTCTGTCCCTAAAATTCCATCTTGCTGAATATCAGCTACATACACTTCATGTATAATCACCCTCTTTTGAAAACAAATCTCAACCATGGCCATTCCGTAAATGGTACACTATCACCAGTTACAGTAACTAGAGTGCTATTTACACTAGTAAACTTAGGAGTCTCTGACCAACTATCTATTACACTTTTCCTTATAATCGAAACACTTGCTCCACTATCACACAACAAATCTACTTAGTTGCCATTTACATTAGCTTTCACAAAAAAACCTTCATCCTTCCTTAAACTATTTAACTTGAATACTGTGGACCCTGGTTTTGAGTTGGTCGAGATGCGGTCCCCAGTCTCGACATGTTCTCGTTTCCCGAGGTTGCTTTTAGTGAGCAGTCCTATTATCATTTCTAGGGCTTGTTCTATTTTCCCAACTATTCCTACCATAACCATTATTTCCCCAAGACTGGTTACTATTGGCATTATTTCTCCAGATATTATTCCCAAATCCATTATTATTTCTTGGGTTGCCTCCCTTGCCATATCGTTGATTGTAACCCCTGTTTTATTGATTCCGAACGAATCTATTTTCAGACCCCCTATCCCACTGGCGGTTATTTGCACTAGTTTGAACATTTCTGACTTGCTCAGCAAGTTTGTTTACACTCTCATTTAGTTTATCTAACTTGCAAGTCAGATTGTCAGATTGGTTATTAGAAATGCCTTCTCTTTCTACATTCTCAACAACTATTCCTGCTGGTACTCGTCAATATCAGAATTACCATCAAATAGTTGTAGTTTTATTTTTGTTCTCGAGTTTTCTACAAACTGTCGAGTAGGTGAATGCTGTTCATTTCTGTTTTCATTTCTATTTTGAGAATCTATTCTATGAAGATTGCTTTGAGATTTCCGACCAGTCCAAGGATTATGAGAAAAAACATTTGTCTTTTCAACTGTATCTATTCTCATTCTAATATCTTTCATTTGAGAAGACACATCCTCAAATCGTGTCTTAACTTCATCTGCTAAAGATACAATAGCATCTTTCACCTCAGTTGCAAATTCTGACAAAGTTTTGTCAATCGTTTCTTCAAAACTCCCTAGGGAAGAATTGCTCATTTCAGCCACCTCATTATCTTTTGGAACATGGTCAGTAAGCTCATTATCTGAATCTTCATTAGAATTTCTCTTTGATGGTGTTGTTAAAGGAGAATAAACATGCCTATATTCATCCATTTTTAATAATCCTCTACCAGTATCAGATATTGTCAGACTTATGAAATGAATAATTTGTATATTTTTCCTGTTTTTCAGATTCGTGTGAAAACCAACAGAAAAGAGAGGGGAAAAAAAACCGACAGAAATTGACTTTCGTTTGAACTGTATCTCTTTCTTAAAATAAAATAATAAAATAAAATAATAAAATATTTTATTTTGTCAGTCATTTTTCATACAGTCCAACCCATCACAATTCCTGTCATCTCCAACTAGATTAAAAATATAAATAAATAGCTCACAAATGCATATCCCACTTCAGACACCAATTGTAACTGTGTGCCTAATTCAGGATGCCGAGTTTTGCCCACAGTCACATAGTTATATTAAGGGGTTCGTCTGATACTGATAATGTGAGGATTTTAAATAGGAAGAAAACATACAACTTCAGTAAATAAATTTATTATGCATCTCTTAATTATCAAAAGAGATGTAAGCAGTATATTAGATTATGTCATAGCTATCAATTGTCTAAATTCTGACAACTGGTATTATAAATCTCTGAATTCCGACAATTGGTATTATAAGTCTCTAATTTCTGATAACTTGTCAGAAATGTATGTAAATAATCCTACTTATCTAATATACTACAAATCTAAATAATTAAATTTGTCTGTTTCTGAATTTATAAAATAAAAATATTCATACCATCTCAGAATTTCTTCGACAGATCTCTCTTTTGTGTATATGACATTCAAAACGTTCTCTCGGTAACGAACATTCTAAGGCCGAACTTATATAGTCTATTCTATCCAATAAAATTGACGCTAACAACAATTAACCAATGAAAAGCGTCGTCTTATTCTATCGCGTGAAATAACAACTGGAGGCTGACATTTTGGCAGAAAAACTGTGTTTCCTAAGGACAGAAAATATTTAAATTATGCCGAACATGGATAAAGTTAATTTAAAAGAGCGATTGACATCAATGGAACACTATAACAGGTAATGAATCGTGATATCGGATAACCGATATGTTTTACAACGAACGTAATAATAGTGATCGAGTTTGTGTGTACATGCACAGCATGTCACATCTGCTAATTTCGGAATCTGTCCCATATCAATGTTTATCGTAATATATGCTATTACAACAGCATTTGCAGTTAATTTAAGTTATGAGAGTAACAACCGTTCGTCAACAACTTTAAATATTCATCAATATTCGGTCATTCTAAAAATAGTAAAACAACAACAACAACATCAACACCGAATAAAGCACAGGGGCTAGTGGTCACAATCATTACAATATCGCTTAAGCCGGTGCTAGGAGACGTGAGAGGTGTAGCACTCCACATTACCTCTCATGAACAGACTCAATTAAACCGAGTCTGCTACTTTTATCTCTTGTTTGTGTGTGTTGCTTTCAAGGAATCCACTTTTCAGTATTTATTACCGCCAAATTTCAATTGACAGTTCACTGTTGAGATTGACATGTACGTTATCAGGACTGACACAGCTGACATTACCACTTATTTCAAATTGAAAAAAGAGATATGTATCTCTAGATGTGTTAAACTTGCAAACAAGCAAGGACCAGTATATCTTCGTGATCGTGGTAGTATTAAACTTTCTTTAAATAATTTTAGGTAAAACACACTGCTACATTTCCCAAAACAAGACCTACTAGGTATGGGATTAATTATTTTAGAGACTCTGCTGCTGATATTATGTAATTCTATGCCAGATATTTCCGCTAAGTATAATTCCATGTCTGTATATGTTACAAGTTGCTTGTGGATACACTAGTTTTACAGAGTCTGATGAGCTAATTATATATATATGTATGCGTTGTGTGTAGCCCATATTTGGTGATTTATTGCTGATAATGTTATGTTCTCATAGTTAAATCTTTGTAATTTATGTTCATGTGCCCTCTAGTACTTTTTCCATTGCAATGCTTTCTTTTAAATTTATGTATACATGATCATTTATGTGTTATACTTATATGGCCTATTATTTGTTAATGCTGCTTTGTTTGTTACAGAATATAACCTTATTAGACCCCAACCGGTCCCGGGGTGGGGACTATAGGTTTGCACCTCGTCCTTCCGTCCGTCCTTCTGAATGCTTGTCCCGGCCATATTTTCAATACTATAAAACTTTGAAATACCAAACTTGGTACGTGGATACATCTTGAGATAGCGGTGTGTCGCGTACCAAAATAAGGTCACTGTGACCTTAACCTTGACCTGTGACCTCTGTCATAGAAAATGCTTGTCCAGACCGTATTTTCAATACTAAAACACTTAGAGATACCAAACTTGGTATGTGAATACATCTTGAGATAGCGGTGTGTCGCATACCAAAATAAAGTCATTGTGACCTTAACCTTGATCTGTGACCTCTGTCATAGAAAATGCATAGAAAATGCTTGTCCGGACCGTATTTTCAATAATATAACACTTAGAGATTCCAAACTTGGTATATGGATACATCTTGGGATAGCGGTGTGCTGCGTACCAAAATAAGGTCATTGTCATCTTGACCTTGACCTGTGACCTCTGTCATAGAAAATGATTGTCTGGACCGTGTTTTCAATACATTAAACTTAGAGATACCAAACTTGGTTTGTGGATACATCTTGGGATAGCGGTCTGTCGAGTACCAAAATAAGGTTTTTATGACCTTGACCTTGACCTCGTGACCTCTGTCATAGAAAATGCTTGTCCGGATCGTATTTTCAATACTATAACACTTAGAGATACCAAACTTGGTATGTGAATACATCTTGGGATAGCCGTGCGTCGCCTACCAAAATAAGGTCATTGTGACTTTGACCTTGACTTGTGACCTCTGTCATAGAAAATGCATTGAAAATGATTGTCTGGACCGTATTTTCAATACTATAACGCTTAGAGATACCAAACTTGATATGTGGATACATCTTGGAATAGCGGTGTGTCGCGTACCAAAATAAGGTCACTGTGACCTTGACCTGTGACCTCTGTCATAGAAAATGCTTGTCTGGACTGTATTTTCAATACTATAACACTTAGAGAAACCAAACTTTTGTTTTTTTGTATTATATTTACACGAGCATATTTGTGTTTTACTTATTATTGCCTATTGATGCTGTCTTGTTGGTTAGAGATTAGATCATAGCGAGGATTTCTTTATTTACACTGTCCCGTTTTAATGGGATGACAGTAGGGTAAGTGTGGGATTTGGTGCCCATAGAACCGGTTTAAACCCCCAGTGGCCTACTTTGCCATTAACCGTTCCAAGGCGGTAGCCCTATTGTCAACCCTTTTGTGTTTGTGATGTCGTTTGCATTTATCATCTGTTTGCGTGTTTGTTTCTGTGCTTTGTGGTTGACTGTCCTCCTTGAATGCTACTTTCCCTGTCCGATCTTTTTATTATTTCTTTGGTTTGTGAATACATCTTGGGATAGCGGTGTGTCGCGTACCAAAATAAGGTCATTGTTATTGTGACCTTGACCTGTGACCTCTGCCATAGAAAATGTTTGTCTGGATCGTTTTTTCAATACTATAACACTTAGAGATACCAAACATGGTATTTAAATACATCTTGGGATAGCGATATGTCGCCTACCAAAATAAGATCACTGTGACCTTGACCTGTGTCCTCTGTCATAGAAAATGCATAGAAAACGCTTTTCGCAGACCGTATTTTCAATAATATAACACTTAGAGATACCAAACTTAGCGGTGTGTCGCGTACAAAAATAAGGTCATTGTGACCTTGACCTTGACCTTTGACCTCTGTCATAGAAAATTATTTTCTGGACCTTATGTTCAACACTATAACACTTAGAGATACCAAACTTTGTATGTGGATACATCTTGGGATAGCGGTGTGTCGCGTACCAAAATGAGGCCATTGTCACCTTGACCATGACCTGTGACCTCTGTCATAGAAAATGCTTGTCCGAACCGTATTTTCAATACTATAACACTTAGAGATACAAAACTTGGTATGTGGATACATCTTGGGATAGCGGTGTGTCGCGTACCAAAATAAGGTCATTGTCACCTTGACCTGTGACCTTTGTCATAGAAAGTCCATTTTCTATGCATTTTTCTTGTCCGGACCGTATTTCAATTCTATAACACTTAGAGATACCAAACTTGGTATGTGGATACATCTTGGGATAGTGGTGTGTTGCATACCAAAATAATGTCATTGTGACCTTGACCTTTGACCTGTGTCATATTAAATGCTTTTCCGGACCGTATTTTCAATACTATAACACTTAGAGATACCAAAATTGGTATATGGATACATCTTGGGATAGCGGTGTGTCGCGTACCAAAATAAGGTCACTGTGACCTTGACCTTGACCTGTGACCTCTGTCATAGAAAATGCATGTCCAGACCGTATTTTCAATACTATATATTTTCAATACTATAACACTTAGAGATACCAAACTTTGTATGTGAATACATCTTGGGATACCGGTGTGTCGCGTACCAAAATAAAGTCATTGTGGCCTTGACCTGTGACCTCTGTCATATTAAATGTTTTTTCGGACCGTATTTTCAATACTATAACACTTAGAGATACCAAAATTGGTATATGGATACATCTTGGGATAGCGGTGTGTCGCGTACCAAAATAAGGTCACTGTGACCTTGACCTTGACCTGTGACCTCTGTCATAGAAAATGCTATCCAGACCGTATTTTCAATACTATATATTTTCAATACTATAACACTTAGAGATACCAAACTTTGTATGTGAATACATCTTGGGATACCGGTGTGTCGCGTACCAAAATAAAGTCATTGTGGCCTTGACCTGTGACCTCTGTCATATTAAATGCTTGTCCGGACCGTATTTTCAATACTATAACACTTAGAGATACCAAAATTGGTATATGGATACATCTTGGGATAGCGGTGTGTCGCGTACCAAAATAAGGTCACTGTGACCTTGACCTTGACCTGTGACCTCTGTCATAGAAAATGCATGTCCAGACCGTATTTTCAATACTATATATTTTCAATACTATAACACTTAGAGATACCAAACTTTGTATGTGAATACATCTTGGGATACCGGTGTGTCGCGTACCAAAATAAAGTCATTGTGGCCTTGACCTGTGACCTCTGTCATAGAAAATGCTTGTCTGGACCATATTTTCAATACTATAACATTTAGAGATACCAAACTTGGTATGTGAATACATCTTGGGATAGCGGTGTGTCGCGTACCAACCTAAGATCACTGTGACCTTGATTTTGACCTGTGACCTCTGTCATAGAAAATGCTTGTCCGGACCGTATTTTCAATACTATAACACTTAGATATACCAAACTTGGTATGTAAATACATCTTGGGATAGCCCTGTGTCGCGTACCAAAAGAAGGTAATTGTGACCTTGACCTTGATCTTTGACCTCCATCATAGGAAATGTCTGGAAAATGTTTGTCTCGGCCGATTGGGGACTGTGGACTGCCCTGCAATTTTTTATGCTTGTTTACACTGTCTCGTTTTATTGGGATCACAATAGGGTAAGAGTGAAGTTTGTGCACCCTAGACCCTGGTTTAAACCACCAACGGCCTTTTTTGCCACCGGTAGCCCTATTGTCAATCCGTTTACGTTTGTGATGTCATATCCTACTTTGTATTCATCTTTGCAATTATTGTTTGTTTATGTCCGTGTTTTTGGTTGACTGTGGTCCTTCAATGCTACATTCCCTGTTGGATTTTATATCCGCCTTTTACCATGTATTGTTTTGTATGTAATGTTTGTAATTGATAAGTTAGTCATGTTTTTTTCTATTTAATACAACATATTATGTCATAAATAAGAGTATAAATGTATGAAGTATTCATATAAGAATGTTCATAATACTGGTTTTGATATGCCTTAATGTTAGTTTGTGTGATACATTATATATATGCCTAGTGTTTATTCATCTTAGCTATTGGTCTGCTAAGGGCGACTACAACAGCCTTTGCAGCCAGTGTAAACCCAGATCAGCCTGCAGGCTGATCAGGGATTGCACAAACCCATTTCAGCCTGCAGGCTGATCGGGGTTTGCACTGTCTGCCTGCTCATCAGTCATTTAACCAAAACACACCTTTGCAACATAAACGAAATGGTCTAAATTTAAAGAAAGGACTGTCCATTATATATTCATATCGGGCTAAGGGTTAAATATGTGTGTCGGGTTCAAACGCTCATTGGATGTTGTGATACTTTATTGTATGTGTTTGAATGGTGTTTTAGCATATGAATGGTGGCCATTTATGACGGTCGATTTGTTTTGTGGTTGAGGTGGACCATCCCATATTTCCTGGGTAGAACCAGTGAGTTATATAATACTGGTTCTACCCAGGGAAATTTGGGTGGTCTGCCTTTACCACAAAACAACAACAAACAAATAAAAAAAGAAAAATAGACCGTCATATGCATGACTGCACACAATAGTATGATGTTTCCTTGAATTTAAAGATGAATGGCCACCCTTGTTGTAATATTATCAATTAACAATTTTAACTTTTAAACATCAAATGAACATTTCTTGATAGTCCCGGAGAGAAACATATATTTAAAACCTCTACTAAGTTGTATGTAAAAATAATTATTCTCGTATGGCTCAGTGGATGAATCTGGAGAACGCGGGTTCGAGCCTCGCCGATACCACTGGGTAACTTCGGCGTCCCGTGCATCGGAGTCTGGGCGCGTTAAACAATAAGGTGGAGCGCTGTGGTGTAGTGGTAGGGTGTTGGACCCATGATCGATACGTTGTGGGTTCTATCCCCGCCATGATCATATGTGCTGTGTCCCTGAGCAAGACACATTTCTGCATTTGCTTTCTACTGGTTCTACCCAGAAAGACATTGGGAGTGATTAAAGTAAGTTCAGAGGGCTTTCGTTAAAATCCATGTAAAGTAAATAAGTTTAAACTAAACAATTCGGTAGTCAGGGTCTAGGAAAAGTAATGACGGGTTCTGGATTCCTAGTTATCCTAAGCCTCTCTCCGGGTCAGGAAAAAACAATATGTTGATGAACCGTTTAACAATAATGTTCGATTCCAATGGCGTCCCTGAACAGCTAAGTTTCGTAATCCTGTATTAATGAACAAAACGCGACATGTACTGAGGAGTTATCGATCTTTGCAGAATCCTCATTCATTTATAGCTGGCTACAATATAAGCTTACTATTTGGCTCCGATAATATATTGCCATGTTGTCCGGATCTCTATAGGAACGCTGATATGTGCTGCGTTAACTTTTTGTTTTGGAATCAAACATAATTTTATGCACTTTAAAAAAAATGAAATAAGTTTATTTTAACGCTTTTTAAATTGTTCAATTGTATATAGATAGCAGGTTCCGGAACGGGCCATCACTTATATTTTGTTTAAAAGTAATCATTTCTAAGCATGGCTGATGAACTGTTTAAAACTGTCTCGCGTCCCACCGCTGCCGGTTCGAATCTCAGTGGGAGCTCGACTTGTCGAGTGAGAAAATGTCGTTCCTTACGGATGGTGGGAGGTATTAGTTCTACCCATGAAAAATGGGATATTCTGCCTCTACCATAAAAAATCGACTGTCGTACATTGTGCTAAAAATAAAGTAAAATACCATTCAAACACAAAAACAACACATTTAGGTAATCGTTACTTAATTACTTACTTCATAAATAAATATTGCCATTACATGTATTTGAAATTCGGAACCATCTGATTGATTTATATGAATGTTGTTTAACGGCTCATCAACACAGTACAGGTTATTTAGAGCCGCCCCAGAGAGAGGGCCCTACTCTTTATTATCGAATAGATTCATATGGTTCTTTAACGTGCTCGGAGGATAGACCGATACACGGGACCGCCCGGTTTACGTCCCCATCCGACGGACGAGGCTAAGGGAAAGTGTCTTGCCCAAGAACACACCGACGAAACTCAGTGGCACCACGGAGGCTCAGTGGCACCACGGAGGATTGAACCCGGGGCCTCCGGTTACAAATCCGCCGCGCTACCGACTGCGCCTCGCAAGCCCTCTGATTGATTTAAACACTTATTCATGTTAATCAAGTCACGCTGTTTCTTTATAGTGTTATATATGTTGGCGTCGTCAATTTTCAAACACTATATCATGACTAATCACAAACACGTTTTCATCAACTTTTCTTGGCCTTATTTAAATACTAAACGGTTAGACGTCACTCAAATGTGTCATTTACCTAATAATTTATATTTAAAATGTGTTTATGTCAAAACGGATTATCGTCATGATCATATAAATATTCATATTTGCATACTAGCCGGCGACATATACTAATTTGAATAATTTAAAGGTACTGTATGTAATATTTACAAGATATACCCGTGATAAAGCACTCGACTGGCGGGTATTGCATATTGTGTTTGTGAGAGTACTAAGGCTGCTGTCCGAGTATTGCTGTCATAAGGTATTTTAAGTAAACATTTAGAGAACTCCTCAGCAAATGTTTCGTCTTTGGATTTGGACTTGTTCGCAAAGTTCACAATTTATCAAAACACAAAGGGATATAGAATGTTTTCATTATATTTCAATATACAGAAATTCTGTAAAAATTACGATGAACACGTTTCTATAAATGTTGAAGCCATGTAGAATGGCGATTTGTTTGAGATAAACATGGATTCATAATAGTTCATTATTTCAACACCTAAAATGCATAGCGCACGTTTTTTTTAAAGTTAAAGTCATGTAGAAGGATTATTTGATTGAGACTTGGTTGGTTTTTGTGTGTGTTTTTTCTGTAATAATTTACTCTATTTTACTCCTACAATGAAATCTTACCCTATGGCTAACATCTACTATCGTCCATAGTGACTTTAACCATCTGTATTCAGTAGTGACTTTAACCATCTGTATTCAGTAGTAACTTTAACCATCTGTATTCAGTAGTGACTTTAACCATCTGTATTCAGTAGTGACTTTAACCATCTGTAATCAGTAGTGACTTTAACCATCTGTAATCAGTAGTGACTTTAACCATCTGTATTCAGTAGTGACTTTAACCATCTGCAATCAGTAGTGACTTTAACCATCTGTATTCAGTAGTAACTTTAACCATCTGTAATCAGTAGTGACTTTAAACATCTGTATTCAGTAGTGACTTTAACCATGTGTAATCAGTAGTAACTTTAACCATCTGTATTCAGTAGTGACTTTAACCATCTGTAATCAGTAGTGACTTTAACCATCTGTATTCAGTAGTGACTTTAACCATCTGTATTCAGTAGTAACTTTAACCATCTGTATTCAGTAGTGACTTTAACCATCTGTAATCAGTCGTGACTTTAACCATCTGTATTCAGTAGTGACTTTAACCATCTGTAATCAGTAGTAACTTTAACCATCTGTATTCAGTAGTGACTTTAACCATCTGTAATCAGTAGTGACTTTAACCATCTGTATTCAGTAGTGACTTTAACCATCTGTATTCAGTAGTGACTTTAACCATCTGTATTCAGTAGTGACTTTAACCATCTGTATACAGTATTGACTTTAACCATCTGTATTCAGTATTGACTTTAACCATCTGTATTCAGTAGTAACGTTAACCATCTGTATTCAGTAGTAATTTTAACCATCTGTATTCAGTATTGACTTTAACCATCTGTATTCAGTAGTAAAGTTAACCATATGTAATCAGTAGTAACGTTAACCATCTGTATTTAGTAGTGACGTTAACCATCTGTATTCAGTAGTGACTTTAACCATCTGTATTCAGTAGTGACTTTAACCATCTGTAATCAGTAGTGACTTTAACCATCTGTAATCAGTAGTGACTTTAACCATCTGTATTCAGTAGTGACTTTAACCATCTGTAATCAGTAGTGACTTTAACCATCTGTAATCAGTAGTGACTTTAACCATCTGTATTCAGTAGTGACTTTAACCATCTGTAATCAGTAGTGACTTTAACCATCTGTAATCAGTAGTGACTTTAACCATCTGTAATCAGTAGTGACTTTAACCATCTGTATTCAGTAGTGACTTTAACCATCTGTAATCAGTAGTGACTTTAACCATCTGTATTCAGTAGTGACTTTAACCATCTGTAATCAGTAGTGACTTTAACCATCTGTATTCAGTAGTGACTTTAATCATATGCATTCATTTCGATTCAGGCAAGCCTAACACAATTGTTGATTTGCTGTGCTCCGACCTACTCATTAAAAAGGCAGGTACACAACGTTTTTGTTTAGCATTCAGGATACTTTCTTTAATGTTTTAGGATTCCTGCACAAATCGCACCATTATTGGGTATATATATTGTAAATTTGTAAATTTTATTTTTATTATAAATAACATGCCATTAATGAGATACATATAAACAGATCGTATGTATCATAGAGATAAGACACTTTGTTTTGTAAAACGAGTTCACCATTGTCAGAGGACTATGAAAATATCAAAACAAAAGTCCTACCTACCTACCCACTTAATTTTGTTGGGTCGGAGCACAGTAAACCAACATCTTTTTTAAGGATGTCCCCAACGCTTGATATGTATTCTATGTAACATGACACAATAATTTACCTCGCACCCGTCAACGTGAAAGATCACCGAACTTTTATGATGCTACGAAGATGGTTTCGCAGATTAAATCTTAAAGTAATAAACAGTGTCTTATTTTCGTCGATACACAACATTGTATTGTTACCGCTTGTCATACAAGGGTAAAATTAAACCGCATCTCATTATGGCTAGTATATAATAAAAGATTTTATCTTTTGAATTAATATACCACGATTTTTGCAAACAATAATTATAAGATTGGATGACATCGTATTTAATACGAGGGCCTGAATAAAGAAACACATCACATGCAATTCAATATTTACATTATCATAATGATATTAGACAACACAATATTGATCATCGTCGGCGTCACCAATCGTTAGAGCCTGTCAAGAGTTGTTTTTGAGTATGTAATTGGGACATGTTAGCTTCGTGTTGCGATAATCCGGTTTGGTACGCATACCGTGTTCGACTTTGTTTGTAGTTGAAACAATATATACTCAGCTGCAAAAGAAAGTAGCCACTTTGAAAGTTTTACTATACACCCTATCCTCTTTATCAACCAACATTCCCTTAATGATTCAACCTATTGAAAAACAAAGGACAACATAAGATTGGCAATGGAATGATAAACACGTTGGTACCAAACATGGCATATTCATTTTGGAATTGGTCAATTAATTCTAAAAAGACTTTATACAATTAAATCTAAACAAAACTCAGTGGCTACTTTCTTTTGCAGCTGAGTATATAATAGTAAAGCCATTCTGTGTTTATTTTTCAAATTAATACTGTGATGTCATAGCCTCAAAGTGGCGGCTTCCAAATTCGTTTCAACAGAACCTTCACATGATCGTATCATCTTTGTTTATCGTCCAATTTTGATGATTCTTTCACCCTTTTCCAAGTTTTTCAGAACTCTCATTATTAACGAAGGTTTGTCTGTGTAGCTACATTCTCTTTATTAAGATGGTACAGACTTTGTGTCGAGTTTTAGCGACCGCTAAATGTGCATTACCTTTCGCGATGTATCAAGGCGTAAAATCAAACAATTAATTTAATTAAAACACACCCTCTTATAAAAGTTAGTCGACCGTTTTAATAATTTGTTTACATATACAATACCTGTACTATACATAAACCATACGCTAACGCTACCTGTTTTATGCTTAGCGCAGCGTTTATGAGATACAACGTAATAATACATCACATGAGGTCTCGAAACTATTAATTTGGCATAGTTTGCAAAGATTATTTCTATTCGTTTGATTTTGATTTCATAATTCCCTAAGTTATAGGGCGTTCGAATACTTCGTCTACTGCTTCATTATATGTGGCATATTCTGTTTAAAATGGATAGACCTACATTTACTTCATACAACTTCTCTGAAACGGGTAAGGTTGAAATCAAACAGACGCAAGTTATCATACTTACAGTGTACTTAACCATCCCAAACTCTGATGTCTGAAGTTTATAAAAAAAGGAAAAAAATGTAAAACATCCTATTTATTAATAGGACACGCGAGAACTCACGTAGCTCACCGCGTTATATGAGACATACTGGAACACCTAACGGAGCATACAGACCAGTCCTAAGGCTAAGGAGAAGAAACTTCCTTTATTTTCAATGTCTTCCATTTTATTTTTAAATCCTCATTTTGGACGGTTTAATAGCCAGTTTTGCAGTACGGTATGTCATGCACTAATTAGTATTATTAAAAAAAAAGCGCATCACGCGTTCGTCGTTATCGCAAATAGTCCGGTGTTTGGACATCAACTTTGCTTCACAGAGACATGCGTTATCGCTGTTTTTGTCCAGTGTTTGTGTAAAACGTTTTCCCATTTTAAAACGAATGATCACGCTATGAATAACATCTTGAGCCGTCTCGCAAAGTTTGTTCCGTTTTAGATAGACACTGAATGACTTGAGGGCCTGAGTAATAATATGTGACGTCATTTGTTCGGTCTTTCATTGGTAACTTTGATTCACAAACACTATTCCTTGATCCACTCATATCTGTTTTGCAGTGTTACATGATATGTTTTTTGTCGTTTACGAGATCGATTATGCTCGCATACACCACGAGGAGGTGTCATTAAGGTCAACTAAACATCCAGGTGGTTTCAAAATTATTTTAGGTTATAATAGCGTAAATGAGTCTAAATGCCTCTTCCACAGTAAAGTGAGAATGTTGATAACCTGTTAAAATCTCAAACCTTGTTAGAATTCTGGGAACCTGGCTTTATCATGCAAATAACACGTCTGCTATTAAACATCAATAAGGAAATGGCGGTTGAATATATTCTAAGAAAGTTTTCTTCAGATGTATACTAACACCGGGTCAAAGGTCAACCTTATGTTTACACTGTCTACTTTCACTTCTGCAATTTCTTTCTGAAACATTTCACAAACATGATGAGCTGTATTTTCAAATATCAATAACATGTCAAGAATACAATTACAGCCAAAAAATAACTGGAACATTTAGCATTCTTTAATACGGAACTACTTTCGAACTGCAGCAGGCGAGCACATCCGGCGGCTGATTTAGTGTAATTAAACCTTTACAATTGTCGATAAGTACGGCGCATCATGCAAACTATACGTTCCAGTATAATTTAATACCAAACATCCTTTTGTTATGTTTATGTTCTTTATTGCCAATTGTTTAATTCTATACCAGCCAATACTTTGCATTCTTTGTATGTACATATTACAATTATACGATGGTCTTCTTCCAGATCGAAGCCTTAAAGAACATTTCAACTATCGTGTAACAATGAAAACGTGCATGTACATAGTCTTCGACAAGACAGAAAGACATGGTCACAAACCAAAGTTATAAATATAACAATACAGTTTTGGATAATTGAAAACTAATCAATACAAAAAGTCATTAAACTATATTTATTTGCATCGCGACCACCACAAATGAGTTCTATTAATTTCTGTTTATTCGTCTCAATGATAATTTAATTGTTCCCTACCATAAGGCACGCGTGTTTATTTTGTATTCTCGTCTTGCCCAACGCTTACAATATCCCATTGACACCTTAATTGTCATTCCAGGCGTCTTCGTATTGATATCAACTGGCACTTTGCGCTCCAATCCCTTGCACTGGATTAAAGTTTAGTTGTGAAATATCAACAAAGAATCGTTCAATGAGCAGTTTAAAAGACAGAACATATCAATTCTCCTAAATGTAATTGCTCACACGTGTTTCTATGTATTCAGTCCGATTGCAATTTTGTGAGGAATTAACACCCAGAAGCGCGGTAATATTTGGCTACGTAATTGTTTATGTATTGGTGGACAATGGTCGTAGAGTGACCACATGGGTGGTTAAGTGTCAGACAATGCCTGACAAAGGCTGACCACTGTCAACACTTTAATGAGGCATGACTTTTACAGTCCGAAATTGTAAAATGGATTTTGAAACTTGAAGGAGCTCCCACCTGTTAGGTTGTAAAAATCCGTCAAACAGGAATTTGCTAATACCTAGACTTCCAACGTATAATAACGTTTTTATTAACGTACTCTTTGACTGGCCCCCGCGGTTTCAGTTACTGTCGCCTTCAGCGCTACCGTGACGTTGATTTCCCACGTGTTTGTAAAATGTTTAACGCAACCATTCGCAACAGCTCGATTATCTCGAAGGTTTCCATATTGGTTACATCATACTAGCATGGCACGCCTTATATTCCCGCCAAAACAAATTTGCATTCAAAATTATCAAAGTTTGTAATGTCTGTGAGCCGATTGCTGCATCTATACTTTATGTACAGGAAAGCTGTAATAAAACATGTATTGTAAACAACAAGCATGCAACGTAAATCAGCTCTAGCCTCTTTTTTCCATGTGGCTGTGACATATGTAATAAAGTAATTTTGACAGAACCTGTCTCCACCACTACCTTTTACCGTCGCAGTCAGCGTTACCCAAACGTTTTCCACGTGCTTGTGACATTTGTAATAAAGTAATTTCGGCAGAACATATCCCAACCATTACCAGATGCCGTCATGCTCAGCTCTACCGTCACGGTTATTTTCCACGTGGTTGTGACGAAAAAAGTAAATAAAAAATCCTAAAATGTTTAAAAATGCAATAAAAATTAGAGAAGGGGTGGGGGCGGGGGAAAGGGTAAGGGTGGAAAGTTACCATTTTTTGCCAATATACATTTTTTATATTTCTGACAAATATAGCTTGTAAGAGAATACTTTTGCTTAAGAAATATATCAGAGGAGGACCGCCGAACCCGCATGTGGAAGAGGTGCACCTACTCACAACCCCTCCCCCCAGCCCCACCCACACACTCTGCGCTTCGCACGTAGTATTAGGAGTATGTTGAAAACAGGCCATGCTACACCCCTGCTATACCTTTGATATATATTAAGCTTGACTAAATTATGAAATTAAATATAATACATTGGAATATTTTCTTTACTACATCAAGTTTTAAAAAAAATCACAAATTTTGTTTGTTTAATATTAAAATTTCTATATAAAACTTACCTGAAAGCATGGAAATTGCAGTCGGTAAGGTGCTGATTCGACAGCGAGAGAAAAAACAACACATAAAAAATTTAAACTATTGTAACAAGGAAAATGTCTAAAATCAGTATTCCCATTTTAAGCATTTATAGTAAATTCATATTTTGTGATCGAAGTACACGTAAACTGAATTAAATGTACAAATATGTACAATTGGTAGAAATTTGAATTTATATTTATGACTTGACAACAAAAGCAGAATTTTCCAGACCACTTTTTTTTTATATAAACAAAGATTCAACGCATGTGCATATTTCATATGGAACTAAATCACATTATGATGATTTTCAGTTTTATTTGGAGTGACATCAGTCACCACTCTTCCAGATGTATCTAGTCCCTTGAAGCTGACAGTTAAGTTGCGAAGTAAATTTCTCAAACGGGGGCATGACCCTATCAACTTGTGTAGAGGCTGTTTTTAAAATCTTCTTATTTTTGAAATTAAAATCAAACAAAATTTGACAAAATGACCACCACAAACTGACAACTAAATAAGGACAGCGCATTAATCATAAAATCTTTATTGGCTGCGGTTAATCCCACTTTAACTTGCAAGTAAATGTCCCCGAATCTGTCAGCAGATGTTTGAAGGGCTTTTATTTGCTCACTTGGCTTTTAACATATTGCTAAATAGAAACGGTCGCCGTACCACCCGGGTAGAGGTCAAGGGGCTATTTGACCCTTAAGGGTCCGTTTGTTCCCTGATACCCATTTAGCGTCAAGTATGAACCCAATGTCACATGACATGTTAACAAAACTGTTATAAATACAGTATCTCGTGTAAAAGAGTTTCGAGCAAGCTGGGTTTGAAATATGGTGACAAAAACGTCGATTTTGACACGTGCACTGATGTACAAGTACGTCGGTACGACATGTGAACTGATTTAAAGTGTTTTTGCAAGTATACTTTATCAAATGTTATGGCAAACATGTCTCTGATAAAATATCTGACTTGAAAACAATGATTTAGCACTTGGTAATAAATAGTAATATTGCTCTGATCCTTTTCGTTTTTAAGGAAAATAAAGTTCACATTTCAATGAATAATAAACCATAATGTACTGGTATCGCAAATTGTATATTCGAGAAAGCATCCAATATACTTAATTATTGAACAGTACCCTAAAATGTATATACAAATTTTGTCAGTTATTTCATAGACAAATGTTCATGCTTTATTTTTTTTTTATTTTTTATTTTTTTTTTAAATTAAATACGTTTCCTGTTAAATAATTTAAGACTACTTGTACAAGTGTTTGCAAAAATCTGGCAACAACACATGTGAGCACTTATGTAACTGCTTTTTGTTCTATGCGCGGGCAAGCGTTTACTTAATGTTCTTTGTTCTATGCGCGTGCAAGCGTTTGCATAACTGCTCTTTGTTTTATGTCCGTGCAAGCGTTTATATAACTGCTCTTCGTTCTATGCTCATGCACGCGTTTATATAACTGCTCTTCGTTCTATGCTCGTTTAAGCGTATATATAACTGCTCTTCGTTCTATGCCCGTGCAAAATTTACATAACTGCTCTTCGTTCTATGCTCGTGCAAGCGTATATATATCTGCTCTTTGTTCTCTGCTCGTGCAAGCGTTTAACTCTCTTTATTCTATGTGTGAGCGTTTACATAACTGATCTTTATTCTGTGTAACTGCTCTTTGTTCAATGTTTGTGTGAGCGTTTAATTAACCGTCATTGTTCTATGTTTATGTGAGCGATTACGTAACCTTTCTTTGTTCTATGTTTGTTTCAGCGTTTACATAACTGATCATTGTTCTGTCTGTGTGAGTGTTTACATAAATGAGAATTGTTCTGTCTGTAAGAGCGTTTACATTGTTCTATGTCTGTGCGAGCGTTTACATAACTGAGCTTTGTTCTGTCTGTATGAGCGTTTACATAACGGTCATTTGTTCTATGTCTTTATTATTAGAGTGTACATAACGGCTCTTTGATCTATGTCTGTTGAGCGTTTAAATAACTGAGCTTTGTTCTTTCTGTGTGAGAGTTTACATAAATGAGATTTTTTCTCTGATTGTGTAAGCGTTTACATAACGTCGCTTTGTTCCATTTCTGTGTGAGCATTTACATAACTGAGCTTTGTTTAATGTCTGTATTAGGGTTTACATAACTGTTCTTTGTTCTATGTCTGTATCAGCGTTTACATAACTGCTCTGTTTTTTCTATGTCTATGCCAGCGTTTATATAACTGATCTTTTCTCTTTATCTGTGTGAGCGTTTACACAACTTCTCTTTGTTCTATGTCAGCGTTTCCAAAGTGATATTTTTTATATTTTTGTGTGAGCGTTTACATGTCTGTTCTTTGTTCTATATCTGTGAATGCGTTCTTACTTTGGGCGTTTACTTAGCTGATGTTTGTCTGGAAAAAAATCAACTCTAATTCACATGCATACGCGTTCCTGCCATTTTCAGATCGGCGAGACCGAACACGTACGTATCTTATAAGCACACATGATTTGTATAGACACATATCGCTATTCGCATATCATCATTATATTATTCGTCTGTTAACTAAACTTCTATCAATCATTCTAAAGCAGATTATGGGTTAAAAATCTCAGTTTTATTTAAATCCTCCCTCATTTAATCTTGTTCACAGCCACTCGCTAATCATGAGGGTCCGTGAAATTTCCTGGCGCCGACTTCACAGCGCGAACATCGTATCACAAAAATGATATTAATAATTTCTTCACAGAAAACCCGGTGGCTGAACAAAGTGAAAAGGCAAGACCATCAAAAGGTGATGGGGACTTAATATGTGCAGCATGATTAAACAATTTGTTAACAGGGTTTTGACATGATTTATGTAGTGTTCTATTAAGTGAAAATGTTGTTGGTTTAGATGCTTATAGAAATATGATTTTCTATTAACCACATACAACGCTTATAAATGAACCCGCAGGTCTCAGCTCGAGTCTTTTATGTTTACGCGGTCCTCGTGAACAATATGGTCGTATCTGGTTGTTTGTGGTGAATACTTGTGCAGTTAAATGTTGTTTTCGTGAAAATGATAATTTCAATTACTGCTCCAAGTTTAACAAAGTAGAAAGTAGTCTGGGTATGTGCAGGTAAAGAGACTGGAGACATTTTTAGATGTCAGTTTTATGAATTAGTATTATTTGTTCGCACTAATAATTGACAATTTTAAAGTACTGTTGTAACCTACTATTGCTCATTAAGGTTATTAGATAGTCAAATTATTATTTTACATAGTTACATAGCTCGTAGCCAAACCTGAAATATAACTGAGGCAAATCCCTTTATATGGAGGTACGCTGGAATGCACATCCCGAACAAACCCACCAGATAGTTTTCTACATGCATTATTGCATTTCCAAGACACTATGTTTTTTTTCGCTCAGATTATCTTATAATATGAAATAGTAAAACTAGTAAAAGCAGTTAAAAAGTCAATATTGTACTTACATTACAATGTACTCCGACTACAAATCAAGTACTTGTCAAAGCCTGAAAACCCTGTATGAGCAAAATACGTTTGCTTTGTACAACGCGCATTTCTTAGAATAAAACCTGTTCTGAAACAATAAACATAAAATATACATCAGGACAGGTATATTTCACGTAAACAATTTATATGAAACTAAAGCGCATTACAATTTGTTTATTTTATTCATATTTAGGAATGGCATCCTTAATTATTCCGGTTCTCTTAAAGATACACAGGCAATCTTGATTGCTTTAAAACTCGAGGCCTCCGTTAGTCTTTCTACATAAACTGCATAATCGCAAATACGTATTCATAATTAATTCAATACAATTCAAAGTAAAATGTGTTTGCATGTTGTTATATGTTGATCATAGTACACGACTATTATTTATATTTAAACCTATCATTACGTGGTCCCGCATTAATTTCATTAAGCGATGGAAAAGCTTAGCAGGATTTCATAACGGATATTTCGACAATAAAACACGTTTAAACGCATTTCTTTGAAAAAAATGCGATAACCTGTTTAAAATGACCTATTAAGTGTTTTAATTTACAATACGCAAGCATTTTAAGCCGACCTTAAGGGTTTATTTCATACCCCAGTCAACTCCGTTTTCGCTTCTTGGAGAAGGGGTTGGATGGGGTATGAACGTTAAAACTCAGATCACGTAATGGATAGATTACGAAGAACAACTGACATTCTTCAGATTTTGTTTATTGTTATTTAGTTATATGCAAACGGTTTTAAAGTCAACACGATTCGAGGTGGTATTTCGATATAATATTAATAATTCGAGGTGATTCGAGGTGGTATTTCGATATAATATTAATAATTCGAGGTGATTCGAGGTGGTATTTCGATATAATATTAATAATTCGAGGTGGTATTTCGATATAATATTAATAATTCGAGGTGGTATTTCGATATAATATTAATAATTCGAGGTGATTCGAGGTGGTATTTCGATATAATATTAATAATTCGAGGTGGTATTTCGATATAATATTAATAATTCGAGGTGGTATTTCGATATAATATTAATAATTCGAGGTGGTATTTCGATATAATATTAATAATTCGAGGTGATTCGAGGTGGTATTTCGATATAATATTAATAATTCGAGGTGGTATTTCGATATAATATTAATAATTCGAGGTGGTATTTCGATATAATATTAATAATTCGAGGTGATTCGAGCTGGTATTTCGATATAATATTAATAATTCGAGGTGATAACTTCAATGCTTGATAAACACGCAAATATTTTCCATGTCTCATAATTATGGCTGTTTTCTTCAACAGCACTGAGAGCATATTATGTGTGCTGACGGTCAGATACCACTATTGTTTTGGTGGTTATGATTTTTGAAAAATGTATAGGGCATATAGTCAGAGTGTAAGGTAGATTCTGATTGGATTAAATTACTCAAATCATAACACATCCCCATAAAACATCAAATCATAAAACATGTTCGTTTAGGATATTTTGACTGCAATTTACATGTGTGTGGATACAATTGTACTGAAGGAATATTTTTAAAAAAATAATATTTCTTTACTGCCATTCTGGGGGCGGTCATCTTCAGTGAATTATTAGAGGCTTAAAGCATTACATTACCCCCAATTTGCTGGTCACTTTTGAGTGTCTCTAAGATAGTTTTTTAACAAAATGTTAGGTATTTTCATCTATTCAGATATAGGAATAGGGGTTGTAGGCCAAAAGGCTGTAATGGAGGCCCATGGGAAATTCAGTAGTGGTATATGACCTAAATGACGGTAATTTCTGTAAGGAAAACATGGCAGAAAGATTCAATACTCCGAATATTCGTAAAAAAATACAAAGCTTCTTAATCATAGAAGGTTGCATTTTCAATGACAAATCAAGCGTCGCAACTGATGCAGACTAACAACGAGCAATACAATTGCGACATATTGACATAATTGACGGCTCAAACGTTTGAAATTCCATAAAATAAAAAGCAAGCGCCGAAGATGATCTTGACTACTAATGCAGTTAATCATTCTTAGTGGGTGAAACATTTATCTGTCTACCAACATTGATTGACACATTGACATATCCGTGATCCCGTTAGACCTTCGAGCATAACAGGAACTGTAAGATGAGGTGTTGGCAAATGTGACTTTAATACACAAACTTACTACTATCTCGGTGTTGGCACTGTTTTGCCATCGTGAAAATGTAGTATCATCTCTATTGTTTACGGACACTTATCGTCCTTCCCAACCATTTATTTACCTTCGATTTCGAAAAATGTAAACATTCGTGTCAGTATGGCAACAGCAACACATTAATAAAAATTTTGACACAAATAAAGCAAACCAGAGGCGTAAATTATTCCAACATTTCGTTTTGTTTAAACAACGGCTTAATTTAACCGACGTTCCCTCAAATCGGGTAATTGCCATTTACGGTAAACAACGAAAATAACGGGTAAACTTCGGTTAAGCAACACGATTAACGGACAAATAAACAAATGTATTGACGTATTTATCTAAAGATTCCCGTAAAGCCATGTCATCGATAAATATGATAGTCTTAATTCTCAAATTTACGCCAATATATCCCTTAATCGATATTAAACAGACAATTGGCTCAAATAGAAACCGTGGTCTGGGAATTTCTGATATGCGCTGGTGAAATGGATAGTGAAGAGAGAAAGCGAATTCGTTAAATCCCTCACATCATTACGTGGTCCCGTCTTAATTTCATTAACCCTTAACCCGCTACATATATGCAATGGACTGTTCTTTCTTTGAATTAAGACCATTCCATTTATGTGACGAAGGGATGTATTGGGAAAAATGACTGATCAGCAGCCGGACATTGTATCGTCGCAGGCTGATCTGGGTTTACAATGGATGCAAAGGCTATTATAGTTGTGCTTAAAGGGTTAAGGGATAAGTGATGGGAAAGCTTATATTAGCAGGATTTTATAACGGATATGTTTAAAAACATTTTTCACTGAAATAAATGCGACTGAAATAAATGCGATAACCTGTTTAAAATTACCATAAACTGTTTTAATTTTACAATATGCAAACCTTTTCAGCCGAAATTAAGGCTTTATTTCATACCCCAGCCAACCCCGTTTTTGCTTCTTGGAGAACGGGTTGGATGGGGTATGAAAGTTACCACTCGGACCACGTAATGTGAAAGTATATAAGACAGATGATGTACTCCATCTATGTCTTATGATCCACCCACTTATTTATCGGTAGAACCGGTGCTGTACACCTCCCTCAAAAACAATAAAAAAAATACCGGGATAAATTGAAATTAAAGTCGAACCAGAAATGCAGCATTTAAGGACCACACCAACAAACACGCACACAAAAAACCTACAAAGATGAAAATAAGGCAAGATATGACATCATAAACATAAAAGGGTTGATAATAGGGCTACCGCCTTGGGACGGTCAGTGGCAACAAAGGGCCGCTAGGGGTGTAAACCAGGTTCTAAGGTGCACCAAACACCACTCTTAACCGATTGCCATCCCAATAAAACGGGACAGTGTAAATAAAGATATCCTCGCCAGTTTATAATCTCTAAAACCAAGGCAGCGTTAATAGGCTACATAAGTAAAACACATAAATGATCATGTATATATAATATAAAAAACCAAAAGCCTAAAGAGCCACAAAGCAAGTACTCAGTGCCTTGGCTAAGTAAAGTATGCGACAACAACAACAACATAAAATGACTGACAACGGATGTACAGCCCTGGAACGGTCAGTGACGAAAAGTCCGCTGGATTTAAACCATGGTATCATACCGATTAAACTGAACAATGTAACTATAAGGAAATCACCTCTAGGTTATATCCTCCAAAAACTAGGCAGCACCAATTGGCAATATAAGTATAACAAAATGATGATCATGTATATATGAATAAAAACACAGCCTAGAAAGCCGGAAAGTAAGTCCTCAATGACTTGGGAGAATCCAGAGTAACAAGGGCATCAACCGTAAGAGCACCACAAGGCCGGATTGAAGATTTTTTAAACGCTGTCGACCTTTTTAGGATATGTTTTCGAAAAGGTTGATAAAGATTGTATAAAAGTGACCATGCCCAAGGATTTTACGAAGTTTATAAAACACTTCACCATAGAATCAGGTTGTGATAGTCCTTGTCGCAGAAGAGGTTTTAAATACATTTATATTTTAAAAGTAGATCAGGAATACAACAATTCAATTTTGGAAACGTTTTTCACAGTTTATGAAAACGATAGACCTGGTGGAGTAGCTTTCTGGTTATACAAAAGTCCTTAACAATCTACAAGCTCAAGAAAAACGAATTAAGTCGTGAAACATATACCCCATAACGTGTTGTGAAACATATACCCCAATACATGTTGTGGAACATATACCCCATGACATGTTTTGTAGATAATTAACCATGTTATCAAGCTAAAACTTCCAGTTTTCTAGTTGTCGTGAGAAATCTTTAGGGCGAAAAGTGGAAATTTAGTACGAAGTTTCGAAGTTTTATACTATATTTCGAAACTTCGTGTTAAATTTCCACTTTTCGAGTGAACATCAGGTTGAAAAGTTGATTAACGTTCGCAACGTCAGAGGTATTCCGATATTTTAAACAGAACTTATTTTATTATACAATCGTTTTGCTTTAAACAATTAATGTTTGGCTTTGACAAGAATTAACCATTCTGGTATTGTTTAAAAAGCGCTGAAATATGATCACAAACGATGGCTTTTCTCAAACATAAACATTCCAAATTTCGTAATTTTAAAACTACCTCCCTTTTCATTGAAATTCTACACGTGCGGAGTTGTAATGTTTACCCGCGCGGAGTTGTAATGTTTACACGCGCGGAGTTGTAATGTTTACACACGCGGAGTTGTAATGTTTACATGCGCGGAGTTGTAATGTTTACACGCGCGGAGTTGTAATGTTAACACACGCGGAGTTGTAATGTTTACATGCGCGGAGTTGTAATGTTTACACGCGCGGAGTTGTAATGTTTACACGCGCGGAGTTATAATGTTTACATGCGCGGAGTTGTAATGTTTACACACAACCTGTCAGTCAAAATGATATTTACCGGCATCGAATGACGATGGTACAAAACATAATTTATATATTATATTTTTCTCGTATGCGATTTATACTGCACTCTCCGGCCTGCGGCCTTCGACTGAGAAGCAGTATAAATCACATATACTCGAAAAAGTATTCTATAAATATTACTTACATTTGATTTATTTTTATCCCCGACTTACCTTACGAATGACTTTGTAGCATTAGTATTGGTGATATCTACGTCACTTCATCATTGACCCTGAACATACACGGCAATGTATCTCGTATGTGGAAATGACATGCATTTTATAACTAAATTTATTTTACTCGGTATATATCTCAGTATAAAATTGCTTATGTATGCCTGGACATTTTATCATAAATTAAGCTTCTGCGTGGGAATGTAACAAGGCCATGAATTATACGTGATAAAACACTCGTGTATTACATAGTGTGTATACACAACATAACTGTGTAATAATACACGAGTGTATTACATATTGCTTGCACATATAAAAACTTTTCATTCCGACTGACTTTAATAGTTATCATCTTTGAAATTTTACATTGAACGTTTCATAAATAACGTTAGATTTTTGTTTAAGTTGTTTTATTTTTATTTTTAGTACGACGTGTTACAGCCGGGTAACGTATCGGTCATCATTTACACTACCAAGATGGCATTCCTCAGTTTCGCATGAATGTCCAGAAAACAAAGCGTCGTTTATGTCCATGGATAGCATTATAATAACTGTAATGAGCATCTTTTTTTTCTTCTTTTTTTTAGTTTTGAGTACCTATAACGTTATTTTTATATATACTCGGTAAAAAATGTTTTGGACCAGGGTATATTAAGTCATATAAAAATAAAACTAGTGGACATAATTTAAGCAAACTTTCATTGTAAACGATAATTGTTGTTGATTGTTGATCTATTGTCTGAGATAATAACGGTTATGGTCGAATGTCATGGTTCAGCGATCATTGTACGTACAGGGACAGGCTCATGGAGAGTCATGGAAATGGTGGCGGTTATACTCATTATTGAGAAATTTTGCAACTTTTTTTAGTGACCCTTAGTGCATTCGGATAGCTATTGTGATTGTTTACCGGTGATATTGTTTTGTTTATTTTATTTTATGTAATGGAATATATTTTTGTCTGATTTGATACATAGAATATTAAAATCCGTCAACTGGTTTTCTTTTTATGCGCCATTATATGCCCTGGTCCAAAACTTCTTTTACCGAGAATAGTTAAATATGCCTTCTTTGAGTTCTATGGAGGCTATAAATAGAAAAATGCAAAACTATCAACAAAAAAAATATACCCAAAATGTCCAAAAACAACCTAAAATGGCAGCTTTTACTCCACATTTGAATAACTCCGGATTAATTATTTAAACGCCGGTGAAGGTATGTAAAATTAAACATTTCCTGATATGCAAGAGCATGATGAGTGCAGAAATGGCCCTGATATGCTTAGGATGTTTTTTATTGTTATTTATTGACCTGTGAAATATCGGTAAAATTGCATTTTAAGCATGTTTTGGAAGGTTGGGTAATCTTAAAGAAATGTGGCAAAAGTTGTAAAGAAAACACATTTTGGTACTTTTATTTGGTATGAAAATATTTACAATTTAATGGTCTTCGGAAACATGTATGATTCAATGATGGTGTGATTTATATTTGCACAAAAATTCATGCTAAGAGATTGTCATGGGTTTGATTGTTGAGGATTGGACTTTAAACTGTGGAGCGTCATGATTTCTTTTACAAAATGGCGCCGCGTAAATTGACAACTAAAGTAAATACATTTTACTTTAAATGGTTGTTATACGATAATAAAAATAAATAATAGAATAGTCATGCCTGTGTATTTGTGACTTTAATACAGGCGTTGGATAACATGATATGATACTGCGCAGAGTATAGTATCATAGCGTGAAATAAAGTCAATATTAAAAGTGAATGACCACCCTTTTTGTAATATTATCAATTAACAAATTTAACTCATAAACATCTTATGAACATTTCTTGATAGTCCCGGAGAGAAACATATATTTAAAACCGCTACTAAGTTGATGTAACAAGAAAAGTATAACGCATGCGTTATATGTAGACGATTTGTAATAATGGGTTAGTTTGTGGAGGCTTTGTTCAAGTCACATACCTGTAGTCGTCGATATGGAGATGACAGGAAGGTAAAGTGAAGAATTAAAAGATACTGTATGAATACAGATAAGTTTTTATTTGGTCTTAGGTATACATTATTATACATGTTAAAGGGAACATGTTGAAGTATTTTTAATTAAACGATTTATACCTGAGCTATTACAAAGCAAATTTCAGCGACCATGCTACAATATAATATAAATGTCATATTTACTTAAATTTTACAAGTGATATGGGCCCTATTTATGTTCATGTTTTAGTTGTTTTCAGGAACAAAACCGTTTCGGAGTTGCCGTTAAGGCAATCAACTTTGCATTTTAAATGAATTACAAGTGATCTTATAACAAATATTTAATATCTTTACTTCTTTACTTCATTATAATACTCAAATATAAATGGGTGCCGAAACATCTAGGGTAAACATTAAAATAGATGCCGAAATGGTTTGATGACGTCTAGGTGCTGATTCGTCTATGTGTCGAAATGGTTTGGTGCCAAAACGTCCTGAATCGATCTTGATCACACAGACGCAAACACTTGAGAATTGTCTGCTTTTATTAATAAGCATTTTTCACCCTCTTTAATTAGACTAATATACTATTTCGTCTAGAAAATAAGTATTATTTGCATGACGTAGATACTACTTTTACCACTGCGTGACTGCACGGGAAAATGAGGTAAATCTGAATTGTATAGCTGCACAACTATTGCCAGATAATTGATAAATAGAGAATAATTAAAGCTTCAATTTGATACTGTATTTATGTCACGAGGGAAAAAAGTGATAATTTGGTTAAAAAAACGAGTTCGAAGTACGATTTTTTTTAACCAAATTACCACTTTTTTCCTCGAGTGACATTAATTCAGTATCACATTTATGCTGTTAATTATATTGTTTATTATATAACTTTACGTAAAAGAAGAAATTAAAAAATATTTTAACTTTAAACCAGTGTGTTTTTTAACAAATATGTTAAGAAAGTAGTTCCGTGAAAGTTATATCATCACTAGTGATGATATAAAAAAGTTATATCGTCACTAGTGACGATCTAGTGACGATATAACCTTTTTTGCGTGATACTAAAATTACGTCATTCATAGTTCAATGTAAATTTATGACAGTTATGTAATAAATACATTTACCTGTGGATTAATTTACCTGTTCAAAGTTTTCTACGTCATCAAATAAAATCGTATTCTCGCTTTTCACAGATATTGCAATGTGCGAATTGTAAATATCTATTGTTGTGTATTGATTGCGATTTAAATAAACATAAACATGTTTATGAAATAAAACATGGCCGGAGAACTTTAATGTCACCCTCATGTAAAAAAAGTACGTACTTTTACAACATATGCATTAGAGAAGGTATAACATAGTCAAAAGTGCATGTTTTTATTAACGTTATTGAACTTTAATGTCAAACCGATTGGTTGCGTTTTCATAAGAGACTTAATACATTTGAAATTTTGTTAACCGAGATTAAGACTGATTTCAGTATTTCGGTATCTGCTATAGATTCATCAATTTGTTTACTTGACTGATTCTTTTATGTAACGCTGACTGATTTGAATAATAATAATAATAAATATATTGATTCACTAGAAATTTGATCTCGCACAAACTTTTATAATATAATAACGTACTGACTAAGTACATTTGCCTGTACTCTTCTCTATGTTTGTTTATTTGTTTATATGATTGTTTTGTAATCCGCCTTGTGCAAGGCAATAAACATGTAATTATGTTATGCCTAATAAAAGTATTGAATTGAATCTTATTTATATTACCAAACATGTTCAAAGTGTTCAATGGCTGCCTCAATCACGTGTTTCCTGTATACTGGTCCTCTGTCGACGATCCAAAGGATAAACGACCCTTGAGCGAGTATAATGGGTCAGAGAACCAGGCTAAGTTGACTGCCACAAAGTGAGGCATCTAAACCTAGTGTATTCAAAAGAAATTTAACGGATCGTTTCTGTATTTAAATTGATGAACTTTCAATACATATAATGAACCTGATTATTAATTTGCATTTTTCTAAAAACATGACTTTACATGTAAATATCGGATTTTCATTTTTAAAAAATATCTCAATATTAGCCCGTAATTTAGACAAGATAAAAAACGTGGGCGTCTTGCAGTCAGTCAAATAAGCACTGTACTTCGTGTTAAAGTGCAAAGCAGTTATCCATGTTACTCGTCTTGCACAAAAAACAACGAATTCCCAGTAATAGTTCGTCTTATTATGGTAATAGTTCGTCTTATTGTGGTAATAGTTCGTCTATTGTTTACTTTCATATTGTCCCATTGGTTTTTTCTTTGGAGCAAGAGTTCAAGATATATTGAACCGGAGCTTTTTTACGCGGTTGCCAAGAGCCGCGAAGTAAACGCGTACTATTTTTGTCTGCATGCTTTCTGCAATGCTGAATTTGACGGCTATTAGAAAAAAATAGTACCGAAGATCAGATGAGATATGAAATGTTATTAAAATTAACAATATTTATTACATTTTCATCAGTGAAAGTTTGGGATTTCTCTTCTTGTTTTTATTGGCATGATTAAGTTGCTTAGATATGCATCCAAAAATAACATTCGTTTACAGCCGTTGGAACTCTCTCTCTCATGGTCAATTTCACGGTTAAAAACGTGAGCAACTCGAAATAAATGTATACAAACACCATCCACAGTAAATACTATATTTATCATTGTATCTCAAAACAATACCAAAGAAGACATAATTCAGCAACAAAGCGGTTAGAATACGAGTTGTTTCTTCCTCGAGTGCTACGGTGGTCTAGTGGTTAAGGCATCCGCCTTGTAATCCGGAGGTCGAAAGGTTCGAGTCCCGTCAGAGGCGGGCTTGTTACTGAAGAGAGATCGGTTGGTGAGCCGTCAGCTAGTTAAATAACGGTTACCGATTGCCTACCTGCCTGGTGCCTGGCATTAAAGAAAATGAATCGGAAAGTAATGATGCTGCCTGACACTAACTAATAAAGAAATAATTGTATTGACATTTTTTAAAGAATATCCGACCGCACCGAACCAAGAAGAACAAAAAGGAACACAAACTACAAAACAAATGCGGAAATAACACACAATCTTTAAAAAAATGTATGGTAGGCAATAGGTTTATATAATATTAGCAGAAAAGAATATGAAGGTATTCAGTTAAAAGGTAACTGCATTGTATAGACAAATATTACTGGGAAGTCATTCTTTTTGGAGTAGCAAGATCGTCCTCTTCGCCAAAAGAATTCGTCTCAAGCAATATTTCTCCATAAAAAATTAATAACCTGTAATACAAATTCAATAACCTTTATACCGTGTACGTATGTACTTTATACTTTCGTAGTTTTTCGATCGATATAAACTGCTTGAAATGATCAAATTTATGCAAGACGTTGACACGCCATTAAAAGTTCAAAAGATACTGGAAAACATGAATCTAATTTTAATATTTGATGAACAATTCAAGATTGACGTGTGTCCCTTTAAAATCAATGGACGAGTATGTCTTCTTTCACAGAAACTTGGAAACAGTTTTGGTCAGAGGGACCTTTGCTGTTGTTTTTATAGTGTGTTTACGTTTCGTTTACAACGTTCGAAAAGTTCATTATTAGCTCACTTCAAAGTAAAAGGGACAATATGGAAATATACTATCAGTTTGAATATTCCATTAATTTCACTAGACATCTTATTCAGGACAATGCAGTCTGATTGTTCAGTTTACATTTGAACTGATTCAGTTAAATGGGTCCCGACTCAAAATTAGCAACATATTTGCTATGTAAATGACAAAAATACAATGATTTTTTAGAATTATCTTCATTATTTACATAAAATTAATCTAGACAGTTATATGTGCTATCCGAGGTTACGCACCCGTGTTAATTTAATAATCACTCGCCCGATGTCATTCAAAATGTATAATGAATTCAAATTTAGACACACCCCGCTCCTCATCCCCCCCCCCCCCACACACACACACCCACCCACCCCACCCTCATTTAATGTCTCTTTGACATTCGTTTGATTCTCTGACATTCATTCAAATATGTTTTGTCAGAATGCTAGATGAAATTGCTTGTTTTGTTTCTAATTATCTTCAATTGCAACTATTGCTTACAAAAACTCATAATAAAACCATTTTGTAATAACCGATATATTTGTTTTTATATATGTCTAATGAGTCTGCAATATGATTGTCTTTCTTTTTTTTCTTTTTTCACTTTCCTAAATTCTTTCTGACAATACGAAAAGTTAATATTAAACAATCACGGTACAAATGTTTCAAAGATTTTAATTGTCAAATAAGTATATGCAAAGTTGCAAACTGTATCACATATAGGATATTTGTTGGTTTGGAGTGAGTATAGGATTTAATTTCATCGAGAAAACTTATATTTTCATGAGTGCTTTTGCACGAGTGAAAATATTTTAGTTTACTCACATCGAGATAAAAATAAATCCTATAATGACGACAAACCAACAAATATTCTATTTATTACATACTCACTACCTTGAAACTTATGCAGAAAAAATATAATGCGCCAAAACGGTGACGTCACGTCAACAACGGTAACAGCGACATTACGTCATTTTCGGTATTTCACATATGAAATATAAGCAATGAAAATATAAGGTTTTATTTTAATCATAAAATCCACTATTTCACTGTAAAGTATAAAACAAAATTCCACATTTTATGTTATGTTTGATGTGAATGTATTGTTTATATGTACCTTGATACGGGAGAGGTCTTACATAGGCATTGCCTGTTGCCAATCCCATGCAATATTGTTTAAATTAAATTCTCTGACATTAAAACATCAGCATGCTTAGGCTTATCTTAAAGAGGGTTGAAACTTATGCAGAAAAAATATAATGCTCCAAAACGGTGACGTCACGTCAACAACGGTAACAGCGACATTACGTCATTTTCGGTATTTCACATATGAAATATAAGCAATGAAAATATAAGGTTTTATTTTAATCATAAAATCCACTATTTCACTGTAAAGTATAAAACAAAATTCCACATTTTATGTTATGTTTGATGTGAATATATTGTTTATATGTACCTTGATACGGGAGAGGTCTTACATAGCATTGCCTGTTGCCAATCCCATTCAATATTGTTTAAATTAAATTCTCTGACATTAAAACATCAGCATGCTTAGGCTTATCGTAAAGAGGGTTATTACCAATGTACGTTATATTCTATCTCGGTTTGACACTTTCCCCGCTCTGCAATTTAATTATTTTCTGTTCACCATGAAGACGATAATATTTTTCAATTTAAAGGGACACATGGCAGTCTAATAATGCTGCCTTGTTGGTTAGAGATTATAACCTGGCCGGGATATCGTTGTTTACACTGTCCCGTTTATTGGGATGACACTAGGGTAAGAGTGAGGTTTGGTGCACCCTAGAACCTGGTTTAAACCACCAGCGGTCTTTTTTGCCTCTGACCGTTCCAAGGCACCCTTGTGTGTTTGTGATGTCTCATCTAGCCTTTTATTCATATTTATATATATAGTTGTTATTTGTTTCGGTTGACTGTCGGGACGCCTTGAGATTTTAAAAAATCAAGATTTCCGTGTGTCCATTTAATCATTATGCAGCCTATGTCAGTACATTTATTACATTTATTAATATAAAAATAATAATAATAATAATAATAATGAAACACACACAAATTTGTTTTTGATAGAGACACTATTATTGTTAACTTCATCGTATATTTGCGTCCGCCATTGAGTAATAACTCGATTACAACTACCACATTTTCTTTAAGTTGCTTTAGAAAAGAGATGACAATTCGTAACCGTCACGATTTGAAACACTAGAGAACATGCACATCTCCGAATACACACTAACCGATTGCACCTAACCTTAAGTTTATCTAATGGCACAGCCTGTGGCAGTATACTTTGATAACATTGATAATATTTCTTAAGAAAAGAAAAAATGATTCTATTTAATGTCTAGGTTGGTTATGCATGTTTTATCAAACGGTTGTGATATTACCCGCTCCTATGGCAACACGTTATATATTGCAATTGTCACCGTTTTACTACTTAAAGCTACACAATCTCGATAAAAGGCACGATAGTAGACTTGTTATTATGCAAATGCCTCGATATGTGCTATAAGCTTATGGAAATGTCCTACAGTTTCTTCATTTTTTTTCCTATGAACAACTTTCTATAAGATTTGGTACATAGCTAGAACGATCTACCTTAAGCATATTTTAATTATGTCACCAGCCTCGTTTCTGGGACATCTCAAGATAAATATATGATCCATATTAAATTTTTACCAAATTTCCTATAATTTTAGTACAATTAGGCAAAACCCAAGAAATTTAGTAAACAAAATTAAATCGAATTACATTAACTTTATTCAAGCTCAATTATATATGATCCTATTCTATGCATTTATGAAGAAAAATGCCAGATATATGTGCAAATGAAGGGAATATTACTTTTATTGTCTTGCAGATTCTCGCAAAAATTTTGGAGGAAAAAAAGAGACATTTCGAGTGAGAAAAAGTATTTCCTATGAACTTTTTTTTCCAAAACATCTGCTTTGTTAGAAAATAGCATGTACCTGAAGATAATGAAATAAAAGTCATATGTCACCATACTTGTTTTTGGAAAAAAGGCAGTTATAACCCTAACCTTTCGAAAAATGTATGGGTCTTGGAACAACACAAAATACATTGTGAAGTTCTAAAAAAAATAATATTTAAAAGGATTCCACAGGTGTAAAAATAGTATACAGTCATCAAGTCAGTAGTATTTAATATTTTAAGTTATTTCTTCCCTTTCTGGCATTCATGCATGCACTAAGTACGAAAAAGCTATAGCGGAGAAACCAATAAATTTCTCCTTGGTCTGTATCAAAATACTAAAACCGTATTTGATTTTAGAGTATCAACAACTTCAACAACAATAACTTCTTTATCTAAACAGTTAATTAAGTTGGTAATAATGAAATATATTGAAACATATATAAAAGTATAGAAAACGTTTATTTTAGTAGGAAATGTCCTTAGACAATGTACACATTATAGGTTATTGCATTTGTATGGCTAAATATTACTTGGAACGAGTTGTTTTGGCAAAGGACGACGAGCTTGCGAGTCGTCCTGCGTCAAAAAAACGAGTTCCAAATAATATTTAGCCATACAAATTCAATAACCTTTTTATTGTATACTTTCATATTGTTTTTGATCAATGTTAATTGTATGACTATTACTTTTCATTGTATTTGTGTTATTTTTAAAGCTTTTGATGGAATTCCTATTTTGCCATTCAGTTTCATTTTGTGTGGATGATTATTTTGCGCGAAAACGACGTCGACGTCGGATGACGTCATTAAAAACATCAAGCGATTTTCGGAAGTTTGTTTACCATTCGATAACGTTAAAAACAGTTGGTGAGTGACCATTTGAATTATTTTATCAATTTTTGCCATAAAAGGTTGTAAAAAAACACGTATTTTTTTGTTGACACTATAGGAAGTATCCCGTTATTTTTATTTGAAAGTAGTTCCTTATTTCTATTTCGCGGCTCTTAGCAAGCACGAGCAAAAGTTCCCGTGCAATATCAATGCGTGCAATATTGTAGAATATTGCACGCTTAGCTCAATGAAAACTAAACGGGACAATATGAAAGTATACAATAAATATATATATACATCTAGCAAAGAATCTCACCTATAGACCTTCTTGTACACGTATTAAAAAAACTTGAATTTGTATTTGTTACCGAAATTGTGTAGCTTTAAGATATAAACTATGAAATGCTTTTTTTCTGTGGGATTTAAAAATTAAAAAACAAAAAGGTTTTTGCACGGTCATGTTCTCGCCTGTAAATGATTAATTACAGTTGTCCTTTACATAAATAGATAATGCAGGCAAATACATATAGAAAGAAACAACAACCCCATTAGAAAACTATATCATTTATTCAACGTATACTCGAACAATTATGTAAAAAATATTAAAATAGTTAAATATGTATACAACAATCTGAATACGCAACTTCTGGAAGAGGATTAGCACTGTGTATATTACTACAGAAATCATGAAATGTAACTTATGTGTTTGTTTGTTTGAATGGTGTTGTACGTCCTTTTTTTAGCACATGTTAGGCCATATATGAAGGTAGAATTTTGTTTGTGGTAAAGGCAAACCACTCCATTTTCCTGGGTAAAACCAGTACTTTACACCTCCCGCAATCTTTAAGAATCAACACTTCCTCACTTTACAGTTCTAGCTCCCAGTGGAATTCGAACCCTCAACAGCGAGACGCGAAACGTTTACGACGCAGCGTCTTTACTATCCTGGCCACAGAAGCGCTCTGACGTAAATGATGACGACATGTAATGCTTCTACTTAGTGTCTATCACCCAGCCGCATGCCCACCTTTGCTATGCTCACTCCTAAGTGACGCAGATTGCGTACCTCTGGGTGACAGAGACTAGCTTCTACTTAGAACTTGCAGACGAATCAGTGTTTATAATTTCCGAAATGGACCATATCTTTGGTCTAGAAATCGGGGGTCTTGAACTGGACGTATTTTGATGACGTATCGGAAGCACGTCTTTAGCTCCGAAAGTGTCCTTATCACGGGACATTGTTTTTCTAAAATCACATAATGAAGTTTCATTGTTTTTATAAGTTAGAATACATTTTTCACTTTCGCATTTTATTTCAGGAGGAGACCCGAGGTGTTCCGAGGTAGAATCCAATCTCTGATCTGGTGAAAAAAGTCGCTGAGAGGGTCGCGTGAGGTCAGGTTCCTCGGTGTCCGAAATATCGGACAAGTCTGTGTGGAGTTTGTGTTTGTCCTCGTCTTCGCTGACGGACAACCGACTTGAATCACTCAGTCCTTCAGTTTTGTCTGCAATTGGATGATAATAATTTTTGGGATAACTATATATGGTTTGGTAATAAATATATATGGTTTGGTAATAAATATATATGGTTTGGCAATACATAATATATGATGTGGTAATACATATATATGCTTTGGTAATAAATAAATATGGTTTGGTAATGAATATATGTTTGTGATTTCTAAATATAACGGATTTACTTGCGTATGGTATTCTAGAAAGAAAAAAATGCATCTTAAGGTAGTTATCCCGCCAACAACAGCCGATGTGTACAATATATGTACACTGTTTCTAAACCTTATGACGACGAGGTATATAATTTATATAACTTACATATTTTGAGAATCCAAACTCTATAGACACAATTTAAAGTCTTTAACCAGTCAGACCAAACCCCACAACTGGAGCGTCAAATTAAGAGATACCAACACAAAATTCATTTAACGCATATTCAATCACGGGCATTTTAAGCAAAATCCTCTATTTTCATCGCCACATTTACATTATTATATGACTGAACACCTGGAATGAGTTTTGATAAACGGGTTTGAAGTGTAATTTTGCCGATATTTGGCGGGTTTCTTTAACAATAACGTTATATACTATGTTACTATTGAATTGTGAGAGAAATACGGTTGTGTTAACAAAAGGTTGTGTTAAACTGATTGACGGCAAAAGCATCAGTTAAAATAGCTTAAAGATATATATATAAATTCATCATGTTCATAATTTTAACACCCATTATTTATGTCAAATTCTAACGTTTTTGTCATCACAATGTATTAACTTTAATAAATTAGTAATACAACATAAATCAGTCATATCCTCTTAACGAATATCAGTATATTTATATATCGTTCATTTCAATTAATTGTTTCAAACTTGGGTAAACACACTTTTGAACTGAATCGAACTATTTTCAGTCCATTGCCATTTTGTTTTACGTAAACAGGAAGAAATACTACGTAGATGTACGCTAATGTGAATATGTTCCCACGCGATTACTCCCCCACCCCTAACCACAACCCAACCCCCATTAAAAATAAATTTATGGAGCCTACCATCTATATCAATGTCATCAAGACTGTCGTCTCTATCGTCAAGCTTGTTTTCTTTCTTCAGCCTCCTTCTGGCGTTAGCAAACCACGTGGATACTTGGGTCAAGGTCATTCGAGTAATGATAGCCAGCATTATCTTCTCTCCCTTTGTTGGGTACGGATTCTTCCGATGTTCATATAGCCAGGCTTTTAGAGCTCCCGTCGTTTCGCGAGTTGCATTTTTCCGTCTTGCGCTGTTGAGGTCGAAGCCAGGATAACTGCGTTATTAATAAAAAGAAGTAGAAAGGTTGTATATACTATTTATAAAACATTAAAAATGACAGGAGAGAATTAAACAAACCGAAAACGTAGGTATACAAATCGAACAGGAAATGCAGCATTCACAGAACACAGTCAACTAAAACACGCATTCAAAACAAAAACAAAAAACAATTACAAGGATTAAAAGAAGCAAAGTATGAGACAAAACAAACATAAAATACGAATGTACGGTGTTCCGTTAGGGCCATCATACCATCGCGTATCGACGTTTACAAGTCGATGCCTGATGGTACGCCATGATGGCGATGGTACGATGGCGATAACGCGATGGGTCCATCGTAACTTCGCCATCGTACCATCGCCATCGTACCAACCCGCATTGACTTGTAAAACGTCGATACGCGATGGTACGACGGCCCTAAAGGATCACAGTACGAATGCCTGGGGATTGTTACAAATAAAACTAAGTACACCATTTGCAGACTTAGAGAGTATCTTTTAATTGTTTAGTTTTGATTCTTGTAAAAGAAATTCTAGCGAGCTGAACATGTTTTTAAATTCAACTTTAACAGAATTAGTTCTGTTTTCTGTTCATGACATACCTCACTGCGCAGGTCAATAATTTCAAATGGCGTCAAACGTAAAATGTGACGGCATCTACACGTGACGATACTGTTGTCATCAATATTTTAAATGACATTTAAACTAACCCGAGTAAAGTGTAAAAAGTTCAATAACATGGACCTGGTTTATAACACTGGGATAGCATGTAGTGTCTGTCATATCTAAAACAGCTAAACTGTACCAGTATCCTAGTGTACAAAACCATTGGACGAAACGTTGTACGTTTAAAGCCAGCGTCACCAATGGCATACTTAAAAGAGTCATGCTTTTTGTAGATAGAGATTGTATTGTATTGTCGTGTTTGCGTCGTGTTTGAGAGAATTTTATTTTTCATTAACTGTTCAATTACGCAAGGTGAATATATAAATGCCTATATACTTACAACGCGTTGTAAGGATGGGCGGCCATCAAATGGTCGAGGTAGTAAGGCGAGTGACCACTAGGTGACGCAGACTTCACTGTCTCGGATTGTCTGTCTCCTTTATTGCCCTGAAAATAATAATAACATACTGAGTGATAGGATGAAATAACGTTACATTATACACTTATTGTAAGATGTGCAATAATTTATACGAGTAGAAAGAATTAAAATAGTATATACTATCCACGGAATACGATGATTATTGACGTGTATATTTCAAAATTTGCATATGAGCTATTTATCTAATGGCCTGTATAGTTTATGAGGCTGACATACTTTCTAATCCAATAAAATCCTTCCTTTCAATTCAAAATTTGAAAAAAAAAATGTACACTGATAAAAGCTGCTCTGTTGTACGCTGTAAGCTTGCCTTTCATAACAATCAAAATATAAATGAAAACCTATACTATCGGGCTTTGAATATTAAGATAATATATAGTTCGGGCTTTCACTAGTTTAGTTCTGTATCGTTAATCTTTAGCTGCACAGGTTTGGTTATATAAATATACTTAAGTAAAAAATAAACTCGGGATTTTTTCTGTCTGTAATATAACTGCACACTTAATTCAACGTAATATTCCAAAGAAATCCCAAGATGTTTTGTTAAAGACAAAAACGTTGCAGCTACGAGGGTGATTCAAAAACTTCTGTCACTAGGTATATATCCGTTGAACTGGATATTACACTGAGATAAAGTAGTGTATTTATAGTACTACTGCGTTCGTTCTCTTAAATTTCACAACAAAAATTAAAAAAGGTCCGGTTATTTATACCCCTGAATTACCTCCCCCTACCACACCTTTTGGATACTGGCATCTCTGAAAATGTCCTTGTTACAAAACGTTGTAAAAAATATTTGAATAATTCTATGCTTTTAAATTTTATTGTACGCCATCTGTTGTTATTCTCCCATAATCCATGAAAATGATTGTCGAGAATTCGGAAAGGTCTTGCTGCAAAGCAGATATGAGTGAATGCATATCCCTTAATTTTAGCAGAAATAACACTGATTTTCTTCATTTTGTTTACGGAAATGTTATAATATCTTTTAAATGTCGTAATTATTATCATAACATTAATAAGTTTTCATATTTTATTTACAAATCTTAGTCCTTCAGTGTTTAAATTTCATATTCAACACATTATTGTAGGCTTTTGTACAATGTTTAGTGAAAATGTTGATCATCCAAAAACGCTATTTCAGAAGACTGCCCTTCCATTTAATGTGCACTTATCATTAAATTAATTTTACACGTTAGCTTAAAATGTTAATTTCTAAGACAATGCCTTTCATCTACCATGCTTAAATTCTGAATCTTGTAATGCACAGATATAACTGGTAATGTATGGGAAATTTCAAAGGTCTTCGACAAGTACTTAAAGAGAAACAGGCTTTTAAAAAAGTAACAATTAACATACCTGAAAAAACTCTGGACGAAAATACCTCAGTATGTATAAGTGATGTGTATTAAACGTTCCATAACTTTCGTCACACATAAGATTCAGCATTCATTTTACCATAAATGGAGTGGTATTGAAATTTTCTTTCATTTGATACCAAACATCCACACTCACAACGAGCACATAATTGTAAAAACGCGTTAGTGACAGAACTTATTGAATGACCCTCGTAGTTAGAAAAAGGACAAGGTGTGCTGTTGCAGACTTTTTAATCACAGTTCACTCTGAAACGCGAAATTCAATTCGAAAATTTGAGCCATTTCAGCACAGTATTTATTGTAAAGAGTTTGCAAAATTTTACATCCTAAATTGGCTCACCTGCATAAGCCAATCGCGTATTATATCAATAATGAAACGTTGAAGGGATAATATTTGGTGTGTTATGCGTCGTTTTTGTCTCTTTTTTTTTTTCGAAAAGAAAGTTCTACTGTAGCCATGTACCATTCGATTAATAGTAGCATGTTATACGTGCATTATATAGCGGAAATTTCTTAGTTGCGTTTCTTTTTTTCCTTGAGTATATATACCAACGAATATATTGTTACATACATGTAGAGTTAAGTCATTCAAAAAGGGTCAGAACATAGTATCGGTTTACCATTGGATAAAATGCTGACGATGCATCGCTCCCTAAGACGATATTTGGTTGAAAGACGTGACTGGCTCCCGAACTGTAAACCGTTTCTGGTAAACTTGGCACTCTGGAAAGGTACGCTGGTACACCAGTCTTTAACTGACATGAGCAGATAGTGTTTCCGGTAATAGGATCCATCATGACGGGGCGGCCATTTTCACAGCATCGCGGTGACGTCATCTGGCTTACCGGTGGGTATACCAGTTTAGGTGTGGATGTCGTCTGCAATGGTGTGTGTACATTTATAGTTATATTAAAAGAAACCGATAATCTTTCATTATGTTGCAAGTTCATAAGGAGCGATCAATTGCAACGTGAGGCTATTTTATCTTAATTCTATATTTATATAGAGTTACAATTAGATAGTTCTGCCTCCATACTTCGATAATTTATGTATGCGATACTCTCATTCATTCTTATCAAACATATATTTCTTTTTGCAGTTTTTAAATTACATTACGTGGTCCCGCCTTAAAGGGAATGTAGCGACACAGCCAACAAGCTCTGTTATTGAGAGTTCTGAAAAACTTGGAAAAAGGTGAAAGAATTATCAAAATCGGATGATAAACAAAAAAGATATGACCATTTAAAGGTTGTTCTAAAACGAACATGGGAGCCGCCATTTTTAGAACTATGACATCATAGTTCCATATTACCATATATGGAATATTGATAAATATCATTTAAAACGAAGAAAATCACTGCAAATGAACGAATATTTTTTACTGGTCATATAAAGCATTATTGCCATTAAGTATTACGTATTTTTCAAACAGTTGCTGTCATTTTTTCCCTATAAATAAATATATTTTCATATTTATAAATATTCCATATATGGTCATTTAGAACCGTGATGTTATAGCTCTCAAAATGGCCGCTTCCATATTCGTTTTAACAGGATCTTCAAATGATCGTATCTTCTTTGTTTATCATCCGATGTTGATCATTCTTTCACCCTTATTCAAGTATTTCAGAACTCTCAATGATAAATATGGTTTGGCTGTGTCGCTACATTCCCTTTAATTCCATTTAGTACTGGGACACTTTATATTACTAGCAGGATTTTATAACAGGAATTGCGACAATAAAACGTTTGCAAACATTTTTACTGAAAATGTGATAACTTGTTTAATATTACCCATTAAATGTTTTAATTTTACACTATGCAAACCTTTTAAGACGAAATTAACGTTTTTATTTCATACCCCAGTCAACCCGTTTTCGCTTCTTGGAGAAGGGGTTGGATGGTGTATGAAAGTTAATACTCGGACCTTGTAATGTGTAAGTCAACTGAACCGAAAGTTAAAAAATATTTAGCGTTTAATAGTGTTGCAAGTTCATACTGAAGGGTCACCTTGAAGATATAGTATATTGTGCTTTATTTATATATAGTTAAAATTAAATACAAAATTGCGCCCACCCTTCAATATGTATGCGATAATATAAGTATTGGTTTGTTTTAAATAAAGATTGCAAGTTTAAATATATATTTAGTCATAAATTGATTTATTGTGTATTACAAATATATTTAAATTGACCGTTTAGCTTTAAGGCATTTTTTAAAGGGACAAACGTCAATCTTAAAGTGTTAATCAAGCATTGAAATTAGCGTCTCGATTCGTCTTTTCAGTATCTTTTGACTTGAAACCTTCTTCCATATTCCGAGTGTTATTTTTTTCGTCTTATTCTATCATAGGTTTAATTATATTATCGGTGCAATATAATCAACAGTTAATACTATGCAAACACAATTTGCTTTAAACTATTCTTATAATTATAATTAATGATTGAACAAATGAAAGTTATGTAGAAAAACTGACACACCGTGGTTTAAAGAGAATGTAGCGACACAGCCAAACAGCTCTTTTATTGAGTGTTCTGAAAAGCTTGGAAAAATATGAAAAAATTATCAAAATCGGATCATAAACAAAAAATATATGACCATTTAAAGGTTGTTCTAAAACGGATATGGAAGCCACCATTTTTAGAACTATGATGTCAGAGTTCCATATTACCATATATGGAATATTGATAAATATCATTTAGAACAAAGAAAATCACAGCAAATGAATGCAAAAAATTTACTGGTCATATAAAGCATTATTGCCATTAAATATTATATATTTTTCATACAGTTGCTGTCATTTTTTTCCATATAAATCAGTAAATGTTCATATTCATACATATTCCATATATGGTCATTTAGAACCGTGATGTCATAGCTCTCAAAATGGCTGCTTCCATATCCGTTTCAACAGAAACTTCAATGATCATATCTTCGTTGTTTATCAACCGATTTTGATAATTCTTTCACGCTTCTTCACATTGTTCAGAACTCTAAATAGAAGAGATGGTTTGGCTGTGTCGCTATATTCCATTTAAAAAAAAGAAAAAAAAGATTGCCGTGTGTCCTTTTAAGTATCATCACCGAATTATTTACAAGGCCAAGACATCTAGAAATAGTTATACTGGAGAAAACAATGTCTTGACAATGACGCGTCTAGTTCTAATTTGAGTTTTTTTTTCTAAATCCGTGAAACATATATATTTTTCACAATTTTTACAATAGTGTATAAATTCTACCTCGGGCTATATCATGGTTGTCTTTTTAGTTATTTTTGAACTCAGTTGTTATATAAGCAGAGAAACTCTAGACATATATCTCGCCCATCCAATAATTTAACATGGCTTGTACGTCTATGACGTTGTTAAAATGGATATATACGAGATGGATGCAGTTTGAATTACATTATTTTTGTTTAACGGTTAATCAAACGCTATCTTGGGTTACTTCGAGCGGCCCCAGAGGGGAGGAAAGGATGCATTGGAATTCGGAAATCCTGCTCTACGTTTACCTTTGAATAGTTTAACGTGCTTGAAGAACCGACCTGTTTACGTCCCCATCAGACGGACGGAGCAAAGGAAGTGGGTTGATTAAGGAACACAGTGGCATCAATATAGCTCAGTCACGTGACCTCCGGGTTTAGAGTAAAACATGAGATAAAAAACGATATTCACTGGATGTTGTTTTGAATTGACTAGCGGATTTATTTTTTTGTCGAGAATTGAACGTGCGTTTTCTCGTTTCAAAATGAAAGTTTATCCGATATTCACAACAAATCAAGAAATACGGCAATCTTGATCGTTTTTAAATCTCTCGGCGTGCTGTTAGGTTTGAGACAAAACTTGTAATTTCAAATAAGTATTAATATTTACTTGACAATTTCAAAACAAATGGTTTCTCGAATATTACACTATGTTGATCATATATTGCATCAATTGTATCATCTTTTATTTAAATATGTGCAAGTAGGTTTAAAGCAAAACATATACTGAATTAAATTGATTGATTGAATGTTTTTTAACGGCTCATCAACACAGTATAGGTTATTTAGAGCCGCCCCAGAGAGAGGTTACTGGATTAAAAAATCGAGTTGTATTTTTGGCTTGATAAATACTTCAAGTTAAAGGGACACATGGCAATCAATGATTTTTATTAACGCTTTAAAATTAGAACCTCGATTTATTAATATTGCCTCATTTTGACTTTAAAACTGCCTGCATGTAATTAAATTAAAATTTGAGATTTCATATTTGTTCAAAATTCCGCCAAATTGTGCCTTTTATCGAGATTGTGTAGCTTTAAATATATATGAAAAGCTAGTAATCTTTCAATACAAGTTGCTTTAAATTATTCAAATAATTAATATCAGTGGTTGTAAGTATGCATGTTATATTGGAAACTAGCGGGACGCCGTGAGTTTTAAACCAGTCAAGATTGCCGAGTGTCCCTTTAATGTTTAATACAGACAAATGTAATATAGTGTTGCATGTCTCATTGCTGGGAGGAGTTGTTCAAATTAAGAATCCACTATTTTAGTGGTAAATAAGGAATACAAAATAAGCATTAATAACAATTTTTAGAATAATAATTTTAAATTAAGGTAATAGTCAGAGTATACAAAATAACGAAATGTTTTATATTTTACTGTTCAACATTTAAAGAAAAAGAGTAAAACTAACAGAAATATAATATAAATCCAATCTCTGAAAAGTCATTGTAAAAATTCTAGCAATGTACGTAGCGTGGCAGTACACCATTATTATACCTAGAACTTATGGAAGGAAACATGTCTCTTAATGTGTGATCTTTTTTCATCTGTACATGTGAATTTCAGGTATCTGTTTTGGAGATTGTTTAAAAAATTATCACAAACTAAAGATTCGAGTATGTATCTACGAATTGTTTTTAAAAAAAACTACAACATCGATTTAAAACATATGTATCATTTGTATATGTTTGCATTCCCTACTTTGAAAAGTAATAGCATATTACTGTACATGAAATTGCTTTTAAAAGAAAACGTGTTTGCATTTACAATATGGTTACTGTTATCTTATTTTACACTGCTCCAAAATGAAGTGGACATGATATGTTTCAGTATAACATTATTTGTTTAATTTTGCCTGCATTTATTATGGTAGCTTTTTTGATAATGGTTTGATTTTTTTTCAAATTATTTTCCTTTAAATCTCACGGTTCAATACAATTAGAAAGTCTGTACATATGTGTAAACAATTAACACAAATCTTGACTGCAAAAACACAAATCGAAGAAGAAGTAGTAGTAGTAGTAGTAGTAGTAGTAGTAGTAGTAGTAGTAAAAGTAGTAGCAGTAGCAGTAGCAGCAGTAGCAGTAGCAGTAACAGTAGCAGTAGTAGCAGTAGTAGTAGTAGTAGTAGTAGTAGCAGTAGCAGTAGCAGTAGATGTAGCAGTAGCAGCAGCAGCAGCAGCAGCAGCAGCAGCAGTAGCAGTAGTAGTAGTAGTAGTAGCAGTAGCAGTAGCAGCAGCAGCAGTAGCAGTAGTAGTAGTAGTAGTAGTAGTAGCAGTAGCACAGTAGCAGTAGCAGTAGTAGTAGTAGTAGCAGTTGTAGTAGTAGTAGTAGCAGTAGCACAGTAGCAGTAGCAGTAGCAGTAGCGATAGTGTTTATGGCAGTAGTAGTATTATCAGCCGCAGCTTTTGAACTCCGTATTATTACATTTAGTGCTAATCTATTCCATTATATTAAAACTCATTTATAGCACTAACTTTTTGGGCATAAAAGCCTGGACAATTTCAGTAATGTTGAACAAAGCACCAATACAAACAACAACCATAGCCTTCTGGTATACTTACCGACGTTGTTAATACTTTGGTCACTGGACGGCGAATAGCAACAGACGACCCGAATGACATCTCGAAAATATGTCCAACAAAATCTTGCAACAGGAATATATATCTGTTCTATATATGTTCACAATCCACATTTGATGTGTTCATTATGTTTTTTTATAAATTATGTTAGCAAATTTTAACTATTTTTCAGATGACGATATTAGCACAAATGTGTCCAATGGTATATATAAAACTTCTAAATCGGTAGCTGGACAAAATCACCGTGTTATCATGCATTACATATCCAAATGTTTGTTTGATTACATTACTCTTTTCGATTAATTTATTTTCTCAAAACATTCGCATTTCTAATTCTCTAAAGTCATAATGATATTATCCTTAAATACTCGGGTTTGCATAGCTAATCTTACAAAGTATTGCTCCCCAACCATTGGTTGTCATTCACCCGTTGATCGACATCTTTGTAACCGCTTTATCTCTTTAATCGGTAATTCCCTCCTATAGGCGGATACACCGCCTCGGGTGGGTGTGCAGGTAAAGCACCCGTCCGACAAGGAAAAATAATCTTGTCCACACAGACGACTTATCCGATATAGGCGGGGCTGATAAATCATGATGCATTATGGTTACTGCTCGCGGGTACGATAACCAATGTTACATCGGTTTCTATTGTTGAAAACCGCGAAATTGAAAGTTTTAACGACCTTATCGCGTTTTATTTTTGACAGGTGATATATTTATACTAATATGACTTCAGATTTTAATGAAGGATAAACATTTAAGATATTGCGTGATAAATATGTTTATTTCTTTATCATTAGATATCGGCGATATGCTGACGACTAACGAGAATAAGAAACAGGATATAGTGTTCGTCTTAACTCCTGAATGATGTAGTTTCTGGATAATAAAATCATATGTCATTATCTAAAGATCATCTGATTGTTATCTAAACTCAAAACGTGTGTTTCTCTTGTCTGTTTATAAAAGAAATATATTACGTTATTATGAAATTGGCGGTTGTAAATTATTATTACATGTCATGTTGTTTAATTGATGGGTTATGACATAGACCTAAATGAGTATTTAGGTATATGGTTATGACGACTTAATTTACCACTAATTATGAATTCATCCAGACTCTTCAAACTTGACATAATTAGTGCCCTGGTGTAGAGAATAATCGCTGTATATTGTTGGTGTCTTAGCTTTCAACTTCATACCTTAGGGGCGCAAAAAATGTGTTTTGCCCTAAACTCTTTAGAAAGCCTGTCAAACAAGTTTTGAAATATACTGAAAGGAAAAAGAAACGCATAATCAAAACATTGCCTATACTACACTATTATATACACCTAATTCCACGTAATATTCCAGATATATCTCACCGTGTTTTGTACAAAACGGGGCTACAAATAATTACAGAAAGGACAACTCTGTCATGTAGTAGACCTTTTAATCAAAGTATACTTTGTTACACGAAATTCATAAATGTTGAAGTTTCGCTTGAAAAAGTCACGCCATTTCAGTGTTGTGTTCAATGTTAAGAGATTGCAACGTTTTAAAGACTAAGTTTGCTCACCTACTTGAGCCAAATGCGCATCCTGTAGATAATGAAACTTTAAAGGGACACATGGCAATCTTGAAGTATTTGAAATGGGTGTCTCGATTTATATATCCAGTATCATGTTTATTTTTACCCTGGGTACATTTAAATAAATCAAATTTTAAGTATTCACTATTTCGTATTATTATACTATAAGTTTGAATATATTACTGATGCAATAATATCAAAAATTAATAATATGCAAAAACAAATGACTTAATACAATTCTTATAATTAACATTAATGATTGAACAATGCAATTTATGAAGGATAACTAATGGGACGCCGCTAGTTTTTAAAAAATCAAGATTGCCATGTGTCCCTTTAAAGGGTTAACCATTGTTTAAACCTTCTTTCCAAAAGGACATGTCCAATGTCACCATGTACCATTCGATTAGCAGTAGCATATTAAACATATAATATATAGCGGAAATATCCATTATGCGTTTCCTTTTCCTTTCAGTATAAAAACCTTCTAGCACGTCAGGTATGCCTTGAATATGAAATGTTATTGAAAAGATCTGATGCTAAAATGGAAAAGCATGTGTCAGGTAAGGAAAAAAGATCGGGGCGTGTACTTGAAAACCCATTAATGTCTGGTTTCTGAGTATTGTTTAAACCCCTATGACTTGTTCTATCATTTTAACGATGTTTCCAATGCCTAACTAATATAATGCTATTTTCTCCGGCAGCTTTTCTACGCTTCCTTAAAACATTGCATGTGTTTATTATTACACAACAAGATACCCCACCCAGTCGCATTATACTTACACTGGGCCGGCCGGACCTATAACTATCCTACAAAAAAATTCGCTCCAACCCTATTCACCTAAAAATTAGTACCCAGCTGATAACAGTCTAAGGGAGGAAATCCATTTGGTATCATAAGCTGATGACAGTCTAAGGGAGGTAATCCACTTTTTAGCAAATAATTCCATACTCTCAAGAATGTAGCATGACAGATGTCCAGTGTTAGTTTTCAGCATGTAGCTTTCTGTGCATGTATCATGATTATGAACATATATATATATAATATATATTATATAGGGAGAAATATATGCGAACAACCAAGGACAGACAAACTTCGGACGAACTACGGCAGGCCGCATAGCTATGATGAGAGACACATAAATCAAACGTATACCTTCACTTCCTAAAACGGATAGCTGCAACACACGCTGATATACTGTATCTCTACATCATAACACATTCACCTGGATGCACAATTCACATATACACGCATACATACATACATACAATTATAGCTCATATGAGTGGGATCACATTTAAAGATACAACAGACACACGCTATATTAAGAGTTTAAGACGGTGACAATGGAAGGTACAGGGTCACAAGGATACTGTGAATTCAGTAAATGGTATTTATTAAAGGATGCGTCGAGTTTGATCATTGTTGAGAAGCCAAGTTGTCATGGAGACATAGATTGGTTTTCAAGATTGTTACGACATTTGTTTTAAGGTTTTTGTCAGTAAGATCATAGACAAGACCGACACTACGTAAACTGCGATGCTGTGTTGCTACCACTGATTATATAAAAGTAGGACGTTTGTTCACTCCAGCTATATTAAAGGGACAATGTCCGTAACTTTTAGCCTATAAAACACAAAATAATTACGTTGACCAACCATTATTGAATATTTACTACATAAAAACAAGAGTGTTTGACAGAATTCAATAAGGGCACAAAAAAAGAAGTACCGTTTCGTGGGGTTGAACTCGTAACCCACACTAAAATTACACTCGCGGATAATAATTATAGTCGAATGTCGCAATAATCGAGTTCGCTACCGACTGAGCTAACCGGGCCAGATTTGTTAGTAAGAGATGCAACCTATAAAGCAAATGCGCTCATGTGATCAGCAGAAAACAATTTACAAATAATAAATAAACTTTCGTTTTTTCAAACTCTCGAATATATTACTACATGCTTATTTGGGTCTATGCTAACGTTTTCATGTACACATTTCACTGAATAAAAATCAGACAGTTATTTGGCTATGCTCAATATCTGCTTACTTACGGACAGTGTCCCTTTAGTGAGTACTGTTCTACATATTTGAGACAAAATATGTTTTAAAGGGACATATGGCAATCTTGAAGTATTTTTCAAGCATTATAATTAGCCTCTTGATTTATTAATCCAGTATCATGTTGACTTTAAATCTGCTTGCAAATATTTAAATACAATTTTGAGTTCTCATCTTTTCTTCGTTATTCGATCATAGGTTTGCATATGTCAAAGTTATTGTTGAATATAATCAACAGTTAGTAATAGGCTAACATAGAAAAGACAACAACATCATATGGTAGTTACATTTTTTTCTATTTAATTGGTTTATGAGATTCTTCCTCTTCCATAAATTCCTTCAAGTTTTCGACTAGCGAATCTGTTTATTTAACCATACGGTTATATGACAATTATATTTAATGACTGCAATAAAAAGCCTTAAGGAAATTGCTAGGCAATTACATCTCCATCATTTCCAGTGTTTTATCTTGGTAAGATAAAAGCAAATCATATAATTTGATAGTTCCTTAAATATATTTTGAAACAATTAGCTATCATCTTCGTCTAGGGTATTTAATATATCCATACTGTTAGATGTCAATAAGTTACATGTAAATGTTACAGGAACAGCAGCAAAAACTAATAGTGTAACCCTACCATATACGTTAAAGGGACACACGACAATCTTGAAGTTTGTATCAAGCATCAAAAGTTGCGTCTCGATTTATTTATCCAGAATAAGTTTGACTTAAAGCTGCTTGCATATAATTAAATATAATTCTAAGTTTTCGTTTTTTCTTCTTATTCTCCCATAGGCTTAACTATATTATTGCTGCAATATTATCAACAGTTAGTTATAAGCAAAACAATTTGCCTTAAACTATTCTTATAATTAATATTAATGACTGAACAAATACATTTTTGTAGAAAAACAAACGGGACGCTGCGAGTTTTACAAAAATCAAGATTGCCATTATCCCTTTAAATATAATATTGACAATCCAATGTACTTACATCAAATAACATTCTAGAATCAATAAACATGTTCACTTTAAAAGTATCAGAAATATTATCTTAACAGATTGTGTAATATATTCAACAAAACTTATAATGCATTTCCAATTTCCTTCTATTTTCATGTAAACATTGGGTATTATTGGTCAAAAACTGTACTACAAATGTATTTCGTTTGCATTATTGCTGTTGATTTGAAAATAAAACAATTAATTTTGATTTTTCTACATTATACAACTTTACCACGAACAGTCTCAAACCGAGACAGCAATATTTTGTATTTATCGTGATCGATCGTTTCCAAAGGTCCACTCTCATACTCTTTAACCACACAACCTTATCAAAGGCAAGTTTATTTCTCTCATTCAAAATACTTTTGCTAGGGAAAATACTACATTTTTGGCCTGTAACAATATTAAACCGTTTTTTACTAACAGAAGTTTGGACAATTACTCGATGTGAATTGCCATAACGTTTGTGAATCACTTATTTTTCTATTAGATAAAATTGTCTTTATGTATGGAACTACCGTTTATAGACAAATTGTTGGTATCCTTATGGGTACTAACTGTGCACCCCTTGTCGCAGATTTGTTTTTATATTGCTATGAAATGATTTCATGTTCTTTCACCAGATACCCAGGCAGATGTTATTGAAGCCTTTAATGACACCTCTCGGCTATAGAACTTTAACTTAGCAAAGCTAATATTTCTGATACTAGCGCTTCTTCTCTCGATTTACATTTCCCTTTTAAAAATGGTGAAATAAGTAGCAAAATCTATGACAAGAGAGATGATTTTAATTTAGATGGGGATGTTTCCCGAGCAACTTCTTATGGGGTCTATGTGTCTCAACTTATTCGTTTTTCTAAAGGACTTTAATATTCGTAATCTTTGTTGAACTAAAAAGCTATAGCTACCGTTACCATAAACTTCGTAAAACCTTTGCAAAATGTATTATCATAACCTTTTTTCCCAAATATAAAAGTAATTTAATAACTCTTCTGCGACAAGGACTTTTGCAACGCACTGCATGATTGGTGGTGGACCCATTTACAGTTCGCCACTATGCGTTCCTCTTTAATTGTGCGATGACCGGACATGCTGTGAACCCTAAGATGACGTCTACCTAAAGCCCCAAAGGACGGTGACATTTGATGTTTGTATGCAATCTTGTCTTGTGCCCTCAATGGTATTTTCTGTTGTTGCTCTGGCTTCTGTCAAGTCAGTGAGTACCTTCTTTGTAGCTTTCTAGGCTATGCTGTTATTTATGTATACACGAGCATCTCTGTGTTTTACTTATATTGCCTATTAATGCTGAATTGTTGGTTAGAGAATAGTTCATGGCGGGGATTTCTTTATTGGGATAACAGTAGGGTAAGTGTGAGATTTGGTGCACCCCAGCGACCTTTTTTGCGCTGACCGTTCAAAGGCGGTAGCCTATTGTCAACCCTTTTTTTGTTTTGACGTCATATGCCTTTTTATTGCATACGCATTTACAATCTCCGTGTTCTGTGAACTGCATTTCCTGTTCGTCTTTTATACTTATTTTTATAAGGAAATTTCAAATGTTTGATTCTAAAATTGGCTAAATGGAAACGTTATTTTCTCCTTTCAGAATGTAATATGAATTCATTTTGCGTAAAATGACACTAAAATATTGAAATAAAGTACCGCTATAGTTCAGTTTATATCAATCAACAATACCGCCTATTTACATTAAAAACAATAGGAACATCGGACATGCTGCGTATAAGTTAGTTAAGTTTTAATATTTTTAACCCCTACATATATATCATGGACTGTTCTTTCTTTGAATTAAGACCGTTCCATTTATGTAACAAAGGGGTTACTGCGAGTTACTCGCAGGCTGATCTGGGTTTACAATGTACTCAAACGGTACTATAGTCGTGCTTAGCGGGTTATGGGTTAAAACGACATTTTACTGTTTAATACGATTTTGGCTGAAAAATATATTTAAGCAGTGTTCCCTACTATAAGATTTTGGCTGAACGTGTATTTAAGCAGTGTTCCCCCCTATACGATTTTGGCTGAACATATATTTAAGCGGCGTTCCCTGCTATAAGATTTTGGCTTTGTATTTGAGCAGTGTTCCCAACTATAAGATTGTTGCTAAACATGTATTTAAGCAGTGTTCCCTACAATTCACTAATGTTGACTGGTTCATCCAGTATGCATATTAAATAAAAAAAAACTTCCAAAAACCTAAATCTGTTCATGTTTTGTTAACTTTTATGTTATTATTATCTTATATCTTCATATATTTTGTAACTTGCAATGTATATGGACCCCATTGGAAATAAGCCAAAGAGGCTTTATGGGCATTCCTGGTAAAGATACTTATATTATTTCGGTTTAGTTAACACTATATTCTCTCATACCAGTGCATATATGATATATCTTCACAATTCCAAGCATTTTAGGATATTCAACTCTGTGATATAAGAAATAATGTGATAATATGCGATACATTTTATGTGATATCATCTTGATAATTTATGCTTATTATAAAACTGTGATCATTGTATCTAATGAACTCGTATATATGTATCTTTAGCCTGAAATAAAATGAAATGAACTGAACTGTCAATCACATATCAACAAATGAACACGTGCCACAACACGGCATTACAAACATTACACCAACGTTTCCTTTCCTTCTTTCAAGACGGATCCTATAGAAATGACACTTATTTTACGTTGACGTGATGACGGTGTCTCGGGAAATCCCAAGTTCATAGCTGGAGCCTCATCGCCCATTGCTTTTGGAGACATCGTTTTCTCTCTGTGCACTTCCGCAAAACACGTTACTTTGTTTTCTACAGGGATCGTTGGAGTAGAAATCCGAACATTGTCTACAGAATCCGTGTCTCTTGCTTCAGCCACACTAATGCTTCGAGCGTTTAAATGCTCCATTTGTATAGAAGACTCGTTCATGTCAGTTTCATTTTCTACTGTAAAGATGCTAGTGATTGTCTTATGTCTTTGGCTTGAAGGTATTGCATTCGTTTCTGTTTTCTCACTCTTTGTTGAATCTGGTATCGCATTCAATTTGGCTTGTTCTTTCTTTGATGACCCTTTTAACGAATTCCGTTTAATGCTATGTTTTCTAGAACCTGACATCTTGTTTGTTGCTTTGGCTCTATCTGTGTGTTGTTTTACACTGGGTACATATGGGGACACGTTTGACGTGTTTTGCTTTTGAAGGCTTACTTTTTGGTCGAATCTGTTTTTCTGCAAAAGTTTAGGCTTTCTCTCTGAAGTTAATTTTGATGAATCAGCACGGTCTTTTAATTTCGCGCTACTCCTTTCAGACTTTGCCGCATCACTAACAGTATTTTGTCCACTAACAGTACTCTGCTCAAATCTAAATTCCTTTGGCCTGGTTGGTGACTCACGTGTTGTATTATCTGGCGATATTAGTTCTTCATAGTTTCCTCTTATCTCTGCGATTGAATATTTGATGTTATGGTCGTTTGTAAGAGTGTTTTTTAATTCCGATCCACTTTCCTGACTGAAGGCATTTTTCGAACTGCTTCTGTAATCATCGACAGACTCTATCGTTATTTTGAATCCATTAGCAAACGATTGCGCGTACTCATCTGTATAAAGATTCGAACTTTCCTTACCTCTAACCTCGCTCTTGGAAAGGTTTTTAGCGGTAATGTCAAATGCATCATTTTCCTGGTCATCGGGAGCATTAGCTTTGCTCTCTATGTCACCGAACATCTCAGCTGTGTAGTTAATGCTGTCAGGAGTCGGTTCAACACTGTAGTTAAAACCGTCAAACGTAGGCTGGTCGTCAGAACAGTCCGAGTATTCCAAAATATCTCCTATAAATAGAACAACTCAAACATTACAAGAACGACTTATAAAGGCAAATAATTATGTATGCCAAAGCGTGTGATTTTAAGGCTATTTAACTGAAAACATTATATTCAAACATCTTAAGGTTTACTTATCTATTTAACTTTTAAACATACTATAGTGAGTTGAAACACGCTGGTGGTTTATTTCATCATTTGTTTTCATTATGTCAATTTGTATTTAGTTTGAAGTTCAACTGCTACCTCTACCGGAATTATAAGTTTACTGTTTTCATGAACAGAGTTATGCAAGGTTACCGCCCATAGCAACTCTTCAAAACAACAAGGTCCTAAATTTAAAACTCTGTGTTTGTTTGCCAGTGGTTGAATGAGATCGTGTGATGTTTATGTGTGTCGTTATTTTATTGCGAATAGTTAAACATGAACTCGTTTCATAATAGATTCAGGCATGTATAGACACTAACTTTCATAACCGTAGTTTGTTATAAAAAGACCAACAATTTGCATGGTTGTATAAAATGGTTGTATATAATATTAAAACCATGAAGTTCAAGTAATCCAACTGTTTTGGGTCTGGTCACGGTTTGACATTCAACTCGATAAAAATAGTATGAAATGAGAAATTTAGAAATTAGTGAACAATGCTTGCGTTCACCGCCCTATCCCGGTCTAGCAGACTTCAATATTTATAATGTCAACAGTACGAAAATTTGGGCCATCCCAAAGATGGTATGCATATAACGGTGAACATGGAACCTTCAGTGAGGTATGTTGTATACCATGCCATGACCAGCGGAGTATGGTCCCAGTTTGTAACAAAATGCTTCGCACTAAAAAGAAAACACAATGGACGAAATAAATAAAATGGAGTTTAGTTGGGCGAAGAGGTTATGAAGCCTGCGCATCACAAGTAACAGTCAAAAAATTAAATTAAAAAAAAACAGAAAACATATCCTAATGGTGATTAAACAATACCCAGAACCGTTAAAGGCTGGAGTATTGGAACCACTTATTCGAGATTAAAGTAAGAAAACAAAAATTTCAAGTTTTAGGTACAAGTCACTATGATGGAAAAACAAACCAAATTTGATATTCTTCAAGTTGTTTTTTCATCTTTTCACTATGTTTTATATGCATGTACATGTATGTGTGTAAAGTATAAACATTGTACTGAATGTTTAATGCTGAATAAAGTTATTTTATTGGTATTATCTCGCATTGTTTAACCCCATTAAAGGGCAAACATCAAAAACAGATTTTTTGTTAGTATTGTTCCAAATTGAAATAACCTAAATATGCCAAAAACCAGCAAAGAAATAACACTGAACGTATAAAGTAACAGACGTGACGATGGTATTTCCTGTGATAACTTGGCAGGGTTAACGTTTTCAAAGCTGGCGTAAAACAAAATTGCAAAGTGAGTTTTATTTGTAGATATCGATGAGGTAAACCGCGTGACAGCTATTTATAACTTGATGATATTTATAACTTGATGATACATCACGCCCGGGAATCGCAACGCCATCTTTGCTTTTACAATACCGAGAGTTTAAGGCGGAGGATTTCCGGTAATGCAGGCGAGCGATCAAAATTGCCGGAATTGATGCAGGTGTTCAATAATGTGCCCGATTATTTTTGTATTTAAACCTTTTTTTCAAAAATCGGAGAAGGTCATGTGCTAGCCAATTGACCAAAGCGATTATTCCCAGAGTTTGAGCATCGATCATCTACGCGTGTTTGCGAACTCCTTTCTGTAGTATGCAAAAATCGCTTAACACATGTAGATGCTTTTGTTTTCAATATTCAGACCTTTGCATTTATCTTGTGAATTGACCAGCCATAGATATAGATATTTCACGTGCATATGCGAATTTTTAGACACAAATATGGTAAATTGAAGAAGAATTATAGAAAAAAATTCACGACAGTACAGGCGTGCAACCTACACTGCAGGCGTGCTATGAAATAAAAACAAACTCAAGATGGACATATTCATCGTTTTGAAAGATGCCTATTTATGTTTTACTATCATATTTTTATAATAATGGTTTATATACACATTAACAAGCACACGATAACATCTAAACATCATAACTTACCTGAGGAAAAACAAAACTGATCTGTCAGTTTGGCACTTAAACAACCCCAATAAGAACGCCAAATTAACTAATAACTGAATGTGTTCGAGATTCAATGTAGCATCTACCGCGCTTTGAAAAGAGGTTTTCTTCCCCGATATGTTTTGGATCGCTTTGGTTTTGTTCATTTAGTGTGTGTTTTTTGCGCAGAAGATAAAGATACCAAAATAAATCAGAAATTAGTCTTCAAAGCGTTGTGATGTCGCCTATGTTGACATTCGCACAATATAATATAGTAAAATTCAGTCGAGCTGAAGCAACGATATATAACAATCTATTTTTAAACGTTTTGTGACTGATCCTATTTTAAACGGAACACTTTATACGTACTGTATAGTTATATGAGCTTGGAGGTTGACTAGAAAACACTTAACTTGTTCCAGCTTGTTCATTAAACAGAAAAGGGACTTTTAAAAAAAATCGACCTTCCGAGTTTCAAGTTATTCGGTTCAAACTTCGCACTAATAGTCTAGGGAGCTATGATTATTTTATTTTATTATTTCTTACGGCTTAGAATAAGACCTTCCTTTTAGAGAATTCGACCTCCCTGCAATTAAAATGAGCATCTCTTCAGTTGAATAAGACCGCAGTCCAATTTAGTTGAAATTGAACATCGGCCTAACTCATTTGAATGGAGATTCAATTCAGTGGAAGAGTGATATAATTCATTTGAACCTTTCCTTACTTGAATTAAAACTCGCTTTAATTGAATTAGACCAAGGCTCAACTGTTTGAAGAGAGTTTCAATTGAGATTATTTTAAGTTGGCGTTCCAGTAAGTACTATTATAATATGTCCAGAACATGTTCAATTAAAAACAACTAGTTTGACTAGAGCACTGCGAAGTGTCATGAAATATTCCTGGATCATTTTTTTTCCGAAAGATGTGAACAGTTAACATTATTTTTCGAAATGAAAACTTGACACATTTGCAGTGCCTTGGTGTCCTTCTGTGGAGTACTACTATTGTTTCTTGTATTTATAAACGCATTGCAGCATTCCAGAAGGAATCAGTCTCATTGACGTCGTTGGTGAATTACATATTCTAAAGCAATCGTGAAAATACAAGGTTTCTAACAATCTAACTAATGGTTGAAGACAGGGTGTAAATTGTTAAAGTTTATGAAAAGGGGCATAACTCTGCATTGGATAATTCATAAAGAGAATTGTATAATATTTTATCAATTTTTAGGTTGCACGTTAAGGTTTTATGAAAGGGGCATATTTCTGCCGAAATGAAAGTAAGCGTTATTGGGCATGAATAATTGATAAATAAGAACTGTATAAAGATATATGACCATAGTTCAATCTTTTGCCAAGTTACTTTTAATTTGAAATGTGTGTTTATGTCGTTTTTAGCACAGGTAAGGCCATATATGATGGTCGATTTCCTTTTTGTTTGGTAGAGGCCGACCACTCTCTGTTTCCTGCGGCAGAACCACTACTGTATACCTCAGGTCATCCGTAAGAATCGAGACTATCTCACTAGACCAGCTGAGCTCCCTCTGGTATTCGAACCCGTAGCGGTGAGAGGCTAGTACGTTTAAGACGCAGCGTCTTTACTATCCTGGTCACGGAGGCAATAGCGTCCCTTTTACCAAGTTGTGAGCCAGATTAGGTTGCATGTTAAAGTTTTATAAAAGGGACATAACTCTGCCAAAATAAAAGTCTTTCTTGAGGTCAGGGATTTTTACCTTATATAACAGAGGCCTGTAAAGGGCCTCTTCCGAATTGAATTGAATGTTGTTTAACGGCTCATCAACACAGTATGGGTTATTTAGAGCCGCCCCAGAGAGAGGGAAAGAATACATAGGAATCCGGGAACCGTGCCCTACTCTTATTATCGAATAGATTCCTATGGTCCTTTAACGTGCTCGGAGGATAGACCGATACACGAGACCGCCTGGTTTACGTCCCAATCCGACGGACGAGGCTAAGGGAACGGGTCTTGCCCAAGAACACACCGACGAAACTCAGTGGCACCACGGAGGATTGAACCCGGGTCCTCCAGTCTGTTTTTTGCCAATTGTGATAGAAATAGTTCCCAATCAGAAAACAGCAGTCTCTCAGAATTTGAGAAAAAGCATGAATTCTGCAATGTGTGTTTGTCTGTTAAAGATGAATACCCACCCTTTTTGTAGTATTATCAATTAACACATTTAACTCTTAAACGTCATATGAACATTTCTTGATAGTCTCGGAGAGAAACATATTTAAAACCGCTACTAAGTTGTGTGTAAAAATAAGTATTATTTGCTGACGTAGATACTATTTTTACCACTCCGTGACTGCACGGGGAAATGAGGAAAATCTGAGTTATATAGCTGCACAACTATTGCCAGATAATTGATAAATACATTTACCTGTGGATTAATTTACCTGTTCAACGTTTTCTACGTCATCAAATAAAATCTTATTCTCGCTTTTCACAGATATTGCAATGTATGAAGGGTAAATATCTACACTCAAGTGATATGAAAACGCAACACGGGAATTTCCGCTATATATTGTATGTACAATATGCTACTTTTAATCGAATGGTACATGGCTACGTAAGACCTTTCCTTTTGGAAAAAATAATTAAACAACAAAAAATACAGCAAATAGTATTCCTTCAATGTTTCATTATTCACAGAGTACGCGTTTGGCTCAATCATGTGAGCAAACTTAGGATGCAACATTTTGCAAACTATTTACGTTAAATACAGTACTGATCTAGCTCAATTTTTTAAAGAGCTACTTCAACATTTATGAAGTTCTTGTTACAAAGTGTAGTGTGATTAAAACGTCTACAACATCACAGTTGTGTCCTTTCTCTAGTCAACTGCAACTTTTTTTTTAAAAAACATCTTGGGATTTCTTTGGAATAGTATGTGCAATTAAGTGTGCAGTATATACAATATATAGCGGAAATTCCCGTGTTGCGTTTTCATATCACTTGAGTGTATTGCTGTGTATTGATTTCGATTTAAATAAACATAGACATGTTCATGAAACAAAACACGGCTGGAGAACTTTAAGTCAATTCCAACTCAAAAAAGTTAATAATTATGATGACAATATAAAAAAGCAAATTATTGTCATATTTATTTAATTATGAAATCTTACATTTTTCCCAAAATGAAAAATAAGCGCGTTCTTTTTTCCCAAAATGAGAAATAAGCGCGTTTTTTTTCCCCAAAATGGACAGGTCTCGGCCTCTTCCCAATTTTGTGGAAAATATCCCTGAAGGTAATATATGTATGGCATGTACGGTGAGTATCGATATTCACATTCTGTGAACGGTCCCTTTGGTCCATTGGCTATTACACATTATCGACTTTGAAAAAAAGGTTTATTTGAATAGAACCGCTCTTCTATTAACAAATACATCTTTTCAGTTGGAATTAGACACATGTTCAATTGAATTAGACCGATGCTTAAATAATTGAAGAGAGGTTCAATTAATTGAGTTTCACTAAATTTGGCTTCCATGCGTACTTCTTTTTCTTTTTTTTTCTAGTGCCGAACTTGCGATTGCGACAGGTCAATTATGTTTTGTCAGGTAAGCTATTTATATTTAGATGTTATCGAGTGTTTGTTACATGTTTAAACAATAAATATAATAATGTGATAGTAAAACATAGATAGGCATTTCTCAAAATGATGAATATGTCCACCTTGAGTTTGTTCTTACTTCATAGCACGCCTGCAGTGTAGGTTGCACGCCTGTACTGCTGTGCATTTTTTGCGAGAAATCTTTTTCAATTTACCATATTTGTGACTAGAAATTCGCATATCACGTCAGAGATCCCTATCTATGGCTGGGAAATTCACAAGATAAATGTAAAGGTCAGGATAATAAAAAAAAAAATAGCATCTACATGTGTTATGCGATTTTTTCCCTACATAAATTGCATACGGCCGAAAGAATTTCTCAAACATGCTTAGATGGTCGATTCCCACATTTTGGGAATAGTCGCTTTGGTCAATAGGCTAGCACATGACATTTTTCGATTTTTAAATACAAAAACAATCGTCCATAATGATAACTGATATATACACAATATGCTGTCATTACCAAGCTCGTTGCTCACAAATGATTCCTTGCTGTATTTGTTACTACGTGTCTTGCCTGGTGTAGGACTGACATTCTTCGTGTCTTGTTCGCCTACAATAGATGTGAAGACCATTGAAGGAACCTTAGAATAGGATAGAGGCCGCGGTTTCTTAATGGTGAAGATTTCTCTTTATAGACTCTATCCGGCTTAGTGTTTACCATATGTGTATTGATGGTACCTATATATAGGTCACGTTCTAACCTGTGAAGAACGGTGGTAGTTAATACTTCATGAATAAATGTAGCCAGTATTTGCAATTCTGAGTCATCTGATTGGGTTAAAAAGTAGGGTAAACACTAATATATTTCTAAATTCATGTTGCTAAGATTTCTCTTTTTAGTGTTTACTCTACTTTTTAAACCAATCAGATGGCTCTGAATTTCAAATACTTGCACCATTTATTCATGACAATTTTACTACTAGCGCTCTTCATGGTTTATAGTGTGACCTATATAGAGTCTATCGATAAAACCTATTGTAAATACTAAGCCGGATAGAGTCTATGAAGAGAAGTCTTCATCATTAAGAAGCCGCGGTCGCTCGCTATGATCCCTCCCTTTGGGTTTCTTAATGATGAAGATTTCTCTTCATAGCTTCTATCCTATACATAGACTCTATCCAGCTTAGTGTTTAGCATAGGTTTTATCGATAGTCTCTATATAGGTCACACTCTTCACTTCGAAGACTGCTTGTAGTAAAATCTTCATGCATAAATGGTGCAATTATTTGAAAATCTGATAAACTGACTGGCTGAAAACGTAGGGTAAACACTAAAACGTGAAAACGGTCACAGATGTGAACAATGTCACAAATGAAATATCATTTTACTACAAATATAAAAATAAAATTCTGTGAAATTTATGTGAAACTTACCACAAATGTAACAACACCTAGGTAAAGGAAACGCTCTGAGGACAAATGTAATATAATTTTACCATATACGTGAAAAAAAAATCTTATTTCAAACGTTAAAAAATAAAATCGTTAAACGAGAAAACCTTCACATTCCCCATTTGTATTTTAAATGTCAAAATCCTTACGCGCGCTACTATCAGATTTTTCTCTCTCACGATATAGTTGTTGTATTATACTTGTCACCAGCTCGTTTTCACATTTGTAAGAATTTTATTTTTACATTCTTAGTAAGTTTCACAAATATAGAAGCATGTTATTCCATTTGTGGTAGTGTTCACATTTGTCACAGTTTTTACGTTTAAGGGTCCTACAGAAGCACTGCAAGTGCTGCTTATCTTAATAGTAATAGAAAATTTACATTTGATCAAATGTGACACGAGACGTGTATTTCTAAAATAGGTTGATGCTTCACCCGGAGCTGATAGCGTAGACAATGTATATATGTAGTTATTATTAATAACTAACCCCTAACACAATGAAATTACTTACCTATGACGTTGAGTTATATGAAGAGAATAAAGTGCCAACGTCATTTGCAGAGAACGTTCAACAAAGCAAAACATTTTTGTTAAAATGATACTGATGTACCGATTATTTAACAGCTGATTTCGATTATAAAGAAATCCTTCACTCAGTATAGGATAGAGGCTATGAAGAAATCTTCACCATTAAGAAACCAAAAAGGAGGGAGCGTAGCGACCGACCTCGATTTCTTCAGTTTCTTCATGGTGAAGATTTGTCTTCATAGACTCTATCCGGCTTAGTGTTTACAATAGGTTTTGTCGATAGTCTCTATATAGGTCACGCTCTAAACCCCGAAAAGCGATGGCAGTAATGTCTTCATAAATAAATCTAACCAGTATTTGAAATTCTGAACCATCTGATTGGTTTAAAAAGTAGGGTAAACACTAAACATATTAAGTGTCATTCTTTATCACATTGTTGTTTAAACTGCACATACATTAACTACATACTTACATGAATAGAAAATGAATGCACTTTTCTTTTCTATTTTACAAAACTATTAAAACGTGAAATATGTCTCACCTATACGCTTATGATCAACATGATTTGTTAATGTTAAATGTTAAATATGTTCGCGATTTTCTCCTAAGGAAATCTGTGTGCATGGATGTGGGTCTCATAGAAGAATGCCATTCTCTTATATATTAGAAATTGAGCTGCGTGAAGTCGGCTCAACATACGACATTCGACATATGACATTCGACATATGACATACGACATTCAAAAACATGGAATGTTGTATGTCGAATGTCGTATGTCGAATGTCGTATGTCGAATATTGTATGTTGCGTGAGACGACATTCACTTTGAAGAATGTTTTTGAATGTCGTATGTTAAATGTCGTATGTCGAATGTTGTATGTCGAATGTTGTATATTGCGTGAAACGACATTCACTCTGAAGGATGTTTTTTGAATGTCGTATGTCCAATGTCGAATTCGTATGTCGAATGTCGGATGTCGGATTCGTATGTCGAATGTCGTATGTTGAGCCAACTTCACACAGCTAAGAAATTGTTTGTTATACTCGTTAACAAACTGAATCGATAACACTATATAAATAAAAAACTACATAATGAGGTTAGATCGCTCTAACTTTGATTATAGTATATATCCTTTAGACCATATTATATTCGATATATTTAGTATGATGTTTAGCTTATTTGCTTATTTTTGTTTTTGAACTAAGGTATTCGACAGGGTGCTGTTTTAGAACCAATCTTTTTCATGTAATATATTGCTGAATTTTTATTCTGACAGACGACCTTTATAAAATCAAAGATCGTTTTCAAAGATTCAGACACCATTACTTTTAAATTGGTGTATTTGTATGTTTTCAAAAGAATTAAGACGAACCACACTTATAGGCACTATACGATAGGTGGACAGTGACATAATTTGACACCATCACAAAGTATTGGACGTTTAGGCGGTGATAGAGATACGGGTTGCGATGACGGAATATACTGCAGGTATCCTCTAATATATTCTATATACAATGCAATATAATTACTATTTCTGAGGGAGAAAACAGACTGGTATATATCAGTGTTGATAAATTCTGTAAAATACAGCTTTAGACTGTCACCTAAATCGATGCCTGTCGTGCTACTGTCGCTCGTTGTCTTCCTCTGTGAGTTAGTACCTTGATCATGCTCGCCTGCTTCTTCCATCACTTTTATTGCCTCACCCATTTCTTTCTGTATATCTTCTGTGATATCACTCCAATCTCGAACAGTGAGAATATCGTCAAACATGGCTTCCACTTCCTGTTGCGTTGGAGCGGCCTTTGATAGCAGGTTGTACTGTGAAAATACGAAAGTTAATAATTGACTGGCGACGACATTAGAAGAATAATCATATTTTTTGGGGTAAAGTAGCAATTCTGCCTTATTTTGTTTTGAAATTGGTGATTAAAATGAGTTCAACTCTCCGATTCATACATATTATTTAATAAATACAAAGCCATCATTTTAGTTTCGTAACATTTGTAAATTTTACAGAAAATTATATTACAATTTTGTTTATTTTATATAAATAGAATTCTTATTAGTATAAAAATTTCGATAAATATATACTTGTATTACATAATTATTATTATTAGAATTTATATTTTTTCAGTAATAAATGCATGCTCATAGTAAATACACCAAATCATACAATGCAGTAAAGATCAAATCATAACCCAACGTATAAGCTACCAATAAATATATACTTTTTTTTATTTAACTTCATTCGAGTCATATGAAGTCACGTAGGACTATATCTAAACATTGTTTTACTAGGTAAAAATAACTAAATTGTATTATATTTTAAATGTATTATAATTGCACTATAATTCTTAAACAAGTCTTATTTAAAACAGCTCTAAACAAAACTTAAAAAATTGTGAAATAATTGTCAACACACCACAACAAATATAAACATAAATAGGGGAAGCCATTTTAGATTGATGACGTAATCAATCCCTTTTACCGTACATGGCATATTGATTAATACTGATGTACTTTCTGACACATAATACTACGTCAAACAGACGGACTGGTGTATGTCTGTAACCCACATCACAGCCAATGCTTCAGCATCTTTCGGAGAAAATCCAATACTTAACAATATACAGTTATCACATGTGTGTTTGGGGAACAGTCAAAACTGTTTTCCCTTGGTGTCGGTGGATGTCAGTGTGAACTGTTTCCCTCGGCCTATCGGCCTCAGGAAACAGTTCACACTGCCATCCCCTCCACCTCGGGAAAACAGTTTTGACTGTTCCCCAAATACACATGTGATAACTGTTTTATTACCTGATTAATGTTACTGTACGAAACAGTGAAAATGAAAATTGGTTTTATAATGGGAACCTATGGTGAAAAAAGCAACATGACGTCACGCAAACGAAATTCCAGCACGTGAGGGAAACAGTCGAAACTAAAGCCCGGTAACAGTTCGTTTCACCGGGAACAGTCTTTTCCTTAGTGAATTAGCACGAAATGACGATATAGCATTTATATAGGAGATCAGGTAATAATATACAGTTATCACATGTGTGTTTGGGGAACAGTCAAAACTGTTTTCCCGAGGTGGAGGGGATGGCAGTGTGAACTGTTTCCCGAGGCCGATAGGCCAAGGGAAACAGTTCACACTGACATCCCCCGACACCAAGGGAAAACAGTTTTGACTGTTCCCCAAACACACATGTGATAATTGTTTTATTACCTGATTAATGTTACTGCACGAAACAGTGAAAATGAAAATTTGTTTTATAATGGGAACCTATGGTGAAAAAAGCAACATGACGTCACGCAAACGAAATTCCAGCACGTGAGGGAAACAGTCGAAACTAAAGCCCGGTAACAGTTCGTTTTCACCGGGAACAGTCTTTTCCATAGTGAATTAGCAAGAAATGACGATATAGCATTTATATAGGAGATTAGGTAATAATAAACACTAACAAGAGCTGTCGGAGAACAGCGCAGCTCGACTATTCGATTTTTCGGAGAATAATAAATTTATAGCTAGTATATATCATCAGAAAACAAGGCTACAACAATGTGGGATGGGGTTGGGAGCACAACATAACTATGTGTAAGAACTGACCAAATCTACACAGAAATATGTAAAAAAAAAAAAAAAAGTTTTGAGTGGGGTGCGGGGTGGGGGTGGGAGAGAGGCGGGGGTGGATGGTGGGGGGAGTGGGGGTGGTGAGGGCAACATATATGTGTAAGAAGCTATGTAATAATTCACCAAAACAAGACAAAAATATGAAGAAAAAATAATTAAAAAATCGAGTTTGAGTGGGGATGGGGTAGAGGCGTGGGGTGGGGAGGGCAACATGTGTAAGAATTGACTAAAACAACAAAGAAATATGTAAAACAAAAAAAAATATGTAAAACAAAAAAAAGAAAAATTTAAGTGGGGCGGGGTGAGAGGCCGGGGTGGTGGGGGCGAGGAGGGGGCAACATACATGTGTAAGAATTGACAAAAGCAACCCGGGGGGGGGGGGGAGAGGCGGGAGTGAGTTGGGGCTGGGGGGAGGGTGCAACATACATATATGTGTAAGAATTGACTAAAACAACAAAGAAATATGTAAAAAAAAAAAAGTTTCAAGTGTGGGGGGGGGGATGGGGTGAGAGGCGGGGGTGGGGGGGTGGGAGGGGGGTCGGGGCGGGGAAGTTTGCAACATATATGTGTAAAAATTGACTAAAAACAACAAAGAAATATGTAAAAAAAATAAAGTTTCAAGTGGGGGGGGGATGGGGTGAGAGGCGGGGTGGGGTGGGAGGGGGGTCGGGTCGGGGAAGTTTGCAACATATATGTGTAAAAATTTACTAAAACAACAAAGAAATATGTAAAAAAAATAAAAAGTTTCAAGACTGGGGCGGGGTGGGGGTGTGGGTGATGGGGTGAGAGGCGGGAGTGCGTTGGGGTTTGTGTGTGTGTGTGTGTGGGGGGGGGGGGGGGATGGGCAACATATGTGTGTAAGAATTAACTAAAACAACAAAGAAATATGTAAAAAAATAATAAAAAAATTCAAGTGTGGGGCATGGTGGGTGGGTGATGGGGTGAGAGGCGGGGGCATGGTGGGTGGGGTGATGGGGTGAGAGGCGGGGGAGGGGGAGGGGTGTGTGCGGGGAGTGTTGCAACATATATGTGTAAGAATTGACAAAAGCTCACAGAAATATGTAAAAAAAAAAAAAAAATCAAGTCTGGGCGGGGTGAGGGAGGGAGGGGGGTGATGGGGTGAGAGGCGGGGGAGGGGAGGGGTGTGCGGGGAGGTTTGCAACATATATGTGTAAGAATTGACTAAAACAACACAGAAATATGTAAAAAATAAATAAAAAATAAATAAATAAAAGGTGTGGAGGGGAATGGGGGCGGGGGTAGAGGGGGGGTGGGGGTGGGGAGGAGGGAGCCCATGACCCAATATGGCTGAAGTAATAAGATGCATAATGCTATAACAAATCCCAAACCAAAATTATAGATATGCTTACATGCAAACCTAGATCTGCATTTATTGCACATTTTATGGGCCATCACAATTTGGGTTCCATGGGAGCCCAGAATTTGCAGAAGACAAAATTACTTATCCAGCCCTTTACAACATACTATAAAGAAACCAATTCCAAAATTTAGTTCAACTAGGACAAAAAATGTAAGAGATATAGACCTGTAAACACAGCTTACACGCAAAATTTGATGTGAAACAGACATATTTTAAGGGCTATCAGAATTTGGGTTCCATGGCAGCTCAGGGATACAGGAACCAAAATTACTTAAGCATCCCTTACGATAATGCTATAAGGAAGCCAATGGCCAAATTTGGTTGTGCTAGGGTAAGAATTGTAAGAGATATAGACTTGTAAACACAGCTTACACGCAAAATTTTATGTGAAATGGGGCACATTTTATGGGCTATCATAATTTGCGTTCCATGGAAGCCCATGGGTTACAGGAACCAAAATTGCTTATGCAGCCCTTAATATAATGCTACAAGGAAGCCCATGAACAAATTTGGTTGTGGTAGGATAAGAAATTTAAGAGATATAGACTTGTAAACACAGCTTACACGCAAACCTTGATGAGGACGCCGACGCCGACGCCAACGCCGACGCCGACGCCGACCCGGGGTGATTACATAAGCTCTCTTATTCTTGGAATAGTCGAGCTAAAAAAGGGGATCCCTTGAAATCAACAACACAAACAAGACAGAAACGTAGCAGACTCGTTTTTTTCAGTCTGTTCGTGAGAGGTAATATAGGGTGTAACACCACTCACGCCGCCTAGCATCGGTTTAAGCGATATTCTACTTTAAAGCACAACTATTTTGCTTGACGATCCCAAGGGACCAGTAAGTAATACCACTACTGATTTGTAGTCGGGGCGATATTTTGCAGACGCCACACAGCAAGTGTGTGTGAATGTCAATAAATACTGAAAAGGTGAAGCGGCAGACACAAAGAAAGAAAGTAGAATACCCGGTTTTATTGAGTCTGTTCATGAGAGGTATTATTACAAGCAACACCTCTCACGACCACTAGCACCGGCTTAAGCAATATTCTAAGTTCAAACTATCAAGTATTATAGGATAAACACCAATTCTCTAATCAAAAGAACTTTGTTCCGATGCATGTTTATCCTTAATCTCATCTCCCTCTGAGTTTACTGTCCCAATATAACCTAATATGATGTTCTAACGGGACGTAACAACATATTTCATTTAATTTCAGATGTCTGTAAATTGGAAATACATTACGTTGGTCCCGCCTTAAGTCCATTAAGCGATTGGAAAGCTTATATAAGCATGATGTTATGCCGTATATTTCGACAATAAAACATGTTTAAAAGCATTTTTTTACTGAAAACATACGATAACCTTAAAATTATCTATTAAAGGTTTTAATTTTACAATATGCAAATTTTTAAACCCGAAATTAAGGTTTTATTTCATACCCCAGCCAACCATGTTTCCGCTTCTTGGAGAAAGGTTTGGATGGGGTGTGCAATTTAATACCTGGACCACGTAATGAACTTTAACATGGAACGCTTATAAAGTCATTTAAAACAGCTATCCCATCAACAACAGCCACATTTTACAACATATGCACATATCAATGATTTACATATTTTGAGATCCAAACTCTATAGACACAGCCATGTCAAACCACAACATGGAGCATCGAATTAAGAGATAACAACTCATAATTTTCAATTACGATTATCTTAATAACCCCTGAATGAAACTTTAATTTTAATCCTCACATATTCGTTATTATATGACACGAAACATGGCTAGAGTTCTGATAAACGGTTTTGTAGTGTAATTTTCCCATTATTTGGAAGGTTAGTGTCTTAAGGAGTTTTTACCAAGCATGCAATTAGTTCTCGAAAGATTTGATTGCACGGCTCCCGCATAAACATGTAAGAAATTCTTCTTTTTTTTCTTCAAGATAATATAAATGTTCAGTCGGCATTCAAAACTATTACAATTTAGGGATTAACATAAGGTTACCTCGAGCATGCCCAATGTTATACAAGAACAGCAAGCAAATATCAATATAGCAGAAAGTATGCATAAAGAAAAAATATGAAAAAGCAAATTTACCTCTTTAATAGGCTGGTACAGAGAATTCAAAATAATTATATATATTTAGATTAAAACACATTATTTCATTGTGAAAATATAATTAAACATGAACATGAAACACTATTTACTGTTCTCACGGCGGAAAACTATAATTATATATAAAATATGTTTAGGGTTATGTTTGCTACATTGAGGTTATTTGAACATCAAATGAACGGTCCGAACCAAATTTCGAGCAGTCCGATCAGAAAAATGTGGATTGTCTGCCTCCACACTTAAAGATGGACCGCCATATATAGCCTAAAATGCGCCAAAACGATGACGTAAAACGCTATTACGTAAAACACCATTCAACCAACTAACCAACATACCGATCCAAATGTAACACGATGCCGTGAAGTTCGATACAAATTTAAAATACGTTGTAAAGTGTTTTGCATTACAATATTTCTAATCCCCACGAATTGCTTAACTATTGAAACAAAAAACATGCTCAATAATAATGACAATTCAACAAAAAACACTTAAGGACAATGGTGAAGTTTACACGGGTACAATAAAACGGGATTTTTCTCTGGGTATGAACACACAATTGAAAAAGAAAACATACTCTTTTCAAAGGCAAATTATAAGTAAATATAAGGTTTGAATTCGATCTTTGATCGGGTTATGAAAAACATAAGAGTAATTAAGCTAACAAGGGGCAAGTAGATATAAAAGTCGAAAAGGAATTGAAACTTTCATGGAACACAGTCGACCAAAAACACGCAATAAAACACACAACAATTACAATGTTAATAAGAAGCAAGGAATGTGACGTCACAAAGTTAATAAGAAACAAGGAATGTGACGTCACAAAGTTAATAAGAAACAAGGAATGTGACATCACAAACGGTTTAACAATAGCGCTGCCGCCTTAGAACGGCCAATGGCTAAAAGGTGCCAGGTTCTATAGGGTGCACCGAGCCTCACCCTTACCTATTGTCACCGAGCCTCACCCTTACCTATTGTCACCGAGCCTCACCCTTACCTATTGTCACCGAGCCTCACCCTTACCTATTGTCACCGAGCCTCACCCTTACCTATTGTCACCGAGCCTCACCCTTACCTATTGTCACCGAGCCTCACCCTTACCTATTGTCACCGAGCCTCACCCTTACCTATTGTCACCGAGCCTCACCCTTACCTATTGTCATCCCAATAAAACGGGGCGGTGTAAATAAATAAATCCCCATCAGGCTTTTTTCTCTAACAGACAAGACAGTATTAATAGGCAACATACGTATAATGCAGAGATGTTCCTGTACGAACATAAACAAAAAGCAAGCTAGAAAGCCACAATGCAAGTACTCATGGACTTGGCAGAAGCAAGAGCAACAAAAAAATTGGGTTTACGCAAGTTAAACTACGCAAATGTTTTCATACTCCGATGAAAGATCGAAAGATCGAATTCAGTAAGTAAATATTCATAAATAAAAGGACACCATATGAGTTCAAACAAATTGGAATTGAATTTTACATCGATTTACTACTAGAACAGTTTTATTATTATATGTCAGCAAACATGTAGACACTATTCTAAATAACATTAACTTTATTTGCATTTACCAAATGAAATTTATCCTGCAAACCTCCCTCGGTAATCGGTTTCCATTTTATTTTTCCGATCATGTGACTGAGGACTGGTACCATGAACGCAGTATTTATCTACCGGTACACTGGTACCCGAAATTATAAGTTCTAACCAAGTATAGTTACCTCTGATCCCGGCTCATACGCCACGTTGACATTCCCGTTAAAGACGATTGTTGGATTGTTTTCCTTGTGAGTGTCGTTGATACTGTCGCTATGGCTTAAGTGCTTTTTAATGGAGCTTTCTGGGTTCATCACCTGTTACGGGATATTAGATTATAAGAATATTTCATGGGCATCCGGTGAAGATCGGGAATTCCAAAACGAGGTATAATTGTTTTTATCCAAAAAGTTTTGTAAAATGCCTGTTTTATCGGAACCGTCTGAGACTCTTGCAAATCATTTACATTCTGCACGATGACGTCGCAAACTACTACCGTTTTGCATTCTTATTTACATAATGACGTAATGCAACTGTCAATGTTGATTTAAGCGCGCGACTTTTATCTTCCCCCATGTGTAAGATCACGCTTTCCGACACCCATGTCCATTCTCGCCCTCGATCGATACTAGTATCATCTCTCGTGTTTGGCGCTTGGAATTATGGGGGTGGGGGTGGGGGGGGGGGGAGGGGGTGGGGGCGGTTGGTGGTGGGAGGAGGGGGGAGGGGGGAAGTAGTTCGGTCAGGTGATTTGCATACAGATCTAGACACGCCGGACAAAAGCACCAAACTTTTCTCAAATGTGTGTTTTATATTTCTATGTATTTTTAAAAGGGTAACCAAAGTTTCGTGAATCCCTAAATGTATTAGGATTATGTGCACACCAACTAACCGCGGATGAAGTCCTGAAAAATCAGGAGGGCACCTGCCGAATATCAGTGATGAATTTGAAAAATTCGAAATGACGTCAGTATACGCGAATATCTTTATCTGGTATGCAAGAACACATTATTTTACATAGAAATTTACTATTTGCATTTTCCAAAGGTAGAAGAAACTGCATGCTTATTCTGCTAAAATGGTTAATCGAAACATTGCTCGGATAAATAGATAACACGTATACTATGTATACAATATATTTTAGTCTTGATCATCTTCGACGCTTGACGCTTGTGGGGTGGGGGGTGGGGTGGGGGGTGGGGGGGGGGGGGGGGGGGATAGTGGTTAAAAAAAAACCGTTCGTCCGTCAGTCCGTAAGCAAACATGCCGTAGAGTTTTCACACTTCTCGCATGTTTATATCTACTTGCTTTTTGCACTTTGTTAATCCACAATATTACATTTCTGCCTGTGATTCTGTGGGAATTAAAAGTGGTAATTCTCTTGGGTAATAAATCCCTAGGGAAATTATAAGATTTTGCCGAAACTTCTTTTTTAAATAGTTGTGGTGTATTCTTGTGCGAAGTTCGAAAGTAAGGCAAAGTAGTCCCCTAGTGAATCCAGCAGTATTTATTGAATTAAAGGCACATTCTTGTAAATAAATGTAATATGTAAGTTAATCAACACTGTTTTCGTATTAGGGATATAATTCCAGTTCACATATCTAGTAAAAAAAACTCGTGCCAACGTCACTCGTTTTTTACTGCCTACGCCACCCGTTTTTTACTAGATATGTGAACTGGCCTCTGGAATTACATCCCGTAATACGAAAACAGTGTTGATTAACCTCTATTTAAATTTATACATTCAAGCTTATTATTATACCCATTTCTGAGATAGGAAGATCCATACAGCGCTCACAGTTCATACCAACGTCTATTTAGACAGTGGTATGCTCCTACGAAAAAGCAAAAAAATATGAAGGACTTCGACCTTTTTTTCACAATTTGTTAATTTACATGACTTTTTCACATTAAAGTTTTACAGTTATGAATATGTCAACTCACCTGAATGACAGTTCTAACCATTCGCGGTGTTTCCGGTCGAGAATTGATGATGCTTTCTGCATTGATCTTCATGTGATCCAAGGAAGATTGGCTTTTCCGTTCTATTCTTGCATTTAATCGCAACAACCGCCTGCAAGTTAGATTTTTTATAACAAACGTATTATGAATAAAAAAAATATATATATAAATAAATAAATTCATGTAAATTTACTGTGAATTTTAATAAAAAAAGAAATTAATTTCTTAAATAAAATTCATATTGGTACACCAATACTGTTCTAAGCAATTATTTTTTTTGCACATAATTACACTTTTTTTTATTAGATTGCATCAATAATATAATTAAACCTATGGTAGGATAACGACGAAAACTATTTGTTTGTTTGTTTGTTTGTATGGTGTTTTACGTCATTTTCAACACATGTAAGGTTATATATGACGGTCGATTTTTTGTGGTGGAGGCAGACCACCCACTTTTCCTGGGTAATACTTTACACTTCCCTCCATCCGTAAGAATCGACACTTCCTCACTTACAAGTCGAGCTCCCAGTGGGATTCGAACTCGCATCGGTGAGAGGCGAAGGTTTGCAATGCAACATAAACGCTTATAAACGGATGCATTGTAGTACCATTTTTTCTTAAATACAAGCTTGTTTAAAGTGGCGCAGTCGGTAGCGCGGCGGATTTGTAACCGGAGGCCCCGGGTTCAATCCTCCGTGGTGCCACTGAGTTCCGTCGGTGTGTTCTTGGGCAAGACACTTTCCCTTAGCCTCGTCCGTCGGATGGGGACGTAAACCGGGAGGTCCCGTGTATCGGTCTATCCTCCGAGCACGTTAAAGAACCATAGGAATATATTCGATAATAAGAGTAGGGCAGGTTCCCGGATTCCTATGTATCCTTCCCCTCTCTCTGGGGCGGCTCTAAATAACCTATACTGTGTTGATGAGCAGTTAAACAACATTCAATTAACTAATTAATTAATTGTTTAAAGTCAAAATAGTATTATAGGTGTATCAACACCAATTGCATATAAGTTTATAGTTCCTATTATAAAAACATAAACCCTATTTTTATGTTGGAAATGGCCATTATAAGTGGGGGAAATGGCCTTTTTCTATTCGATTTGTTTGTTGAATGTATAAAAAGTGTATTCGTATGTTATTATGGATTATTGGTGAACATTTTCCAAATTTGGAAACTAAGCATACATTTTGTGAGCAACAATCAATGAATATCGCTGTACCCTTGAAAACTGCTGTACCCTTGACCTGGGCCCGTATTCATAAAGCAACTTAAGTGGAAAATATTACTTAAAGCTACAGACGCTCTATATTAACTGGTAATAACTCATGAATATGAATGAGTCACGTGTGAAAGAGTTTCAAATCGACGAACACCCCAAAAGTCGGTATATCAGGCAGAAATCGATGCGTAAAATATCACATTTTTGTTTCGCCTTCGTACAGGTAACATCGATAAATATACGGCTTCAGAATATATGTGATAAAAAAAGTACTTGCCCGGAACGGGATTTGAACCACAGCTGTTGCGCTTTTAAGTTTTGAAGGCCGTACATTTAACCACTAGACCAAGGCTATTTATTGGTTTATTCTAGCATTTATAACACTAAAAAGGCATTACGTAATAACTAGCACACAAACAAACTCACCATGCGCTAAATAACAAGTCGATATATGGTTGTTTTGAGGCGGAATATTGGTTTCATATTAATAACATATAGTATTACACCAGGCAATGCTAATTCACACGTCCGACAAGATGGTCTATATATTTATGGATTCATCTTGAATTGCGTTCAAATATATGTTAAGTTATTTTGCCTCATAATAAATTGTAGGTCGTGTGTTCGAGTCCCGAAAGAGGCAAATCTTTTCTTCTGTAAATCATTATGTTACATGTGTACAGGTTCGATGTGCACTGGTCGATGTCTATACAATAAATGATGTCCTACGTTATATTTGCTCGCTTAAATACCCGATTTCGACATGAGCTGGTGAACATGAAGTTACAAATAAAGACACGCCTACAAAGAAGAAATCGATTTATATAGAGGGTCTGTAGCTTTAAGACAAAATTTAAGATTTTCACATATTTTTAAATATCCTTATTGACCTCTCAGGGACACTACAGAGCATTTATTTTAAGATAAATATTTAGCTTTAGGTTTTATTTATCCATAACCTTATTAGCAATATTAAGAAAAACGTCTTTAATCGATAGAAAATGGTGTTTAAAAAAAGAATGATCCATTTTGACTTAAGATTTTGCTAAGAAGCTTTAGGAATATCATTATTGACCCTGTTTATTAAACATCAGTTACAGACCTTCTGACCCCACGTTTTTCTGGTGATTTTTCAAGTGGAAAACTATATTTTTCTATATATGCTGCATTATCTATAACTTAGTTGAAAATGCAGCAAATTATTAATCTGTGACATTTTAACATTGGTGTCAATGGGAAATGTAATTGGTGGTTTCAAACCTATAGTAATACACTGAGGTGCTAATGTTTGTGATAAGTACATGTGTTAATAGTCAGGTATGCCATGCAAATCTACAGGGCCCTGATTCCAACTTTCGTGTTTTGTTTTTGTTTGTATGATCTTTTACGTTAAAAATGACGGTCGATTTTTTTTTGTGATGGAGGCAGACCACCCACATTTCCTGAGTCGAACCAGTACTGTACATCCCCCGCCATCCATAAGAATCCAACTTTCGTAATAATTACACTGATAATAACTAGAGATTTACATACGTTGCTCTTTTCTTCAGGAGGCTGTGAGCATCAGGATAGTCTTTCATAGCCGATTCAAATTCTGCCTTCGACAGGATAAACAGGTTAGTAAATCCCTTACATCGTACATCCGCCGTACGTCTGTTACCGTCTGCCGCCATTGCCAGTAAACTGAGAGAATTACAGCATATATTGGTATATTATTGATTACGATGTCATATACTAAAGGAAAAAAGAAACGCAACTCAGGATTTCCCGCTATATATCGTATGTATAACATACTACTGTTAATCGATTTGTTTGTTTGTATGGTGTTTTACGTCATTGTCAACACATGTAAGGTAATATATGACGGTCGATTTTTTATGGTGGAGGCAGACCACTCACTTTTCTTGGGTAGAGCCAGTACTGTACACCTCCCGTCATCCGTAAGAATCGACACTTCCTGACTTACAAGTCGAGCTCCAGTGGGATTCGAACCTGCAGCGGTGGGAGGCGAAGGTTTACAACGCAGCGTCGTTAACCATTCGGCCACGGAGAATCTATCTTTTAATCAAACCGTACATGTCTGCATTAGACCACCCCTTTCGGAAAAATGGCTAAAACAACACAACACACACTAAATGTTTTCGCTTCGAAGTTTCATTATTGGTATAATACTCGTTCAGCTCGAGCATTTAAGCAAATTTAGGACCTAACATTTTGTAATCTCTTTACATTAAACACAGTACAGCATTTTTTCCTTTAGTATATATTTATCTCATCAAAATATATATCATAGTACACTAGTAGTACAACTTATGTGAAGGCATACTTTCTGATATTATATCACGTTATAGGTTACGTGACAAATATAATCTTAAATTCATGTTAATTAAGTTAATTAATTAAACATGTTGGAAAACATAATATAATGCGACAGCTATGTTGCCAAAAAAAAGATAAGATACTCAGGCAGTTGTCGCATCATGATGCTAATTTGAAAAACAATGAATCCAGGAAAACAAAGGTAACTGTTATGACGTTTTTATCAATCTTTGATAGAATTTCTGAAATGTATATATCTAACGACATTACTCACCTGATTTCGCCAAACACAGAACCTTCTTTCAGTGTCGCTAGAACGAGTGTGTTATTGGGCCCCCCGACTACCTCCACGATGCCCTGACTAACAATGTACATCTCCTTGCCAATCTCGCCCTTAAAGGCAGCATATGGTTATTAACACATAAACTGAAACAGTTGACGAAGCACTCGGAAGCGTTACAACTTTGAGAATTACGCTAACAGATAAACTAATAAAATTAAACTATTCACACTATGCCTTATAAGTATTTGTGTACTAATTATGCTACATCTCCTACACGCTGCGCCGACGCTAAGCTCAACACAGGAAGTGTACAGATCCAAATGGTTTATTTATAGCACAGATAATGTTTATGTAAACACAAGAGTTAAAATGTCAGCGTGCCTTTTTAACGAAGCGTACGTTTCTAATCAGTTGTTTCTATTAACTGCTGGGTACATCTGAGGATTTAATGCAAATTTGATGGTTATATTATACACAAATACTTCACACAAAAGATCTATCTTCTTTGTTAAGGTTAACAATAAGCATATTCTGACTTTAAACACATAACGCTCATTCATTGTAGCAAAATAACTAATCGATTTAAATGGACACACGACAATTTATAAGTATGTATCAAGCGTTAATATATAACGATCCCATTCATGAGCGGATGATAGTAAGAATGTTCACCTTGGGGAAATGATTATCACCCGAGGCGAAGCCGAAGGCGATTACTGTTTCGGATTCGTCATCGGCTTAGTATGGTGAAACTGCTGTTTTAACTTATCATAACTTTAATAGGACTTTACCGATTTCAATGAACTTCTACTCATTTTCCTAGTTACGTTATTTCCGATCCAACTATAGCATAATTCATGAAGGATTGCACCCACTGTCTTAGATTGACCTTTCTGAAATAAGCTCATGTCAGGCGACACAAATGTTACGTGGAACACCCTTTTAGTTAAATGTATGTTCATATATACCTCATATATTTCATGCAAGTTATCTGCAAAGGCATACCTTTTTGCATACATAATCCCCAGGAAGGTATAGAATAGGATGAAGTTTGAGTACCAGGTCGTACAACAAGGTCTTGTCACAATCTTGAAATAGTTTCACCTTGCTCAGCGTGTTAAAGTGAACATTTATAGCCAGATCCTTCCGTAGCTTCATAGGTAACGTTTCCATTAGCTGTCTTTCATCTAAAAGATAAAAAAAGATGTGTAATGATTAAAAGTATACATACGATAATATACCACTTTACTACCAATGGGTGTCCGGGTAGCGCAGTTGAGGGGATTCAGACATACATAAGTAGATATAAAAGTGGAACAGAAAATGTAGCATTCAAGGACCATGGTCAACCATAAATGCGCAGTGAAACAAATAACAACTACAAAGATGAATAAAAGGCACGATATGACATCACAAACACAAAAGGGTTGATAATAGGGCTGCCGTCTTGAAGCGGTTAGTGGCAAAAAAGGCCAACGGGATTTTAAACCAGGTTGTAGGGTGCACCAAACCTCACTCTGAACCTATTGTCATCCCGATAAAACGAGACAGTAGTGTAAATAAAGATATCCCCGCCAGGTTATATTCTCTAACAAACAAGGCAGCATTAATAGGCAATACAAGTATATCACATACATGATCATATACAAAACAAAAGCCTAGAAAGCCACAAAGTAAGTACACAGTTACTTGGAAGAAGTCAGAACAACAAGAGAGCAAACCGTTAAGGGTACGACAAATTCAATACGACGTCAAATTGATGCAATTATCGAAAATGTTGATGGGCAGTGTAACACCGTATATAGCTCATTCCGTATATAGCTCAGCAGTAAGCGTTATATGTAGCCATATAGCTCACATTTTCTACTTATATAGCTCACACCAAAGTAAGCTTTATACGGTGAAAAGGCATGGTCATTCCGTATATGGCTTATGACCATCTAAATACAAAATTAGATAAAATAGGAGCGCACAATAACAGAAAACAATTGCATAAATTATGTTCCTGGTTACATGGCGTCTTACCTTGTTACTACTACTACTACTGCTGCTACTACTACAACTACCATTATAACTACCACTGTTACTACGACTGCTACTATTACAAATACTACTAACAGCACAACCACTACTACTTCTACCGATACGACTACCACTACTCTACGACCACTACTACTTCTACTACGACTACTGCGATGAAATAGGACATTTTCCTGTGTGGCCAAAATTGAAGTTACTCACGATACCTAAACGCCTACTTTGCGGACGCCTATTAGGACTTGCGCCCGTCCCCATAAACCTATAATAATGCTGCAACTAAGTTGCGGAGGGTTTGGTCCTCCCCCAAGAAAATTTGGGTTAATGGTAGTCTTAAATGGTGCATTCTGGTGTAATTCCAGGTTGTAATAATATGTCATGACACTTTGACCATTGTAGAAAATGAAGAATGGACCTGAACCATCCTAAAGCTTACGATTTTATTGCATTTTCGAGTTTTAAATCTTTCAATTTTTCAGACATTGATTGTAAAGTTTGCTCACGTGAGTAAATGAGTATGGCACGCTACGCGCCTGCCAACCGCTTAATATTACAAAAATACAACATAGTGCAACAAGTCTTTATCTTTAATATACACTCAAGTGATATGAAAACGCAACACAGAAATTTCCGCTATATATTGTATGTACAATATGCTGCTTTTAATCGAATGGTACATGGCTACGTAAGACCTTTCCTTTTGGAAAAAATACTAAAACAACAAATAATACAGCAAATAGTATTCCTTCAATTTTTCATTATTCACAGAGTACGCGTTTGGCTCAATCATGTGAGCAAACTTAGGATGCAACATTTTGCAAACTATTTACGTTAAATACGGTACTGAACTAGCTCAATTTTTCAAAGAGCTACTTCAACATTTATGAAGTTCTTGTTACAAAGTGTAGTGTGATTAAAACGTCTACAACATCACAGTTGTGTCCTTTCTCTAGTTAACTGCAACTTTCTTTTTAAAAAACATCTTGGGATTTCTTTGGAATATTATGTGCAATTAAGTGTGCAGTATATACAATATATAGCGGAAATTCCCGTGTTGCGTTTTCATATCACTTGAGTGTACTTTTATATATTTCCTGGAAAGATGAGGATCTTGTCGTTACAAGTCATATATCTTAACCTATACTTGAATCATATATTTAGACTTTCATGTATCATAACCATACAAATACGAAATATGAGTATAATTGGAACAGGACTTAAAACATTTTCAGTTTTTAAAAGAGTAAGCTTTATTCGGAATCAAGGCACATGCCCTCCGTATATAGCTTATCGTGAGCTTTATGCGGAGACGAGCTCCGTATATAGCTCACCTTGAGCTTTATTCGTATATAGCTCACTGGTGAGCTATATACGAAATGAGCTATATACGGTGTTACAGGGCACAATCGTTATTAATAAAATAAAACAGAATAAAATAAATCATCCTTTAAGAAAACGAAAAAAAGAAAAAAAGTTTGCGAGTGAATCTCAAATTCGCGTCTATAAAAAAAATATAAATTTAAATTTCAAAAGACATATTGGAGAAAATATCACATATCATTATTAAACCTTTAAAACACTTTTTTTTTCCACTCGGAAAAATCTCCAACAGAAGGAAAGTAGTCTCTTTTCTTGCTGAGGATACAAAACGTTTACAGTCATACCTTCCACCAATGTATCTACGTTATCGATATTTACCAATCATCTTTTGTTGTTCCCAATTGTAGATGAACCATGTCTTCACTCTGTCCTGTGTGTCCTTGGATATACGCATATTCTTCAAGTAGTTCAGTGTACTGTCCATCCTCTGTGTGTAAACCGTCTTGACCAGACTGGCAGCATCAACAATGTCGCGTATCTAAAATTGTTTAAAATCGGTGTAAACTGTTAAACATGCATAACGATTCAGCGTAGCTACTATTAGGCATATAGGCCCGGGCCTATACATCAATTTGAAAAAAAGAGAAAACAAAGGTCCAAAGGACAATTTCTTTATAAAATGTAAGCATTTAAAACAAATATAAATATTGAGGGGAAGATCAATGCAGATAGTTGCAATGTCATTTCGCAATATCAGAGTGTTCTGATTTTTACCAGAAGCAGACACTGATATTTTCTTTCAATAATACATCTTGAACAATTACAAATGCGATATTAAAACAAACTAACCCGCCAAATCAAGGCGAAATTACATTACAAAAATGTTTGTCTAAACTCTATCCAGGTGTTCAGGTCAAATATAATAATGTATATGTGCCGATTAAAAGTAAAAATGTACGGGTTCTTAAAATATCCATGATTGAATATGCGTAAAATGAATTGTTGGTAACTCTTAATTCAACGCTCCAGTTTTGGGAATTTGTCCTGGCTAGTTAAAGTCGTTTATATTGTGCCTATATTGTGAGTTTGGATTCTCAAAATAGGTAAGTTATACCTCATCGTCAATAGGTTTAGAAACGGTGAACATGTTGTAAAATTTGGCTGCTGTTGGCGTCGGAATAGGTACTTTAAACGAAATGAGATGATTTAAAGAAATGTAACAATCACCTGACCGATTAGCAGAGCAAATACAAACACCCCTGACAACCAATATACTGTCATAAACATGTATTCCATAATATTGGTTGGCTTAGGGTTGTTTCCGATAGATGTCGCTGTCTTTGTTGCTAAATAAAAGCACCGGATGTAACTGGAAATAGAAAATATAATTACTTATGAAATTGATTTCCAAACAAATTTAAACGTTCTTATTCAAGAACACGATGCAATCTTGATATATTTTCAAAACAATCATTTTTGCTATCACGTGTCTCTGTATTGTTGCGGAATAAAAGCTGTAATGTCATACCTCTATTTCCAGAATTGCCAATTTTTTATAAAATAGTGAATGAATCAGTCTGAATCAATCTGAGACCTGAAGTATTTAACTTTCTTGACTTACGGTATTCTATACCTGTTGTAAGCTATTCGCTTCTAACGTACTTCTTGATTGTCTTCCTGGGTAAAACCAGTACTAAGCAATGCAGATAAAGTGTCTTGCTCAGGGACACAGCGCATATGGTTATGGTGGGGATCGAACCCACGACGTTTGCATCATGGGTCCAACGCTCTACCACTAGACCACAGCGCTCCTGTTTACAAATGTTTATGCCAGTAAACACACTAAAACAAATCACTTTTAAAGTGGCAAATAATAAAAACAGTGCGCTAATCAAGCAACAGTAGGCAACATTTCCATATATTTTCCAAACCTTTAGACTAAATCTAACTTATATATGATGGCAGAAAATCAAGAAAGTTAATACTATAACAAACACTGACGCAGTTCCGTTTCCGCTATACACCCATATGTTAGAACCAATGCCTTCATACACGGACATGGCGTAGTAGCCACATGTTTCCACGTGGATGAGGAACAACATATACGTCATCGTCTTGATGATGCTGAAATGAGATGATAGAAGGTTGTACTGAAAAGGAGATCGCTAAGAAGCAACTGACCAGAGGGAAAAGTAGCAGACTCGGTTTTATCGAGTCTGTTCATGAGAGGTAATATAAGGTGCAACACCGCTCACACCCCATAACACCGGCTTAAGCGGTATTCTACTTTAAAGCCACACAGCTTTTTATTGACATTCACACTAGAGTTTGTTTAGTGCTGTGTGGCGGCCGTAAAATGTCTCCCCGACAACAAATCAGTAGTGTTATTACTTACTGGTCCTTTGGGAACATTAAGCCCAATCTATGTGGCTTTAAAGTAAAATATTTCTTAAGCCGGTGCTAGGAGGCGGCAGAGGTGTTGTACTCGACATAACCTCTCATGAACAGACTCAATAAAACCGAGTCTGCTATTTGTATCTAATGTTTGTGTTTGTTGCTTCCAAGAAATCCACTTTTCAGTATTTATTGACATTCACACTGGCGTTTGTTTACTGCTGTGTGGCGGCCGTAAAAAGTCGTCCCGACTGCCAATCAGTAGTAAGCCGGTGCTAGGAGATGTGAGAGGTGTTGCACTTTACATTACCCCTCATGAATAGACTCAATAAAACCGAGTCTGCTACTTTTATCTCTTGTTTGTGTTTGTTGCTTCCAAGGGATCCACTTTTCAATATTTATTGATGAACCTCAAAGTACCAGTAATTAATAACACTACTGATTTGTAGTCGGGCGACTTCGGGGCGCTTTACAAAAAATCCCACCCCAACCCCCAAAAAAACAACACATCAACTCTAGTGTGAATGTTCATAAATATTGAAAAGGGGATCCATTGGAAGCCGCAAAAATCAAGAGAGAAAAGTAGCAGGCAAGGTTGAAATAAAGAAACATTCCATCTTGAGGATAGTATAGCTGGGTATGAGTGACATTTGTTTTAAAGCGACGATGCATTTTCATAATTAAATAGAATACACTTGAACAAATAATAATATAGGCACCATTAATACAACTAACACATCAGACTACTGATGCTTATAGATCACTATAATATAGTTAATTTCGAAAGATTTATTTTTTAAAATTTATAACTAGAGGATTCAAAATAGTCAGTTCTTGGTTTTTAAGTCATAATGACCTAATCAAACATTTACACTTTCAGAAATTTCACAGTTAACGTTGCGTGTGTCTTATTCCTCCCTGTTTTAACTTGGTTTCAGACAAAACAAGAACTACAAAAGCGTTGATTGTTATGTTGATTGTTATCGACATACTGAATATCTTACCGTACGGCGTGAGCCGACCTGAGAAGGTGATCGCATCTTGAATAAAACTCCCAGAAAGTTTGTATCTGAAACAAAAAAAACAATAACATGGGAATCAATATATTGTTGAACATTGCTGAACAGAAAGAAAAAAAAGATGTATACAAGGGTAGTAAATAGTACTGTGTGAAATCATCATCGTCTCAAGATACTAAAAACGATAACAAATACTGTTTGCAATAAGGAAGTTATTGAAAGCATTCAACTGATCTCTGGCATATACTTTTAACGTTGGAGGTTGATTTCCTTCAAATGTTCATATCGTCAGAATCTTAATCTTCATAATTTGTCTTCCCTTGACAATTAGTATTTTGCGAATTAGCTCAAACAGATGATCTGATTATCTACCTGTCAAAAATAGCCACTTAAATGATCTGCCCTAATTGACGAATAGCGAAATAATGTACAGAAACAACATGTAACTCGATTGGTTTTGTTTTACTCGTGTTGTTTATATTCATATATACATGATCATCTATGTGTTATACTTATATTGCCCATTAATGCTGCCTTATTTGTTAGAGAATATAACCTGGCGGGGATATCTTTATTTACACTGTCCCGTTTTATTGTGATGACAATGGGGTAGGAGTGAGGTTTGGTGCACCCTAGAACCTGGTTTAAAAAACAAACGGTTTTTTTTTGCCTTTTTTTCAACCCTTTTATTTTTGTGATGTCATATATTTTTTGCTTTGTAATTGTTACTTGTGTCTATGCAGATCTGCAGGAGAAGGTTCTAGGCCCATTCTCCATATTTTATCTTGATGTAAATAGAGGATGGGCCTGGCACGTTCATTCCTGTTAGGCGCCTAATAACCTTTCATGTGTTGGTGTTCCTTAAAACCGAATTCAATTACAGACTTCTATTTAATATTATATGCGTTTATAGGAATATTCGTGGGTCCACTATTGACTTATAGCCTATAGAGTACATACCGGTAGACAGTATGTGTTAGTAAAATGATAGTCTTGACATATTCTCTTGAAATAGACCTTTACATTGCAGTAATGCACCGAACACAAACAATATAGAAAAGTAGCAGTAGTATCAGGTGAAATCCCTTTCACGTCCTTAGTACCGGTGTAAATAATATTCTACTTTAAAGTGTTATTTGTTTTGTTTGTATGGAGTTTTATGTCATTTTCAACACATGCAAGATTATATATGACGGTCGATTTTTTTTGTGGTGGAGGCAGACTACCTACTGTTCCTGGGTAGAACCAGTACTCTACACCTCCGGCCATCCGTAAGAATCGTCACTTTCTCACTTACAAGTCGAGCTCCCAGTGGGATTCAAACTCGCATCTGTGAGAGGCAAAAGTTTACAACGCAACGTCGTTAACCATTCGGCCACGGAGACGCTCTTATGTTAAAGACACATAGACGTGGACTCGATGATCCCAAAGGACATTAAACACTTAATGCAAGTATGGCATATACAAATGTTTACAGTTGTCCTTTTATCATATATTGGCAATACTGTTAACCTGGAAATGTTCGCGTGCTAATAACGTTCGCGATGTTCGCGGGGGTCGGCATCCGCGAACCTTTCTAGCCGTGAAAATGTTCACGTTGATCAACCGCGAACGTGTGTACCTGAATATACCTGTAAGTAGTGATAGACCACCCCTCTAAGCGAATAGTATTATAAATCCAATATGTAGTTTCATATTGTCAATTACTTTGTTTCAAAAATAAAAAACAGTACATAGAGAACAGTATATCTCAATTTTGAAATTAAATTTAGTTTATTTCTTGATTACACTTTTTACAGAAGTCAATACTGAACTCCAACATACCTTGAGCACCCTTGGCAGTCTGAACCACGGATTTACCTTCATATTTATTAGATACAGAAGGTCCAACGGTATAAGGCACAAACAGTCAAACTGCAGAAACAAAGCATACTGTACCAGTACAATGGTATAAATAGATTGCAGTGAACCCAAATTTAGCAGCGAGCACAGACTTAATCATGTATTTCATGTTTTTAAGGCCAAATACTCCACGAGATTGGTATGGTGCAGTGTTCGTTGGCCGTCAGGCATCAATTTTAAAACAAGAAACATTTTTTTATTTCTCTTTTCTGTTGTGTTATTCGTCGTATCTTAAAACACGGAAACCTGTTTAAAATAGATTTATGTTATATTCAAGGTTACCGCTCAATTTTACAAAATGGACTTGAGTTTTACAATCTTGATTTTCCTTATCAGTAAAGCGCTTCATTTCCTTGTCAAATTCATGAGCGTCATCAATTTAAATACTGATTAGAATGAACAATGTCAAATACGTTTTATTTTTAAAAAAAAGGAAAAAAGAAACAACACCCACCCTCATTCGAATGGCTTGCTTGCAATACAAACAGTCGCTGCTTTAATGTAAGAGTTAGTAAGTAAACAAGTATGAGGGCGGACCTTTGGAAACGGCCGAACACGATACATACGAAATACTGCAGTCTCGGTTTTATTGAGACTGTTCATGAACGGTAGTGAAATATGCTAGCTACCGTTAACGCCTTCTAGCCCAGGGTTGAGCAGAACTCAATATTCAATATTCATAAAATCAAGTTGATTCATGTTAAAATATACATTATTTAAATTAGTACTCTAATACATAGTTTGCATGTATATGTAGCATACAGGTTGTTCTCACCTTAAACATTCTTTTCTTCATGTAGTTCGCCCTTGTGCTTTTTCGATGCGTCTATGAAAAAACAAAGTTGAATGTTTATATAAAATCATCATGTTTTGTGATCAACGTAACACTTGAACTATCCATTTCAAGCGTATTATTGCATACATGCATTATTGGAGAAGAATAAAAGCCAGTGTCGTTCCAATTAATCGATTTAATCGATCATCGATCAGTTAAGCCTTTAGTTTGATTAATCGATTACATTTTTTCATGATCGATTTTACTCGGTTGTTGAAAAATATTGGCTTAAATTATTTCATTCTCTTGTATTAAAATATTACAATTTTGCAACAAGTACCAGTAATCACATATGATATCTCTAGGGGGTATTGCAACTTATACTTCAAATAAATACTAGTCAGTTTCATTCAACTGATTTATTACCAGAACATAATTGAAATGTGTTTCTTTTCTTTATTATAGTCTGGAAAAGAAATACACTTGTGTTATATTTAGCAGCCATGTTTAATCGATTAAGGATCGATCATCGGTCGGTTAAATATTCCAACAATAATAAAAGCATTACTAGTTCATTTCGATGACGTTAAGGTCATAGTAAAATAGACGCATTACTTTTTATATTACACTACCATAAGATTCTGTTGTGTACCAACCTCTTTCAGCCCTTGGTTGAGAAATGTTATTCTCATTTTGAATAGAAGGATATCAACAATGTAGACAAAATCTGAGATATAGTCCAACAGTAGCCAGTACTTGAGATTGGAGGCGGTTTGGTACGGGAACACAGCACGTAAAGGTATAGCCCACGCATTGTACATGAACGCCAGTGTTACTATAAATAACCATATCAAATACAACTTGCCTGAAAAGACAAAATAAAATGTTTGAGATAATGGAATTGAAAAAGAATTAAATCATTATTGTTAAGCGTTTGTATAAATTAAAAGAGTTTCAACATGCTATTATAATTAGTATTGAGTTTAAAATCGCATAACACTAAATCCGGTCCATAGTTATAAGGATACGCTACTGAAAATGACTGATTTACTAATCACGTGCCGACTATCCAAAATGGCGAGATATTAATCTGATATCTATTAACGACGGTATGATATAACTTCAATTTTAAATTAATTATTGTATGACGTTCTTAATCTTCCCCACCTGCTACTAGTATTGCACTTTACATTTCTTTGTTTGCATAATATGTAAGGTGTCTTCTGTTTAAAACAAAACAATTTATGTTTTGGCAACAATTGGTTTTACTGTTGCTGTTTTGAACGCCATAATAAAGCACCTGCTACTTTGTCACGTGACACATTTTTAAGCCGTCACGTGACACATTTTTAAGCCGTCATTTCGGGTGACCGAGTTCATCGATGGATTAAATTCGACGGGGTATGCACACAATTAAGGGAGCGTTAAATTGAGTGAAACCCAGCATAGTTGGGGTTTAATGGTATGAGGAAAATTCTGTTTTTAGACTGCTTACTTTGGGGTGACGGGAAACTTAAGTTTACAATTTATAACCTGGTTTACACCCCCCATCGGCCCAATTTTGCCATTGACCGTTCCAAGGCGGTAGCCCTGTTGTCAACCCTTGTGTGTTTGTGATGTCTTGTTTTGCCTTTTATTCAACTTTATATATAGTTATTCTTTGTTTCTTTCCGTGTTTGTGGTTGGCTGTCGTCCTTGAATGCTATTTTTCTTGTTCGGGTTTTATTTCTCCTTTTACTCTGCTTAGCCTTTGTTCATTGCTGTTTGTGGTGCGCGTGCTTTGCTTCTGTATCTGTATTTATCATGAGCGTGCTTTGCTTCTGTATCTGTATTTATCATGAGCGTGCTTTGCTTCTGTATCTGTATTTACTCATGAGCGTGCTTTGCTTCTGTATCTGTATTTATCATGAGCGTGCTTTGCTTCTGTATCTGTATTTATCATGAGCGTGCTTTGCTTCTGTATCTGTATTTATCATGAGCGTGCTTTGCTTCTGTATCTGTATTTATCATGAGCGTGCTTTGCTTTTGTATCTGTATTTACTCATGAGCGTGCTTTGCTTCTGTATCTGTATTTATCATGAGCGTGCTTTGCTTCTGTATCTGTATTTACTCATGAGCGTGCTTTGCTTCTGTATCTGTATTTATCATGAGCGTGCTTTGCTTCTGTATTTGTATTTACTCATGAGCGTGCTTTGCTTCTGTATCTGTATTTACTCATGAGCGTGCTTTGCTTCTGCATCTGTATTTACTCATGAGCGTGCTTTGCTTCTGTAGCTGTATTTACTCATGAGCGTGCTTTGCTTCTGTATCTGTATTTATCATGAGCGTGCTTTGCTTCTGTATCTGTATTTACTCATGAGCGTGCTTTGCTTCTGTATCTGTATTTATCATGAGCGTGCTTTGCTTCTGTATCTGTATTTACTCATGAGCGTGCTTTGCTTCTGTATCTGTATTTATCATGAGCGTGCTTTGCTTCTGTAATTGTATTTACTCATGAGCGTGCTTTGCTTCTGTATCTGTATTTACTCATGAGCGTGCTTTGCTTCTGCATCTGTATTTACTCATGGGCGTGCTTTGCTTCTGTAGCTGTATTTACTCATGAGCGTGCTTTGCTTCTGTATCCGTATTTACTCATGAGCGTGCTTTGCTTCTGTATCCGTATTTACTCATGAACATGTGGTTTGTTTTGAATGCTTGATTTTTGTTGACTTTTTTATCTACTTAATGGAAACCTATAGCTTTAAGCTTACACTAGCGTTTGCTGACATTAGGAAACATTAGTTTATAGCTTACTTTAAGGTCCAATGACATGAGGAAACTTCAGTGTATAGTTTACTTTAAGGTTCATTGAGATGAGGAAACTTCAGCTTACTTTGAGGTTCATTGACATGAAGAAACTACAGTTTATAGATTACTTTGAGGTTCAGTGACATGATGAAACTTCAGTGTATTGCTTACTTTGAGGTTCATTAACATGAGGTAACTTCCGTTTATAGCTTACTTTGAGGTTCATTGACATGAGGAAACTTCCGTTTATAGCTTACTTTGAGGTTCATTGACATGAGGAAACTTTAGTTTATGACTTACTTTGAGGTTCATTGACATGAAGAAACTTCAGTTTATAGCTTACTTTGAGGTTCATTGACATGAAGAAACTTCAGTTTATTGGCTTACTTTGAGGTTCAATGACATGAAGAAACTTCAGTTTATAGCTTACTTTGAGGTTCAATAACATGAGGAAACTTCAGTCTACGAATCCATCTCGGAATTTTGAACTTTTTAGTTTTATGGTATTCCTCCTCCTCTCGTATCCTCACAATTTCCGAGATGCTGTCCTCGTTCTGACCAGGAAAGAAGGAGTCCAGACGGTGTCGCACCTGGGATTCCATCGATACAACTGTGGAAATAACGACTAGGTTATAACATACACTATATCACTATGATAAAATAAAAAAGCCATTAAGAAAAGCTACATTACAGCCAGATTTCCAAATTGTGGCACAATACGTTAGTCTGGATATAACAAAATAACATCAATAAAAGTCAATATTTGCCTTTCAGTGTTCACATAATGGAGATTTATTTATATATAGCGGATCTTACATACTTTCAAGACTGTTTAATATTGAATTTATTAAACGAATTGGATGCGAGGTTTTGCCAAGCATGTATCCAACGGGTTTAATAAAAATGTATTCAATATAAAATAGGCATGCCTGTGAATATATCTCTAAATATGCCAAATAACATACATGTATTACTGTAGTTGCCTAGGTAAGGCATTGCTTCGGTCTTCTGCATACCATACAGCAACCTCCGCGCAGTGATATTGTAGTCAACACACAATATGACGTAACCAATATGGAAACCTGCGTATTACATTCGAGTCATGCTGCGAAGCAGTTTACGAGATGTTGCGAATGACAAAGCAATCGGAACTATTTCGTCGAATTTTCATATATAATTTTATATATAACACTTGTGTATTATATGATATGTATGTCATGGATTTATAACAAGCCCACAACAGTTATGAGATAAAAATGAACCCTGTAGGATAATGTTCATATATTAAAGTCTACGCTAGTAAAATGTAAAGAGTATTCAACGAAGTTGCATTTGAAACGAATGAACGGAATATTACGATTTTGATTAGAATATTATATAATTTGTTTGAGTTATCCACCTTTCCATTAAACAAATATATTTATTGTATTCGGAGGAGTAGTACATAACTTGATTCCATGACCAATCTACAAATGGTCATATACTTTTTATAATTCGTTCAAGCTTTACGATTCTTACGGATGGCGGGAGTATACAGTACTGGTTATACCCGGGAAAAGTGGGTGGTCTGCCTCCACTACAAAAAATAGACCGTCATATATAACCTTATAATATGACGTAAAACACCATACCAACAAACAAACAAGCTTTTCCCATTGTTTCAGATATCTCGATAATAAAGCTATCGAGCTATCGAGATAATAAGAAATCGTATACCAACGGCGGATCGAACAGACACTCTCGGAGACTAATTGGTTCATAAGATTCAATTTCGTTGAAGGATTTTATATGTTTCTAGGTTAACAACGGTCTAACAGAGACTAATTAGTATTTAAATCAAATAAACTGAAACGAAAAAAAAACGCAACTCGGAAATTTCCGCTATAGATTCTATGTACAATATGCTGCTGTTAATCGAATGGTACATGGCTGCGTAAGACCTTTCCTTTTGGAAGAAAAGACTAAAACAACACATAACACACTCAAAATTTGTTAAGGATCACTTTTTTGCTGTCTAAATTCCTTGCTGAAATACATAGCATTATTTTTATTTTACATGAAATTATTTTGGGCAGTGTATGGTCATGTGATCTCATGACTTGATTCAAATTGTGGAATTGTTGAAGTGTCAATGAAATTAATATCGTTATTGTGAATTAATTTCTAATAAAATTATATGGAAGAATAGAAGTGATCCTTAGCAAATTTTGAGTAGTATAGTATTCCTTCAAATGTTCATTATTGACAGAGTACGCGTTTGTCTCAAGCATAGTGAGAGACGGCCAACACTTACCAGAGACGGCTTCTGAATGGTCAGAGGATGGACTGGCATGATGTGTATTCAGGGATTCCTTCACCCTCTCCGTGCGACTGGAAAACGCCCGCACCAGGTACCGCAGGTGCTCGCTTAGGCTACTACTCACATTCGACACGCTAAGTGAATTAGATCTTTAAATATAAGGAGACAAAACAAGGGTTATAAAATAATAAAAGCAGCAAAGCGTTAGGGACATGCAGCGCAAATAAATAAAGCGCTATGCAAACATAAATATAAAACCTTAATTAATGCGGATTTAAATGTGACAACAAACGTAAGTGGGTCTTTAAGAGAAGCAATGTAGTCTTATGAATTATTATTTTTTTGGATTTTCTTCTTTTACTTTCTTCCGAACATTATTCACTCCAAACTATTATCTTCTTAAACCCTACGGAAGTTCAATTTCGAACATATTTGATTTATTTTCTAAAAACATTTCTTTTTATATTAAACACCAATACATTTTTTAAACTGCATATGAATTCAGTTGATTTATGTCCGTTTATATTGATGACTATGTACAATAATTAGTTCATGTAATTCATACACATTCCTTTAAAATGGAAAGAAATGAGTTAAATAACTAAGTTAAATAAATGTCTCTTTTCTTTTCAAACACACAATTTTTAGGAAATAAATAAAATGGTTCTACTTTTATGCTATAAAAGTTCCAACCAGTTGAACACGTAAAGATGCTACATTGAGTCTCTTTAATAAAGATGTACAAGAAGAGGATGTTTTTTCACCTTTTACACGCTCCGTTTACTTTGAATGTAACAGGAAACGGCAATATTCGCTCATATTGACGTGTAGCAAAGCCATATTGGGTGTGTAATGTATACTCGTTCGTGATTGGTGCACTTTTCTGTTCACGTCAAAGAAAGTATGTCATGTGATGTAAACTATGTCGGTTTCATTATGAAAATTGTCGATTGCGTGTTTTTGGGTTTACTGTGTTCTGTGAAAGCTGCATTTCCTGTTCGACTTTTATATTTATTTTAACAACCACCACACATCACTAAACAAACCCTAGTATGAGTGTCAATAAATACTGAAAAGGGGATCCCTTGGAAGCAACAAAGACTCGGTTTTATTTAGTCTGTTCATGAGAGATAATATAAGATGCAACACCTCCCGACTTGTTTTTCTCTTCTTTATGCCCAAAATATTAGTTTGCTAATGTTCTCATTTAACACCCAATATACCTTACACATCGAATTGTTTAGAATGTTTTAGGGCAGCATTGGCCATTTCCAACGCAGGCATATGTGTCTATATATTCTGCAATAGGCTTGTCTAATAAACTCAATATTCAACAACTGAGAATCACACACAGCTAAGTTTGAGTCTAAATCAAATTATGTATGTCTGTATAACAGATAGCTAGATCACCTAGCGATAGACCAGATATGTTTTTCTTGCATACTGGAAAAGGTTATCCACGATTTACATGGGAGTGGAAAGTCTTATCTTTATGGGTAAAGATAAAATTCACGCGCGCACCAACATCTGGTATGCAGGAAAACAAGCAAATCGTTAGAAGCTGGCGGCGTCAACACACAACATGCCTCTGATATGCAAGAAAAGAATCTATCATTGGTATTCGGTTCAAATAGGAATTCCAACCCTCGGTAGAAGTGTTTTAATCGGAACCTCGGCAGAGCCTAGGTTCCGATAAAAACACTTATACCTCGGGTTAGAATTCCCAATCTTCACCGGATACCCATGATAGATTCTTATAATCTTACTGAGATTGCTTAAAATGTTTCGTTTTGCCTCCATACAAGTTATGTAACTTTGGTGAGCGGCCATTTTGAACTCACCGAATATTATATTATTTTTTTATTGCCAACTTTATTCTTGATGTCAGTTATATGCGTCCTTCTGACATAATTGCAATTGTCTTGTAAGTTTCGGATAAGGATAGTTGTTTTGTATGTCTGATAAGAATCAAACTCTACCCAGAGTTGTCTTTTCTTGCATCCACATACAACATCTGTCAACATCTGAGCAAATGCCAAGAACCCTGGAAAACGATGAAAATGAAAGGGAAACAAATGCTGACATTCATCTGTTTCCCACTAGGCTTCATATAAAAGAGTTCAAAGTTGAAAAATATATCTACGTAATTAATTAAACGATTAATTTTGCTCAGAATTATAATGCGGTAGAATAAAATTTACACTTTGGCATATCAATCCGCCGTTAAAACATTAAAAATGCACACTGCCATTACTTTACACATAGGGTTACAGCATATCGTTTGTTACCAGCACTTTCCAAAATCTCATAGCTCTAAACAGCCTACCTAAAGTTAAAGCATTAACCTAAATACAAAAACAATGTCCAACGTAATCGGTTCGATTGTTTACCACTCAACAGCAGCACCCCTTACATGTATTATTAGTTGTGTCAGGTCAAGGTGTTAATTTCTGTTCGCCGTTTTGATATTTTAGCTATGTTATCATGTGATCACAGACTACTTTCTCAGCCGTTGACAGAGTCACATAATGCAGCCCTGATAGGCACTGGTTAAGGATATCTACGTTTTAAACGAGTGCTAGAAAAGCTGATCTTATATATGAGTCCTGATAAAAGTCACGCACATTAACCAACAGTTGCATGGCGGCATTGTTTAAATAAACATAAAAATCGATGCTTGTTGTCCACGTCATCGCACAAAATGTCAACGGTTAGCAAGATCAGTCATATATATCCGGTTCAGATACATACAATTCCAAATCTCGGTAAAACTGTTCTAATCGGATCAGAAAACAGATAGTTTGTGTTGGAATTAAAGATCTTCAACGGATACGCATTAACGAGTTGTATACTTTATATCTCTTTGTAGTATGGTCGGTGAAATTGCCTTTGATGAATGTATAGCATTAAATCGTTTAATTCAGAATAAACAAAGGGGCGGCGCTTTACCATACTCTAACTAGCGATAAATGGAATTTAGAGTACTACACCATACTACACAACAGACAGAGTCTGTCTCAGCTCGTTGGTTATTTAAAAACCTCGATGGGCTACGCCCATCTCGGTGTTTGGCTACGCTCCTCTCGGTGTTTGGCTACGTCCATCGAACCAACTCGTTAAGGCCAGACTTTAGCTATTACATGTAGTTTAGATCATCTACGACGCTTGCTTTTTATACCCACCTTTTGAGGAAAAAATAACAGGATATATTAAAATCGCCTCCTTTTGTCCGTCGGTCCGTCCGTCTGCGTCCGTCAAACCGTTACCGCATCTCCTCCTACACCTCTGAACGGAATTCAACCAAACTTAGGGTAAGATTTTATCTTATGATGACGGCGTTTAAGAGCAGCATTATTTTTGCCCCGAGCCCAGGGGCCCTCAGATGGGGGCAAAAGGTCACAAGGTTACACTGTAATGTTTATATATTCTTGCACATCACTTGGTGAATGTAATCGTCTATGAAAGATAAACAACATATCAAACGATGTTATTTCGAACTCGGACGTCTGCCCGGGGGCCCAGAGTGGGAGGTTGTGTGTGTTGTGGGGGAGTGGGTGGGGATTGGGGGGGGGGGGGGGGAGGGATTTGGGGGTATATATATATATATATATATATATATATATATATATAAAATAATTTTTAATAATTATGTCTCAAATGAAACATTATGATGATGGGATTACACTGTATACATTTGTTTCCTCCTACGTCATCGGTGGGCCCTGGAAGAAGGGGCATCAAATACACTAATAATTCAATTACGGTGTAATTGTTGCATACTTTTGCCCATTTAATTGGTATCATAGTCGTCTATGAAAGAGATACAAATGATTTATTATTTAAACTCGGACGTCTTCCCTGGGATTGTGTGTTTCCTTTTTCATTTTTTTTTTCTGCACAAAGGGTCAAGACGTTTGTATCTACAATCAAGCGTCGAAGATGATCAAGACTACCCAGGGCAGAGATCATCTGACTGGATATTTACTATATATATATACAACATCCTACTACTTTGACAATAAAAAAATAACTGAAACTGTAAAATGGGAGGAAAATCATACATTTCAAATTATCTGGGAACAATTAAATAAAATATATTGATACGACATAAACCATCGAATATAATGCAAACGAATTATTATAAAACATTTGTTTAAGCAAATAACTAAACAAAATGTAAAACAATTTGCAATGTACACGTAACTGTACATCACTTGAGACTATCTTAGTCAATAAACGTATTCGGCTGGCCTTTTTCCGGTTCTGTTTATTGTTTTTCTCTCTCGTTCGAATCGGTCAATCAGACTTCAGTAAACAAATCATTCGCAACATCTCGATCACTTCTAGGAATTGATTTGATTGGTCAGTCGTTTTCCCGTGCTTAACGGCGATCACGCGGTCTTTACTGTGTAAAGTAAGCAGTCGAATAGAATACTAGCTCAACGGGGAAAAAACAATAACATTAGCGAAACGGCCAGTCGAATATGCGTATTATTATCAAGTCAAATGACCCGTCAAGTCAAAATAAGTTCATATATATGTGTGTCCGTAATCTTAACTGTATGTTGTTAACGAACTTTAATTAATTGTTCTTTTAAAAAACCATATTGTAAATATTTTGCAAAAAAAAAGAAGGAAAAAAAATCGATAAATTACACTTAAATCAGTTTTAAAGTGTGAATAACTACTAAAACTCTACACGTATTCTCATTTACCAAATTATCGTGCATCAGAAAGATGCGTGCTATACAAATGTTCTAAATTTTATATCGAGGTTCTAATCATGTTGTCTGTTTGATTGAACGTATTCATTTTAACAGTAAAATGCCTTACAAAAAAATGGGGTAAAAAATATGTTTTATAATAATTGTATATGGTATAACTTCAAAGCTAACATGTTCATTAGAGTCGGAGAAAATCTTTGTATCTCTCCATCCCTAAACAATAAATGGGCACACACGCCCTAATGGACCTCGTCGCTCTATTATTTTTCATGACTTTCTTCCGAACTTAAATAATGAATGGAATGGAACCGGTCAGAAAGATGTGTAATGTTTTATATCATCAATAAACATGTACAGAATTTATCTTTTTTCAGTAGTTTCCGACAATTTAAGTTTAAGTAAAAGTTGATGGGCGTATGTCTAATGGACAAAAGGCGATCACAGTATCATTTAACTGTTCTCGCTTCGCTCAAACTAGAGTAAGTAATTCAAAACATATTTCTGATTCTAAAATCCACAAATATTATAAAAAAAGTGGATAAAAATAAAATAAAAAATAGATACCCCTACGATCAATATAAACACATGATAATGAAGATAGTTGACACCAATCTCGTTTAGAGGTCTGTATCTTTGTCAAATTAGCGACTTTTTTCAAATCCTATACACCGTTTATTCGGCCTCTTTCCTATTTATCACAATATATTCGCAGTTCGTTCAAGAAAGCCCTCTATTTGGGAGAGATTTAAGCAAAATCACCGATTGCTACCATTTAACAATGTTTCCTATATATGTCTACTTCCGGTTGTACTCAAGAAGTGATCCGATTGGACGATGTTTTACCGTTAAAATGTCGTCCAATCGGATCACTTCTCTGAGTACAACCGGAAGTAAACATATGTAGGAATTGTTGTAAGGGGGTAGTAATTGGCGATTTTACTTTTATTTCTCCCCATAGAGTACTTTTTTTGTACGAACTGTGAATATATTGTGATCAAACCGAACGAACGGTCGAAAGGATTTGAAACAAATCGTTAATTTGACAAAAATACAGACTTGAAACGAGGTTGCTGTAAACTATCTTCATTACCATCTGTTTATATAGACAGTAAGGGTTTTATTTATTTTTTCAATTTTTATAATATTTGTGGCTCAAGTGCCAGTGTTCTAACTACAGCAACGCAGTTTCCTGGAAATGATTCCAAATGAGATTGCCCTAGTCGCTTTCAGACATTTTGCACATGAGCACTTTATATAAATCATTTATGTACATTATGACTTCCACCAAGTTAAGGAAACTATCTTTATATATACTATAATGGTATTAACTGGAAGAAAATATTAGAAAATGCGTTATTCGGATAGCAACATATAGCCATGATAATGCTGAACAGACAACATTGTTAATACTTCCTCGTACGGGGACTTTAATTTTTAATTTTTCTTAAATACGCAAAAGGTAACTTGATATATATATGATGAAACACTTTCGCGGGATGATGAGCTATACACACTAAACACGAAGGCTGACTTTTGTCGGAGGCCTTTGTTTCAGCCAAGGTTTTTCATCACTCAAGTGAGCATTTAAAAGAAACAAATACGTACATAACTTATATATCTATTATCAATAGTATCGGCATTTTAGTGGTAAATAAATGTCTCACTAAACAGTTATTTCCATTGCCAGTCACGGTAGAACTTTCTGGAGCTTAAAAAAAAGATCAGTGTTATTCGGTTCTTGTTTATTTCTTAAAATGTACAAATATTTTCTGTTTTTTTTTTTGTTGCAGGTGACAAGAATGGGACAAGTTCATGATTTCATACAGGTTAGGATATGCCTGAATGTTTCTCAGCACAGATCTGAGAATCTAATACTGGGTAGTGATACATTTGAAAATGTCAGTGAAATGGACAAATTCAAGAGGGTCTCTTCAAACTATTGATATTAAAAAAAAGCAAATTGGTCAACCCCGTGTTTTTTGCTGGATATTTCGCGCAACAGACATCAAGTTTCACAAAGAAAATATTTTTAAGAAAATTCTTTAAGTTCTACCGTGGTCCAGAGGGGTCCTGCTACATATGCAGAGCTATGTAAAATTAACTGTGTTTTGAGACGTAAAAATACTTTAGTTTGAAAAGTCGGTTGAAAAATAAATATTTTACATCCAAAATGCTTTTTGGTGGGTCTTTTTCCATGTAAAATCCTTATTGAACATGCCCTTATTGAACATGCATCAAAAACAACCTTTGCACGAGAATTTTTTTTATTTCTCAGACGATTTTGAAAAGTAAGGTATTTTTATTTACGACTAAAATGTCTGTTTCACTGATACACAACTTATTAAGATACTATTTGAATTTTGTCTGAATAGTGCCAGAAACTACCTTGGCTGAAAACAAGCGGCCCGATCAACTGTTGTCTTTTTTCACTTGCCGTGCCAATGTACACTGCCTGCGGCACGCACGGTACCCATCGAACTACTCATTTTATAGAAATGGTTTTGTAGACCTTCTAAACATAACTATACTCAGCAAAAATAGAAACGTCCCTCTTTTAAGCTGTGATTTGCATAGGGTTGACTTTGTTACACTTTGTACACCAATCTAGATACAATTTTATAATTTTATACTTATCACTCAGTCATTCTGATCAATATTAATAATCATGAAAACCCAAAGTTTGTCTGTTCTGCTAAAACATGTTTTATTCAAATTTCGAAATCACTATATTTTTATTATAAAGGGAGGTAATCTGAAAATATTCGTACTTGAAAGCTGTATGGCGCAAAAATGAGTGAAAAGATCAGCGTCTTTTCTCTGTTTTTGTGGTGGTGAGGTCATTATCTGTTTATTTCAATATAACAAAAGTGTGTTAACTGAAAGTTTTAACCACAAGACCCGGAAATGCTGTTTAAACCAAATCAAGGGGAATAAGTTTGCCCACAAGTTTGATTCAAAGAAAATTGTTTTCATGACAGTGCTGGCCTTTAACAAAGGTATTGGCATATAAGATTAAATAAAATATAATTTCATTGTGTCTAAATCTATGGGTAAAGTTGGGGGCGTTTCTATTTTTTCTCAGTATATATAGCTCTATTGCTTTTTACATACTGTAGCTAATTTATTCAAAGCTTACCGCGAAATGCTAATACCAGCTTCGGATGACTTTCTGGAATTCCCAAGTTTTAAAAGTTCACTCCAGGCCGAGTTCGTACTGAGCATTCCGGGACTTGGCGGCGGTACTTGTCCAGACCCATCATAGACTTGATCGCCATTACGGATTTCTGAAAGTTAAACGTTAATGCACAAATAGTATAAACAACTTAAGCATATTTTGTTATTTTAAAATCAGTAACGAATTCATAATCATGCAAACATGTTATGGAGATTATATACCGAGTCGAAAAAGAAAGTATGCACATTTATTTTTGGAAATATTCAAAAAGTTTTAACGACAAATTTAACGAGCAAAAAAACAACAAGAAAAACAACAACACATTCTGTGCCATTATATAAGGGGGCGTAAACATCTTCCATGGGTTAACAAGCAGAAGACCCCTCCAAAAAACTTATTTTGCCTATTTTTAGGAGATGGAGGGTGGGTGGGAGTGGGGTGCGTAGGCCTTTTTTATGGCAGGTGGAGACATACTTGGCCAGGTTTTAGTGGTGCGTGCGCCGACTCCGCCCCCTATCCACCTGGATCCGCCCATGTTTTATTATAAACACTTGTATGTTTGTGGTGTTGCTTAATGTGTTGCTAATTATCCTTGTATTGTTATTTTCGAAAGCGTTTGTTCGGGTGACAGGGTGCTGTAAATGCTCCATTTCCTGTTCGAATTGTTTGTCTACATCTATTGCATTATTTGTTCACTAACATGAAATCCTGGATCTGCTCCTGTAAAAGGCGTATACAAACCGATTAAGAACCCAAATATACCGAGTAATACATATATATGATATATATCGTTCAAAGAAGTTAGATGGAAAACAGACATTGTGGACCAAATAAAAGGTATACCCGCTGATAATGCTTGTATTTCCATAGGTAAGAGTGAGTATAAACGCTTACAATGTTTTAATAAAACAAATTTTGATGTTTGTTAGCATATTACATTAAACAATTTAAGATTTGGCACGTAATAATATGTTATAGATGATATCAAAACTTCAAAGGGAGGTAATTTGATAATTGTGGATGATCGAAAGCTGCTATCTACAAAGGCAGTGCTATGTCTTAATGTGATCTTTTGAGTAATGGACATAAATAATATTGTCATGGACATACAGTTGATGCTTTTAGGCAAAAGAAATGTGCTGTGTTTTTTGTGTGTGTTTTTTTTTTAGAAAAAGTGGGATAATCTCCCTTGTTTACTAAACGTTTCAAATAATTCTTTGTCAGGATTATTGGTGGCGCGCTATCTAACTATTCCAAACTTATCATTAATTATTTCCTGTTTTGTTGGTTAGAAAATAAGGCAAAGAAAAGTAGGTACGTTTTACTTTTGCTTACTTCACACAGGAAATATTGACAGGAGAGCGCTTCACAAAGGAGATATTGACAAGAGAGCGCTTCACACAGAAGATATTGACAAGAGAGCACTTCACACAGAAGATATTGACAAGAGCGCTTCACACAGAAGATATTGACAAGAGAGCGCTTCACACAAGAGATATTGACAAGAGAGCGCTTCACACAGGAGATATTGACAAGAGAGCGCTTCACACAGAAGCACACACAAGATATTGACAAGAGAGCGCTTCACACAGGAGATATTGACAAGAGAGCGCTTCACACAGAAGATATTGACAAGAGAGCGCTTCACACAGGAGGTATTGACAAGAGAACGCTTCACACAGAAAATATTGACAAGAGAGCGCTTCACACAGGAGATATTGACAAGAGAGCGTTTATACTCGATGTTAACGTGTCCGACATTATATTCGTGTATGTGCCAACTCCTGCTTCTTAATTCTTCTACGTCGATCTGACTTTTTGTATCACTAGTCTTTTTTCCATCTTAAATATGCCAAACAATGTCAATTTTATATCTGTAAATAATGTCAATTTGTTTTATCATATCCTGATTCTGTTTTATTTTCTTCCATGAAAATGATGCTAATCAGTTCCTTTTTGATCTGATCAAAGGGCATAAATCTTTTTTTAATTTTGTTCTAACTAATACGCAATAGTGCTTTGTTTATTTTGTCAAATCGTACAATACTCATTCTTAGTACATATTTTATAGATAGATTAGCATCATTCACATAGTATTAATGTGTGATATATATGCTAATAGCGTTTGCGTTTGATGTTATTAGCTACTTTTAAAATATGTTGATAGTTTTATAACTATAGTCTCTTATAATTCTAATTAGAATGGCATGGCTATCTTATAATGTTTGTGATGTATTATTTATGTTTGTATTTATTGTAAACCATGATGAGACTTTAATAAAGAAATATATATATATATTGCAATAAAAAATGGTGTTTGCAAAGTGCCTCGCTTTATTTATTGCTGTGCAAGAACCGAAGGGCTATAATCAATCGATTACATTATACCAGTGTTAAAGGCACTCACGGCAATTTTTTGTTTGTTTTCACAACTCGCAACGTCCCGTCACTATTTCTGGAGTTATAGAAACTTCTGTTAGCATGTCACAAACTTGATAATATATTTAAACCTTTGGTAGAAAAACGAAGCAAAATTGAAAACAATGTAATTTAATTATATGCAAGCAGGTTAGCTTTGAAGTAAAACTGATTCTGGATTAATAAATCGACATATGTTAACTTAAATTCTTCAAGAGTGCCCTGTGTCACTTTAAACTAAAACCAGTCGTTTGCAACTAGTTTAGAATGTATAGACGATACCTCAACGTTTATTAAATGCGCCGAAGCGGGATGCTGCATAACTTGGAATTTACTCATAAGCTTTTAAAAACGCTCAATAAACAAATAATTTCCTTCTTACCCAAGCACGTATTTAAAAAGGATAAGAGAGATAGTTTAGACGTCGTAAATGTTATTAAGCACGGTAGCTTCTTTTAAGGTATAAAACCACCAATTATTTCCCCCATTGACACCAGTTTTAAAATGACACATATTAATGATTTGCTGCAACTTCAACTCAAGTATGGATAAGGCAGCAGTGTAATTTTCATATAGAAAATAATTTTCCGCTTGAAAAATCACCAGAAAAGGTAGAGTCACAAGACGGGTCAAGGGTACAGCTGTTTTCATTGATAGTTGCTCACAGAGTGTATGTATAAATTCGAAAATTGGAAAAGGTTCATCAATGATCCAGTAAAACCTATTAAAACGTTTCTTCTAAATACTACAACAAAATCAAATAGTAAGTGGCTTTTTCCCCCTACTTATAACGCCCATTTCCATCAGAAAAAGAGGAATTACTTTTTATTATAGGAACTACAGTCGAATACAACTTGGAGGTTTATATGCAACTGATGGTGGTAAACCTTAAGACGCTATATTAACTACGCATTGTGTCTGTGCGGAATCGTTTCCATTCAGATATAGCTTTATATTGCATCGATCTGCCACGCGAGCCAATCTAAATTTAGACTTGTAAGAGTTATCACCGTCGATCTGTAATTGAGTGTGCACTTTGTCCAGAACACTTAAACGTTGGTCATTGATTTTGCAAATGCGACAAAGAGTTAAATATGATCATAGTCACATGGTGTTAATGTATCGCATGATGAATGAGTGAGCTATGTACGGTTAGTCAAATAACCTATTTTCTGCAACGTACTCTCGTAACTGTTCTTGTGCGAATATCTTGGGTTGTTGAAACCAGTGATTCAAAGTTGTAGGTCTATTTATCTCGGTGTTTAATTGTGGTAACGATGTTGAAGACCCATATTTCTTAAAAATCAAGCGCTTTATTGATAACGATTTTTCCGTGAACCAGATCAACACCTCACCTAGTTTCGTCTTCGTGAAAGGAGACGGGACATTGTTGTAAAACATAATAAAAATAATATAAACAACAACAACAGTGTACCAGCATAAACACCAACCACAGCAAGATACAAGACAGCCTATGGAATTAATTTACATGATAGGTAAACATGCAAACAACCTTGAAACCATAAAGACGTTAAACATAACAAACATCGAGTCAAATCAATCAGATGACAGAATAGAACGTGCACATATACTGAGCAAAAATAAACCAATATAGTCCAAACAAAAGATTTTTTTGAAAAGTTCAGTACACGAGATAGTTATCCCCCTTTTTCTTAAACCATGCATTTGTGGTAAAAGCACATACACTCTATAAACATTTCCTCAATTTCTCCAAGGCAATATTCTCTATACGTTGCTTCCTAAAAACAATCACAGAAAAACACCAACTGTGCAGGTAGCAGCTATTGATTATCAAAATTCATCAAATTACCCCCCTTTAAGGTTTCCATAGCATCCATAAAAGAGAATTGTTTGGCAAAATTTGAAACTGTTTAAAAGAATATTTAGTACTCAGTGAAGTGTGCATAAAACAACAAACACGGTTGAATTAAAGCGCTGTTTAAGCTGTCAACTGGCCTTTGGGATTACCAGCAAAAAAAGGGGTTACTTTTTTTTGGTGAGTATATAAAACAGTTTGTTAACGCAGCTTGCTAAATAAAATGATTCCTGAAATATATAAAACAATCAACGTTATTTCTATTCGGCACGTCAGTTAGAACACTGGAAAAAAAACGTAAGTATTTTATTTTCGTTATGAGTATAAGTCAGGCGGTTTAGTACAGTAATTGATCTCGTGCACATGCACGAGCATGAACAGTGTATTGAGTTCATTTGATGTTTCGACATACTGCAAACAAGCTGCTAGAAGTTGGCTGTATCCCTCTTGTAGGAACCTCAAACGTGAAAAATGTCACAAATGTAAAAACGGTTACAAATGTAAAAAAAAAAAGTCACATATGTAAAAACATACGACAAATGTAACACGTTTGGTGACATGTGTAAAAAAAATAAAAGTGACAAAAGTGAAAAAAAAAGTTAACAAATGTAAAAAAAAAAAAAAAGTTACATATGTAAAAAAAAAAAGAACACAAATGTAAAAATACATTTTTAAACGTTCATTTTTTTTGTTTAGCTCTATTGGTCAAAGGTCATGACCATGACGTGGTGCGGCGTCCGTCCGTCCGTCCGTCCGTCTTACCGTCCGTCCGCCCGTAAAATTTTGTCCGTGGCGACTTCTCCTCAGACACCGCTTGGCCAATTTTGACGAAGCAACACATGGATAATAATTAAATGACTTGCTCTTTAGATTTGCTAGCATTAGGTCCAAGATGGCCGCCATTACCATATATTATCAAAACCTTAAACAGTCTTCTTCTAAAGAACCAGTGGACAGATTTCGACATTTTTTCTTTTAAAATGATCGCCAACGCCTAGCCTATCAGATCCCTTCAAATAATTCAAATAAAGTCCCTCGGATAAAACATGATCGTGCCCCGGGCGTCCAAAATGTGTATATTGAGATTTTACATGTTTTTCAAAGACTTTTATGGGGAAAAAACATTAAAAACCCTTCTTCTCTGAAACCACAAGGTACAGAGCTCTCATGCATTACATGTAGCATCAGTTTATATCTTCTACTAAGTTTGTCAAATGGTAACCCTAGGGTCCAGTTTAGCCCCGCGCCATGGCTCACAGTTTTACATAGACTTATATAGGGGGGAAAATCTTCTTCTCTGAAACTACAAGAGCCAGAGGTTTAATATTTTGCATTAACTATAAGCGTATGGTCCTCTAACCAAGCCTGTTCAAATGGTGATCCCGGGTCACATTTAGCCACGCCCCAGAGGTCACATGTTTTACATAGACTTAGATTATCAGCTGATAATGAACACGACACAATAATTCAAGATTACGTTTATTAGCAAACTAACTTTAAAGCACGAATGTGATATTGATCATGTGCTAATGCACATCTGTTGTTGGACACTGCAAATGTTTCCATGAATGGTAATTGATCCTTATTATCACACTTACAGGGGACATCCCCTATTCAATTTGGATTACATTATTAAATGAGGCTCTACCTATATACATGCTATTTTAATATATTAAAGTGACTGGATGTCATCTGGAAAAAGCATAGGCAAAAATACACATACGACTAAAACCATGTGATTCAGTTTTATATTCAATGGACATAAGTATGCACTACATTAGGGCATATTTCTGTGTTGTTTTAGTCAATTCTTACAAATATATATTTCTTATGTGCCCCCTCCCACCCCCACACCCCCGCCTTTTCCTCCTTTTTCCATCCGATCTTCAAGTTACCCCACACCCCATTCCACCCCAAACCCGATTTTTTTTTTTTTTACATATTTCTGTGTTATTTTTGTTTATCAATTCTACACCTATAGCTATGTTGCGCCCCAGCCCCACCCCATCCCCCACCCATCATCACCACCACCGCAATATTTCATGAACAGGCGGGCATCTGGGTAGAACCACCAACGTTCCGCAAGCCAGCTGGATAGCTTCCTTCCATAGAGATTCCTAGGCCCCTGAGGGATCGAACCTACAGCAAGTGGACTCTAACCAACCACTCTGAAACGGACGCCCCGAATAAATTATAAAAAAGGTGCACACAATTTAATTCCAGTGGCAGCAGTACGTTGTTACTATGTGAACATTTGGAAAGCTATTGAATGGAATGGCTGGCCGTAGGGTGGTGTTGGGACTCTGTTCGAAGTCTTTGGTAAAAGAGGGACTGTCAGGATTCCAGTGTATACTCAGTTGTTGAACCCTCTGTAAACAATGCGGCGTCCCTGGTCGTAGATTATTTTAAAGCAGTTGAAGCTGCCCTTTGATAATTTAAAGGGCTCTATAAAGTTTTAATATTGTAGGGCAAATAGTTCCAAGAATGACATCCGATAAATATGTTTTGTATGATCAGGTCAGAGTGACCTTGACATTTGACAACTTCCATGAACGCAATAGGGTAGTTGTTGCAAAAAATGGATACTACATGTATTTGTATGTTTCAAGATTGAAGGTATAATAGTAAATAAATTACAGCGCAAGAGACGTTTTTGGGTTGATTGGGTTAGTGTGACAACCGTTTTGACCTACTGACCCTAAAATTAATATTTTAACACGGGTATTATTTCTGTAAGTTTCAAGATGGCCTTATACTTACAATTTACAGGTTGGAGAATGTTTCTCAGGATTCGGCAATTGTCTGTTCCAAGTGTCCTTGGTGACCTACTGAACCCCAAAACAATAGGCTTCCTCCTCTCACTACGGACAATGCACACTTTTACTACCCTTAAGGCCAGATTGTATACTTTTGAAGTTATCATGTGGAATGCTTATGTGCATATAATGTCATGGTATGGTGACCTTGACATTTGTCTTTCAATCCCCAAAAGCAAAAGGGTTCCTTCCCTTACCAAAGGCAATTTGCCTATAAAGTTACATGAGTTACATGAGGTTTTATACTCCTGGAGTTATCACTTGCAATATGTATACCCCTATGAGGTTATTGTGACCTTGACCTTTAACCTAGTGAACTCAAAATCAACAGAGATCCTCCTCTGACCAAGGGCAATGTATCTATAAGTTTTAAGATTAGTGTCGTGTTTTAGAAGTTATCACGTGGAATAAATACAGCCACATAGCGACCTTCACCTTTAACCTACTGACCCCAATACAATAAGTTCCACTTCTAAACAAGGACTATGTACCTAAGAAGTTTCATGAGTGTTATGGTTTCAGTTACAGCTTAGAATGCATATTTCCATACAAGGTTATGGTAACCTTACTTTTCTTAACTCCCAGTTTCTTTCTGCAATTCTGAAATAGTTTGACTATTTGGGGGGAAATGAAAACCAAAAGTAGAGTTTTACCATATAAAAAGATTTATTTCAAAACATTTATTTTTCATAAGAATTCCATCGAATTTCATGTCATGCCTACACAGTCTTGATCAACATGAAAAACACGATCATTCTGACAACTACTTAGACTAGATGGGTGCCTTTTGGTGCACGTGTCGCCTGTTCTAGAAAGTATTTAAAAAGCATTCATCTAAGGATCATCCATGTGAAGTTTGGTCAAGACAACTGACAACACGAAGAGTGATTCCAATAGATCACTTTCCAATAGATCACCTTGAGCCTTCAGCTCAGGTGATCTAAAAAGAACATGGGATGAGGATCACCGTTTTGATGACCTTGACTGCGATCTTTACTTATTTCTTGTAGCTATGTGGCTTGAGTCATCATGTGTAAGTTTTATGAATAAGTGAAATTATGCAATAGTACCTGATTATATAATTTGACTCTAGGTTAACATAGTGCCTGTACTTAGCAAAAACTGAACGATGCCTTCGTATTTGTTGCCATAGTAAAATTAACACATACTCATATGTCTCTACTTTTTTTTTTGAAAAGGCAGGACAAAAAATGCAACACTAAAACATAAAAAAAAAGCAAAGAAAATGTTCCACAGAATAATGCATTTCATTATTAAAGGGACTGTTGGTGATTTTCAAGTTTAGTACGAACGCTTTAAAGACACATTTCCCAACGCTACTTGGTCAGTGAAAAGGCATGGGAAGCTTGAATATTTACAGCCAGCACGCTTCATGGCTGATCAACTCAGGTATATAAATTGAGGCCACTCTTAGTTTTTTTGTTTTTTTTATAGCATTGCTATATTGAGGGTAAGAATAGCTGAGGTGATCTAAAAATAGGCTCGAAATATGTCTTTAAGTCTTATCCTTGAATACAAGTACAACAAGAGGCCAATGACCTTGAAGATCTACTGATAGGTATTGATAGCTAGATCAGCATTCCTGTGAAGTTTCATAAAAAATCTGTCAAGTAGGTTCAGAGGTTTTTACTATATAACTCTATGTAAACAAAGATGACCACTGGCAGCCATGTTAAATGTCAACCATGTCATGCTGATCATTTTATAAAAAGTCCCATATCAATATCACTTACAGTTTTCAAGATGTAGTCGCTACAAACATTTTTTAAAACATCTATTTTGAATTTCTGGCCGACCTGAAATTTTGCTAGGATCAACTAGACATCAAGAGCAACATTTCTGTAAAGTTTCATGAACATCCGTTAAGTAGTTTCAGAGGAGTATAGTCGCTACAAATTTTTACTATACAAACTCTATGTAAACAAAGCTGGCCACTGGCAGCCATGTGTAACGTCGAACAACATCATATCATGATGATCATTTTAGAAAAATCTCATATCAATATCAGTTACAGTTTTCAAGAAGTAGTCGCTATAAACTTGTTTTTTAAAGCTATTATTAGCTTTGGCGGCTATCTTGGATTTCACATCAACGTGATATTTTGCTAAGTTCAACTAGACGTTATGGACAATATTACTGTAAAGTTTCATGAAAATACATCAAGTAGTTTTGGAGGAGTAGTCGCTACAAAAATAGTTAAGGGACGGACGGACGACGCACCACGTCATGGTCATGACCTTTGATCAACTAAGCTAAAAAGAATGGACATTAATAATGTATTTTTACATTTGTGTTCTTTTTTTTTTTACATATGTAACTTTTTTTTTTTTTTACATTTGTTTACTTTTTTTTCTCACTTTTGTCACTTTTTTTTTTTTTACATATGTCACCAAACGTGTTACATTTGTCGTATGTTTTTACATATGTGACTTTTTTTTTTTACATTTGTAACCGTTTTTACATTTGTGACATGTTTCACGTTTGAGGTTCCTACACCTCTCACCCATCATCAGGTTTGCTTAATAAAATGAGAGATAATTGAGTAGTATTTTGTGTTGTTCTTATATATTTGTCTTTTGCAGAGAGACGATTGTTTTGTGCGTTGGAAACGTTATGGTTGAGTTATGCGCGATAGATAGAGGGATGATGGCCCCGGACACTATATTTTGGAGACCTTAATTCTCGGATTTTCAATGAATATTGTCAGAGTCACATTCTTTTCACCGTCCATATGAGGGACACATTTGTTTTCGAAAGATCATTGCAGGTGTTTAAAGGGACACAAGGCAATCTTGAAGTATTTGAAATGGGTGTCTCGAATTACATATCCAGTATCATTTTTACTTTTACTCTGGTGGCATTTAAATAAATTAAATTTTAAGTATTCATTATTTCGTCTTATTATACTATCAGTTTTAATATATTATTGGTGCAATAATATCAAAAATTAATAATATGCAAAAACAAATTGCTTAATAATATTTTTATAATTAATAGTAATGGTTGAACAAATGCAAGTTATGCAGAAAAACTAGCAGGACGCCGTGAGTTTTTAAAAAATAACGATTGCCGTGTGTCCCTCAATATGGTAAATCTTCAAATATACTAGCCTGTAGTTGTTGACACTACGATTTAGTGTTTGATTTTCTTGAATTTTGTTTTATGTCATTTTTAGCACAGGTAAGGCGATATATGAGAATCGATTTTTATGGTAGAGGCAGCCAACCCCATTTTTCCTGGGTAGATTACAGGGCACGAAAAGTCCACTCATCCGCTCGCTATGACGAGTGCTCGATTGCTCATTGATGCAGGACGAGTAGAAATTCAGATAAATTCTTTAACAATTTATCAATTTGAATAGTCAAATATTACGTAGACGAGTAACTTAGAAACATATCTTCCTGGGTCCGTATTCATAAAACGTCTTAGCAATATCTTGACCTAAGTCAAACTTTATCATTTTTTAAAACACCCTTTTCTATTGATTTAAGACGTTTTCTTAATATGTGCAATAAGGTTATGGATAATTAAAACCTACATCTAAATATATGTCTTAAAATAGATGGTTTGTAATGTTCCTTAGTTAAGGATATTTAAATATAAGTAAAAATCTTACAAGTAATATTTCCCACTTAAGTTGCTTTATGAATACATGCCCAGCCCTGTAGAACCAGTACTGTATACCTCCCGTAGCCGTAAGAATGGACACTTTCTCAATGAATAACCGTCGTCCTTACAAATCGAAACTTTCTAACTTGACAAGACGAGCTCCCAGTGGGATTCGAACCCGCAGCGGTGAGAGCGAGAAAGTTTTAGACGCAGCGTCTTTACTATCCCGGTCACGGAGGCTATCTAATATTATCTTTAGTAAGATATTAAATAACGTACCCTTGGCTAAACTCAGTGGAGAGGGCACTGGTGACACTCATGGTGTTTGTATGGGGGTACGCATTGCCAGCCCTGTACAACATTACTGGTGTGGTAAATCACTATATTCGCGTATAGTGACTAACACACTGGCACTTCTGAACTGGTTTGTCTCGGTTCAGGAGCCTGAGTGTCACTTGACTGATAGTGAAGAAGTCCCCTGCGCCCCCGTCAAGGCAGCCATCATCTGATCAGATAGCAGTGGACTCGCTTGGAAGCTGGAAGACAGAAGTCCGCGGGCCGGAGCCGAGATCCACCAACACAGAGTAGATGTATCAACGTAGAAGTAACTAGTTAGTAATAGATAGGGATCGACGCCGAGGCCTACATTCGACCGTAGTCAACCAACTGAAGAGGGGGTATCATCAACACAGCTATCCGGATGATGTCTGCAGCGCAGGGGCCATATGTGACGGGTGTGGCCCCAAACACAAGGACCTCCGACCACTAGCGGCTGTAGGAAAACACACTAGCGGATGTAGCTCAACCACCGTAGCGGATGCAGGCCACCTCGACCACCAGACCACCACTTCACCGCCAAAGCGACAACTACACAGAGCAGCAGCGACACAACACTCCACATCTACAAGAGAAACGACGACACAGCAACACAGCAGCACCAGATCAACCAACACACTCCACTAGAGAAGTCCAGACTCTATTGTGCCCATAGCGACCAGGGTAAACGCAAACAAGGTTGAATGGTGTTTTGCGTCATTTTTTGCACATTTTAGGCTATGTGTGACCATCTTTTTGTTCACGATGGAGGAAGATCAACCACTGCTCCTGGTTTTAACCAGTACTGTATTCCATCTGCCATCCTTAAGACTCAAATATGCGTCCAAACCCAACTCAAACAGGATAAATGAAGTTTCCCTTTAAAAGGAACAGCTTGCCTTGTCAGGTAACTATAATGAGGAGGTAGGGCCAAAAGGGGAATCACATAACATAAGTCGTTTCAGTACTGTTAAGATAACAACATTTCGCTAATAACAGCATAACAAAATAAGCCTCGGTCTTGTAATATCAATAACTTTGACACCAACGTGTCAAACCAACGTGTCAAACCTATAAAATAGTGGACACGTCCATGGTCGAATCAGTACTGCTTCACTATACATGTCCCGGTTCACTCAAACAAGCCTTAGCCGTGGGGCAGTCTATTGCATCAGCTGTGTATGAGGAAGTGGTAAATCTACATTAATTTTAGATTCTATTATTAATGTATTCTGTTTCAATTTAAAACAAATATACTAATACATACACAAAGAAGGACATTCAACATAAAATACTACATATGTTCAAGAACAGAATCATTGAATAATGATGGAATATCTGAAGAAATTAGCATCAACGTGTCAACAAACGTGTCGACCCTATCTTCGCAAGTGGACCATTGTTTGGCGGGAAAACTTACACAACCGAAACAGGCGTCTATCTGTGTAGATGAAGAACAAGCGCCAGTCAGTCAGAGAACCAGTCTAAACGGAAAAAATCGTCTATCTGTGTTGAAGAATCGTTTAATAGGGAACCAGCTTTTACTTCCGCTGAAAAACCGAAATGAGTATATAGGCAAGCACCCGAAAGTGCAAGCCAAAAATGTGTGTACCCAGCGCCATTTACCCTTCAACTTATAAGCAGAGTACCAAACCGAAAATAAAAATCCGAAATCAATATTTATGCTAGTACTCTTGAGTGCCATAAAGCCCATAAAACATGAGCTAATATTGACGTATCTCTTCCCTTGAAAATCTACATATCATTATGATAAGAACCTGAACCGTTATCGATTACACACAAAAATGGCACACTACAAGCGCTAGTATTTTTATGTCAATCCAACAAAAAATACAACCGTGTATACCAGCATCTATCCGTTTTAATGCGTTGGTACATATATTGAATCAGTCAAGAGAATATTCTTGGACTTAAGCGCAAATATGCAAATTTCAATCACAAGATTTATATAATTTTAAAATATAAAGTTCATAATGTGCTATGTACACATGTGCTAAATGCTAATAAAGAGCAACTTCATGCAATTGTCTATCTTTGAAGGTCATGAAAATATTTGTGAACGATTTGAGTATTTGGGCTCAAGTCTGAGAATATTACCAGTAATGGTTGGTGATTAAAGGACAGGAGTGTCTAGTCTGTGCCGGGGGTGGATGCGGGGAGTTTGATCATCGGAGACGCTGGCGGAAGAGATTTTGTATAGGTAACGGTAAATCACTGTTAGACATGTTTAGTGGTAAATAAAAATACCTTAGATTTGAAAATCGGTTGAGAAATAAATATTTTACAGCCCAAATGACCTTTTGATGGAGCTTTTCCCGTGTAAATTCCTTGTTCAGTGGTGGGACAGAAGAAAATTAGGAAATTTCAAATAACTTCAGTTAGCCTTCATTATCATACTCCTTTTTCATATTTTGCTATACTTGTAAAATGTCCAGGGTGTCTTAATTTACGAATATCACACAGTTTAAAATCTTTTATGATAAAAATTCTGAAAACATTAATTTTTCCACATTTTTCATGCAGCAGAATTTTGCATTGAAAATGCCCCATCAAATACAGCTTTTGCGTATGGAATTTTTATTTCTCAACCGATTTTGAAAGAAAGGTAACGTATTTTTATTTACCACTAAACATTTCTGTTTCTCTGATATACAACATATTTAGGTACTAGATGAATTTTGTCTAAAAAGTCCATGAAACCTTTGGCTGAAACAGTGCCCCAAACAATAATTGGTCATGTGGAATGTTAGTAGAAAATAAGCAATCGTATACCCTGCCAGAAATTCTACAGGAAATAATGATGGAACTGGGTGGGTGGATGGCGGATGGGATGTGGTGATGTTAATTCTCAGAATTAAACGTTTCTCATGATTAAAACATAAACACCAATATACCAACATACCAAAATATTGAATTCATACACCTTAACATAACAGCAAATATAAACAAATTCCAGAAATCACGGCGTTAGAATAACAACGCTTGATAAATGTCACTATATAGATATTGCATCCCTGTGAAGGTGACCGTGAATATTGTCAACCTGAGGAAAATAATGTCGACTGAAGCGAAGCCGAGGTTGTCATTATTTTTCCTCTGGTTGACAATATCCGCTGTCAACCTTACAGGGATGCAATATTTATTTTATTATACCAAAATTTGGGCGGGGGGGGGGGGGGGGGGGGGGGGGGGGGGCCATATACGACATAACACATATTCTAGAAACGTGTTCACCGATTCATTTGCGCATAACGTGTTGGCCATGGGAAAAAACAACAATATATATTTATAAACTTGCTATGACGTCGGATGTTTCCATTAAACATACACTGATTCCGAGAGGATGCGATTGGGAGGGTTATCGGTGCCAGTGGATATTATCGACCCGAGAATGTAATGTCGACATTATCATTTCGAGGGTTGATTATATCCACTAGCACCCTCAAAAGAACGTGATATTTATTTTATTATACCGAACAAATACTTCTAAAATACTAATATACTCGATAATGAGCAAAAATTGTTGTTGTTGTTGTTGTTGAAAACATCTATTTTTAGAACTGAGCTTTTCAAAAAGCTAGCGGGCTGATATTTCACGCTATCACCCGCTATGACGCGTTGAGGGTCATAGAGGGGTGATAGCGCGAAATATCAACCCGGCAGGGTATGGGGATTTTACATGGAGTGTTTACAGTGAGGTGTAATAATAAAAAATGCTGCCCTGCAGTGGCGTCACTCTAGGGTGTGATATTACAACAGTGTACGATAGCCCGAAATATTAACTAGCGGTCTATGGGAATTTAACATGGGGGATTAACATGAGGTATAATAAAAAAATATCAACACCGTGACATAAACCGAAACAAAGCTATTCTAAATTAGTAAAATGGTTGACATTTACAAAAATAAAATAAAAATATATTTACTGGCCCCATTATGAAACTACCCCAGCCGATATTTCCTGTGCTGCAGTGTACATGGACTTGCACTCTTAGGTGCAACCCTGCAATCATGAGTGTGTTTTCGGGTACCAGCAGACTTTACTGCGTGCCGGGTACCAGTATACTTGAGGTATGAGATTGACCTTGGAAAGGTTGTTGTACTATATCAGGCACAACTCAAAAATATCTCAAATCAAAACGTGTACGCTCATTAATTGTCATATTCATTAAAACTAAAGCAAAAACTTGATATTAATAATATCATCTCTAAAGCACGAATCAATATTAGACGAAACTGATTGCACAACACTTTTAAGACCGGGCAGATTAGTATAATAATGCTGTGCACTTTATCTTTTAATGAACTTCCAGTATTCCATTCCCTGTTATTTCTGGATTTGCGTGTCTGACTGCAGTTTTATGGTTATAATTTGAATTTGACGACTTGAATTTATTGATAATTGGTTCTGATGATATTAATGAGCCAAAGGTGTTTTTGTGTGTCTGAGTAGCGTAAAGTGCACGATTTATTCCATTACGTGGTCCCGCCTTAATTTCATTAAGCGAGGGGAAAGCTTATATTAGCAGGATTTTATAACGGACATTTCGAAAATAAAACCCAATTATAAACATATGGTACTGGAAAAAAAAAGCGATAACCTTTATAAAATTACCTTTATACAATTTGCAAACTTTTTAAGCCGAAATTATGATTTTATTTCATACCCCAGCCGACCCCGTTTTCGCTTCAGGTGTTGGATGGGGTATGAAAGTTAATACTCGGACCACGTAATGACACTATGTCTAAGAGTTCAGTTTAGAACTCTGACTCTGTAACAACTGAATTGCGTTTAATTTTGATAATTTCATGTTTATTTTGTACTCGATAAAAGAAGTTCTGTATCTTTGATGATATGTTGATATAAAACATTTATTTCTTATCTAAAAAAAGACACTTAAATCATTTTAACCTTCAACCTTAACGAAGAAAACTGAGGGAAACAAACAAACAATTCAATCCATCGTTAGTTTCATACTAGTCTCTGCCTGCTTATAAATACCGTATCATGCATATGTCTTACTTGCAAATCAAATCAGAAGCAGGTCAAGTGAACGAGGCTAATTATGAGTACAATTGAAAAAAGAGAGGATTCCAATTAATCTCTAAAATTAAATGTAGGAAATACGACTCTCTGACAGTAACACGGTACACATATATCAGCGTGTTATATAGAACCTATATATGCATCTAAACCTGAACTACAATACTATGTTCTGGATTCCGAACACAACTTATATGAGGAGTGATCGAGAAATAATGAGACTTTCGTGTATTTTATTTTTATCTCATTATAAAATGTCTTAATATCACCACGAAATACACCTGTATACCTTATCTACACAATAAATAACCCACTTACGCTAGACCGGGTCAGCAACACGTATTTAACATTTTAAACTTTGATATTTATGAATACATCGCTATAATATCTGAATTAATGCACCGATTTTAACGCGACTTCGTCTGTTTGCTGAATGACGTCATGTGTGCCGTTAGGTCAACTTTCAACGTTTTATCTTAAAATCGCCAAAACAAGCAACCGTTACTTAGCAGAAGATCTGTTAAAAAATGTCAGTTATCAGTTAGCAAAACACCGACTCAAACCTATGAAATGATTCAGAGAGCGTCTACAAAATCTAAAGTTTCTCGTGCACTTGTTTTTAGATTGCATCGACGTTTTAAGGAAGGATGGAACATTTAAGAAAATGACGAGGGGCGCGGATCGAAGCAACGTTATTAATTGAAACGATTAAAGACGTTGTCTATGGTGATCGACGTGTAACGATAAGAGACATATGCGGTAACGATAAGAGACATATGCGATCAGACTGGGTTTAGTTACGGAACTGTTCATAAGGTTTTAATAACGCATTTGAATATGCACAAAGTAAGTTCCAGATGGATTCCTCGTTTGCTTTCTAATGAGAACATAATCAGTCGTGTCAGGGCCTCTAGAAAGTTCTCACAGCGGTAACGCAGAGAAGGGACTGAATTCCTCAACAAAATGGTAACGACAGAGGCGACGTGGTTGTATCTATATGACCGGAAACCAAAGAGCAGTCCCGTCAATGGAAAACGCCATCCTCACCCCCACTCAAGAAGGCTCGAGTCTGTAAATCGCCGGGGAAGCAGATGTAAATATTATGTGACGACGGAGAAAACAGTGAATGCCGATTATTATTCTAAGGTATTTAAATAACAAAACAATATTAGCTATAAAATAAGCAATTTTTAAATAATAATATATTTTTATTTTGAGTATAGGTAACACACACATACATATATATTAAGAACGATGCGTAAATTAGAAAGCTTTATGACTAGTTAATCGTTATAAAAGCATGATCTGTCGTTTTCTATTTCACGCGGGCACTGTTATATGGAAGATGCCGGGGATCAAACTGGAACGCGTGTTACTACACCAGGATAATGCTCCTGCGCACTCGGCGAAATCAACACAACTGGAAAGTAATCTGCTAGGCATCGAAGTAGTTCTATAACATAAAACGTCACACAATATTTAAACCTTTCATGGAGACATTTAATTTATATCAATTTTGATTTTTTACATTTTTCCTTTTTTTTTACTTATTCAATAACCTAGTGTGACGTTTTTTCGGTGTAGATTATTTCCCGCTAGCAAATTCAGAACTCTAAACCAGAAGTATTTAGTGGTGTTTGTTGTTGCTAAATGATAAAATAAGCAGTAAAAAGGCATTCTACTTGTATCGTGTGTGTGATATTCACCAGTAATCATCACTGTCGTTCAAAATAAAAATCGTTTTCACAAAAACATTGATGCAGCAGCCATGTTGGTTTTGAAAGACGTGGGTTTGTAAAATAGTAGAAATATTTTAGATGAAACGGATTTTAATGATTATTTACTAGTGCGAAAAGGAAAGATGTGCGTTTAGTACGTATATGAAAGAATATAGAAGAATAGATCGAGTGGTTTATACAAAATAAATAAGTGTGTCTACCTATTTTGAAATGAACAGCGCATTAATTGGGCTATATAAATTATAAATATATATATGTAATATGTGTATTATCAGTTTTAGAGGATATGGAGCGTACAAATAATCCGAAAACGCCTTTTTAACATGTCCCTTTTTAATGTGATATACATCGCTGAAATCCTGGCCCCATCCACCACACTCCATGCCCTATGCACCCCATCCCATCCACCTGAACTCACACTATATGCCCTTTCACACCCGCCCTCCCCCACCCACTACCCTTCCACCTCAGCCCCCGACAAACAAAAAACAAAAAAAATCAACAAACAAATTGGCCAATGTTTTGTGTGTGTGGGGGGGGGGGGAGGGGGGTGCGGGGGGAGGGGGGTGCGGGGTGCGGGGGGGGGCGGTTTTATGGGAGCGGAAGGCGCGCGCCTACACACAAACACACACACAGCAAAAAAAAAATTGTGAAATTCTGAGTGGGGCGTAGGCATTTACGCCACAAGAAAATGGCCTTTCTTTATTATTTTTTCTTGCATGTTTTGCGGGTGGGGGTGCGTGCGGCGGCTCCGCACCCCACTAGATACGGTATTTTTTTAGGGGTGGGTGTAAACCTATGCCTCACATTTATTTCAATGAAATACTTATTGTTTTTCACACAACAATTCGAAAATTACGACATGTACCGATATGGGTACGAAACATCTGTTGTACGAATAATATTACAGTTTGCATAAAAAACGTTGAAAATTGATGGTTATAATCCCGACTTAAATATTATTGAACTAGGCATCGAAGCTGTCGAACATTCCCCATATATTCCAGACCTCGCCCTATGAACTTTCGTTTTTTTCCGGTAGTTAAGTTGGCGTTGAAAGGTAACAGATTTGAGTCATTCAATGAGTTGTCCTATGCAGTACAAAACATTGTGTCAGGCCTAGATGCCCAGTGGTATACATTGCAGAATAAAGAGTGTGCTTCATTATGTGGTAAGTTCCATTGATATTCCAAATACATTTTGAGTTATAAGATCAGTCTCATTATTTTTCGATTACCCCTCGTAAACCCAAATAAAATCCCACTGGGAGCTCGAAAGTGAGGAAGTGTCGATTCTTACGGATGGCGGGAGGTGTACAGTGTTTTACACAGGCAAAGTGGGTGGTCTGCCTCCACCACAAAAAATCGACGGTCATATATAACCTTACATGTGTTGAAAATTACGTAAAACACCAAAATAAACGAACAACAAACGTCCTTTATAAGCAATGGTGTGTTACTGTACATTTCCAAAAAAGTGTATAACCAACAACGTGGCAACATAGTTGTGTTAAAATAAGGGCCATACTCTTTAACTGATAAATATTTGTCATTTGATAGTCAAATTTCGGGTTTTATGCTTCTGCACTTCATCAATTGTTTCGTAACTCTTCTTATTATAGCGTAGTACTACTATATATATATGTATGGTGGTGATTCGGTTCTCTGTCACGTGTCACATACTTTGTTCACAGTGTTTATGATAGTGATGTATCAATTAATCGATTGTAACCAATCATCAGTTACTTAGGAATTCGATTATGATGATCGATTATGAAAGTCTGTAACCGATCATAGGTAAAATGAATTGAATCTAACGGAATGTTGTTTAACGGCTCATCAACACAATATAGGTTATTTAGAGCCGCCCCAGAAAGACGGGAAGGATACATAGGAATCCGGGAACCGTGCCCTACTTTTATTATCGAATAGATTCCTATGGTTCTTTAACGTGCTCGGAGGATAGACCGATACACGGGACCGCCCGGTTTACGACCACATCCGACGGACGAGGCTTAGGGAAAGTGTCTTGCCCAAGAACACACCGACGAAACTCAGTGGTACCACGGAGATATGCACTTAATTAATGTTAAAAAAAGAAATAAACATGATTATCTGGGAGAATACAATTGTGAAGATGAGCAAATACCCACATTCGTATCAATAAAAATTGGTTTGCTGACTAAAACAAACATAACTATGGCATAATAAACGACAGAAAATAGTAATTACCAAAACCAGAAATTATTCTAATGTTCAAGACCTGAAACATGCAAATTGTATACTTCATAAATGATAATTATTGACTTACCGATTATTACCGATGATTAATCGGTTACTTTCAACCGACCGTAACCAATGATCGATTGTAACCGATTGCCCATCACTAGTTTATGGTTCCATTACGTGACGATACAGTAACGATCACAGCGATAATTTCCCATTTTGAGAACGTAATTTCTCTTTTTATGGCACATTATATCGACTACAAAATTAATGATACTTAACTTATCTATGTACCATCTATACTACAAAGACTGTAACTGTGTCAAAACATTTGAAAGCTAATGTATCGGAAGTTACTGGAAGGCATTTATTGTCGATGCAAGGTAATATTGATCACGTTCACGGTATCACAATATACACCACTGGTGACCTGGAGTGAATGCGTTAACTTTACACAATGAATTGAATTGAATTTTATAGTCGCACCAACAGCTAAGGTCATATGGCGACTTTCCAGCTTCCATCGGAAGACCCCAGGTGCCCCTCCGGGCAATTTTCGTGCACGGGCGGGCACCTGGGTAGAACCACCGACGTTCCGCAAGCCAGCTGGATAGCTTCCTCACATAAAGATTCCTAGGCCCCTGAGGGATCGAACCTACAGCGGTGAGAGGCAAGTGATTTCAAGTCAGAGACGTTAACCACTCGGCCACGTAATGAAATAAGGGTTAAAGTGGCGTAACCATATTCTATTAGGTTTTATTCAAACAGCAACATCTGTGGGAAATGTGACGAAGGATGAAATTTCCGCGAGGGGAGCGAACCTACGTGGGGCAAAGGTCTGTAGCTCTAAAGCGCATGACCTTATGCACTAAAAGTATGTATAAACGAGAAATTGTAGCTTTCACAGAACACAGTCAACCAAGAATACAGTAAAACAAACAAAAATTACGATGTTAACAAGGAGCAATGCATTAAAGATAAGTTATATTTAAAGAACAGGAGACGTATTTCTTTATTAAATGTATCATATAACTAAGCCAGCTTCATCATCCATAGCTTTCAGACTAAAAATGTTCTGGGATCTATTATTCATGAAGATCAAACGGGTTTCTTGCCAGGTAAATATGACATTTTATTTTACGCTGAACAATATCGTATACCAGGTCTTCTGCTCTTGATTAACTTTGCCACTGCATTTGACACAGTATCATGGTCTTTTATGTTCAAAGCTTTACAATTTTTCAATTTTGGGCCTTCGATTATAAGTTGGATAAAACGTTTTTATCTAAATACCGAATCGCGTGTTATTGTTAATGGGCACATGTCAGAATGGTTCTATTTACAGAGAGGCTGTCGCATGGCGACTCACTGTCACCTTACCTGTTCATTCTCTGCACCGAAGTATTAGCATATTACTAAGAAGTAATCCAAATATCAAAGGGATTAGTATTGATGTCAAAGAATATTTAGTTTCACAATATGCTGATGACACAAGTTTGACTCTACGTCCACTAATCCTATCCTTAATTCTGCAAAATGAGAAAGGCTGTCGAAACATACATGACATCATGATTAGAAATAATGTATATCCCAAAGCATTAAGTAAATGGAAAAATGAATTCGAAGTAGTTAGTGTTCCAAACTTTGAATTTGAAAGATTACATGCCTTACCGTATAAAATAACAAAAGAACCTAAGTTACTTTGGTTCCAATTTAGAATCAACCGTAGGATACTTAGTACAAATTACCTTTTATTTAAAATGAATATTATTAATAACGATATGTGCAGTGTTAGACTGCATAGAGCTCCCGACGCATATAGCTCCCCGAGGAGCCATAGGCGTTGCGTCCTGACGCAAAGAGCTCCCAGGGGAGCGAAACGTATTTTGGTTTTACCTAGTTGGCCCCCGGTGAATGTGCTCCATAATTATATCACACTGCAGTATACCCCTGCATTTTATGGTGGAGATGTTATCACCATGTCACTAATTTCATACGCATTTATCATTTTGCCGAGAAAATCCTTTTTATCGGGACTCCGATCTCTCGGGTCATAATTTAATCGACATGTTAAGCCAAAGATAACTTTTAACCTACATTGATGAGAGGCAAATAATCGCAAGGCGAAAGTTTTAGAACATAGATGATGATTCGGATGATGTTGTAATGATTGTTGTCGACGTCGACGTCAGATGATTATCTGAATCACTATGCTGATGATAATCATCATCATCATCATCATCATCATCATCATCATCACAATCATCATCATCATGTTGATGATGATAATGATGATGTTAATGATGATAATGATGATGATGATGATGATTACGTCCACAATGATGGTGATTTGTTGTTCTTGATGATGTTGATTGAGCAATTAAGGAGTAGAACTTGCTGTAAAAATATTCAGTAGTTTATGTTGTAGTAGTTGATATATAATAAAAGGAGAGCTGAATGCGGGACGATCGGGCATATTGACGCATTGAGCTCCTCGGAAGCTCTATGGGACAGGAGCTGTATGCGGTTCTTTAATCGACGCATATGGCTCCTCGGGGAGCTGTATGCGTTAGGAGCTCTATACGGCGCTACAGTGCAGCTTTTGCAATAAACAGTAAAATAATTCTCGTCAAAACTTCAAACTTATATTACAGAAAAATGCAATACAGCATTTGTAACTTTAAAGAAACGGATGTTTTATTTGGAAATTGTAAATTTGATACAGTTTTGAGCAAAATCAACAAGATGCAACGTCAAATTCCAAAGTTTAACCTTTTTAAAACGTATATAAATCCATGACGTGATTAACGTTATGTTATACCACTAGTGGAATATCGAAATTATTGAATGGTGTTATTACACTCCCACAATGCATGTTATGTGATAAACAGATTTATTACACAGGAGGTGTTATTGTTTTTTATGTATGCTCCAAATGCCCAAAATGCAAGTGAGAAAGTGTCGATTCTTACGGATGGCGGGAGGTATACAGTACTGGTTGTACCCAGGAATAAGTGGCCATACATAGCCTAAAATGGTCTGCCAAATGACGTGAAATACCTAACAAAACAAATAAATATATTTTCTATGTAGCACGCTTTCAAGTGCTCTTATTCTTTGTAATTAATGCCATAGACGTGCATACAACAACCCTCCCTACAAGAAATTGATTACTAGTAATTGAATCATAAATCATGTGTTTTGCAATGTAATGTAATATTATTTTCATTTAAAAAAAAGAGACATACATACACCATTACTGTGCTATAATACAGAGCCACTAGAAAACCCTTACGCTATTTAGTAAATCTTGTTCAAAGAATGACATTTAGGAAAATATATACCATTATTTCTTTACTATTTTGTATGTCAGACAGTTGGAATAATTGCAAATTTCCCGTACTGTATATTTATCTGCACATAACTTTCCACGAATAATATGACACAATGTACAAGTTGTTTTTTCGTAAAACTCGAAGATTAGTCTCGACAGGAGCATGAACGTTGTATACAACATATACTTGCTCGGAGTAGTATATATACTGAGGGTATGGGCGCAATTTTCTCCCTCGCGACAAACAATCAGCAGTTATCGGTTGTCTCCAGTGCCCTTAGCACAAAGATGCAAACGTTAAATGACGATGGCATACTTGCTGCCAGACCCCTCGCAACTATACAAACTGCTTGATTGCCCTTCGCTTAGGAAGAACTTTACCCATACCCTCAGTATCTATTAATTTAGTATGAATAATATCCACCGTCTCCTTTTTGTAAATAACTTACTATACATAATTTATTTTTGAGTTCTTATTTAATATTTTCAATATCCTTAAATAAGATTCAAATCCTCATTGTAACCCTTCCATTTAATTAATACTTGTTTCTTTTTGTAATCACGTCGTATTACTTTTTCAATCCTGAATATTTCTTGCTTTGGTTTTATCATTTCTAATTCATAAAAGCTTCCATCAATGTTTTGGTTGTTTAAATCTTTTTTTTTGTACGTCACAGGATTTGTGTTTTGAATTTAATCAACAACAAATATTTCTCCAGTCAATTTGGAGTATAACCTTTCTCAAACGTTCTTTTATATTAGCTGATTCTAACATTATCCCATATTTTAAACTTTGGCTTCATTCGATTACTTCTCATTTTTCCATACAAGTTGAAATACATCATTCCTTTATTCTTTTTATCACTTGCTTCAGTCGGCGTCATTTTAATACTCGGATGTGTTGTGTTATTATACTTGTTAACCATTTCTTGTAATGTAGTATGTGAATTATTAGGTGTAGAAATCACACTTAATAATGATCTTAAATAACAATCTTAACATTATATTATACTTGTTAACCATTTCTTGTAATGTAGTATGTGAATTATTAGGTGTAGAAATCTTAACATTATATAACTTACATTAAGACAAGTTAATTAATGTACAACTAAACTTGTATTCATCATATGTAAAATAGGCAGTGTACCTTTAAAAGAAACCTATAAGCAAATTAATACAAATCACTGCTTCAATGCACATCACAATAAACTGACCACACAAGTGATCAATCAGATCATTGCTTAACTGAAATGCATTTTCCCGCTTTCTGTCTTTGTATCAGATCTTTGAAAAACACCTTAGAGTCAAAAGAAATATAAAAAGATCGGACAGGGAAAGTAGCATTTAAGGAGGACAGTAAACCACAAAACACAGAAACAAACACGCAAACAGACAAACAAGAAGGCAAAAGCAATAATAAATGCAAACGACATCACAAACACAAAAAGGGTTGACAATAGGGCTACCGCCTTGGAACGGTCAGTGGCAAAGTAGGCCACTGGGGGTTTAAACCGGTTCTAGGGTGCACCAAACCTCATACTTACCCTACTGTCATCCCATTCAAACAGGACAGTGTAAATAAAGAAATCCCCGCCATGATCTAATCCCTAACCAACAAGGCAGCATCAATAGGCAATATAAGTAAAACACAAATATGCTCGTGTAAATATAATACCAAAAAACAATAGCCTAGAAAGCCACAATGAAGGTACTCAATGACTTTGCAGAAGCCAGAGCAGTAAGAGAATAAACCATTAAGGGCACGACAAGAAAGATCATGGACAAACATCAAACGCCACCGTCCCAATGGGCTTTAGGTAGGCGTCATCATAGGGTCCACAGCCTGTCCGGTCATCGTACAATTAAAGAGGAAAGCATAGTGGCGAACTGTAAAAGGGTCCACCACCAAGCATGCAGTACGTTGCAAAATGATAGGGTCATAACCTCTTTTGATAAACTTTTTAGCAAGTTTAACAAAGATAGTATGAAAGTGATCATGACCTAGAATCTTACGAAGTTTATAAATCACATCACCATAGAAGTCAGGTTGTGATAGTCCTTGTCGCAGAAGAGTCCTTAAATTACTTTTAAATTTGGAAAGAAGATCAGGGTTACGATAATAAAATTTTGCAAAGGTTTTACAAAGTTTATGGTAACGGTAACCCTGATTGAGTAACTTTTTAGTTATACAACGATTACGAATATTAAAGTCTTCAACTCGAGTACAAGCTCTAGAAAAACGAATAAGTTGAGACACATATACCCCAACATGAGTTTTCTTGAAAGTTGTATTGAAGGTATTGTTTCCCTCTTTTTCTCTTTTATTGTGTATATTGATAATTCTGAGATTTTCTGGAGTTGTCTTGGATTGAATTGGATTGTTTCAATCTAGTTATTTATTTTAAAATTTTGCACAACTAATCAAATGCTTGCACTTCTAATTTGCAGTGAGCAGATTGTGAGAATGAACAAAACCATGCATGTAAAAGGCCTCTAGAGCCAAACTCTAGGTAGTTTATGAAATTGTAGGCTATAGCATTGTAAATTGTAAACATATTTGTATGTATATTAATATTGTATTAAGCTCTGACATAAATATTACTCTAGGAAATATATCAGCATCTCTGTATTTTGTAAATATATGAGTGGATCAATTCGTTATTTAGCAATGTTTGACTAAATTATGTTACTGCAAAGTTGACATGTATTATTGTTAATATGAAATATATGTAATCCTACTTATTATTATATGTATGTATTTTCAGGACCATAAATAAGTATAGCAATGTACAGAGTGATTTAGTCGAATACACTATTTATAAACTTACAAAGGTCGATTATCATACTCTTTTTTATACTGGACTATTAGTATAACCTACTATACCACCTGAATAGCCCAGATCGTCTAAATATGTGTTTGTATTGTTTGCTGTGAAATATTTCCACATCCTCTTTTTTAATGTTCTGTTAAATCGTATAATTACTACAGCTTTTCCGAAATTAAACGTGTGATACATTTCGATATTATTATCATCAAGGAATTGCTTGAAAACCTTGTTGTAAAATTCCACACCTTGATCAACCCACAACAATTTACATTGTCTTCCTGTACTTATTAATTGTTGGAACGCTTTGGAAATTTCTAAACCAGTTTTATTTGGAACCGGCACAACTCAAGCAAATTTACTAAACACATCAATAACAGTAAACCAGTATTTAGTACCTTTATTATACTTTGGAAACGACTGCATATCAACCAAGTCAGTAGACCATATTTTATCAATTTCATTAACAATCACACGGCGTTGGTTTGTATTTAGTATTAATAACCGGCTTAACAATTAAATTTTTAGCGATTTCTTCCCCAAGTGATTTAAACTGAGTGATTTATTACTAGGACTTTTGTCATAACAATAATCATGCTCTTTGCAAACAGCATCTAACTCACTTGCCGGTTCTCCGCTATCAAGTGGGTTACCTGGACCGCAATGTGTATAACCAGGAATTGTTAACCCCTTTTTAAGTAATAAAGGAAGTAACACTTTATGAATATCAATATTTCCACCTTGTGTACTTTTAAACAAACTGTGTTTTGGTAATATCACAAGACGCACATGTTGCTTTTAACATTCTTCTACATTTTTTTGCTAAAACATACTGAGGATTAACATTTTCAGTAACCATCTTTTCTTTAATACAGTAACTCATATATAATATGATTAGACTAAACTTCGTTTAACCTAAACTTTGTTTACAAAATATGATTTTATAATGTTCTCATTTTCTATTGGTTTGTCAGGTTTTAGCATTTTAAAAAGTACATCATAAATCTTATGTGTATCTTGTAACTTGTTAATGAAGAATACACAGAAATATCCGCACAAGACACTTGTTTTATCTTGATACTGAATAGTGATGTATTTTATATTAGGTATGTATGCTAAAACCTCTTTTGATGGGCTTAGGCCAAACGGATCGAAGTAATAATTATCATAGCAGCAAGTCCAGTGTGTACCAGGTCCAGTATGATTATCAAGGTTAATAATACCGCATTCTTGTTTTTATTTTGTTTTGTCGGTAATTTGTTTTTGCTAAACACTCCCCTGAATGTCTGTATGTCTTACTGCTTGGCCCATTTCATTATATCTAAGTTGGAGATAGGTTCATTTTTAAAAATTAACGTTTTTTTACGAATGGGATACTTCTAAATGGTCTAATTTGTGAGTCTACTTGTAAACCATTTCCACGATCAACTTCCAATCCTTTTCCCTTTCTGCATACTTGTAAACCTTTTCCAGTTAGGCCACTAATAAGAGATCCAATCAATGGGATTCCTAATGATGGAAATCCTCCATCTTGTCGTTGCTGCTTTGTCAAGGTAATAGGACAACAACCTTTAGACTTTATCATCTTGTTTCTTTGTGCAAGTGTTAATTTATTTAATCCAAGAAGTGCTTGTTGTTTTTTTGTCACTAGGAATAGTTACCATCCCATTTCCAAATAGTTTGCCGATTCCAGTACTTGCTAAGCCACTTAGTGCTCCTGTTGCTAGTGGTGCTTATACCTTTGGAACGAGTCTAGCAACTGTTGGTAATATAGTTTTAGTCAACAAACCAGCTAATGCTCCCAAAAATCCCCGTTTTTAGACTGAGATCTCATTTGTGTTTTTGATATATTTATATCTAACCCGCGTCCGTCGTTTATTGCCTTCTTAATATTTTTAATTTGTGTTGTTGTTAACAAAAAAGGAAAATGTCCAATTAGTTGATTATTCTTTAGCCTGAGCGTTAATTCACTTTTGTTTTCATATGCTTTTGCCAGACTTCGTTTCTGGCCATCTGTCAAATTTACTGAATAATTTTGGTAATACATATATATTATTAGTTAGATTAAACAATAACTAGTTCATTTCCAACAGCATCAATAACAACATCTTCCTCGTATAAGACTAAAGCATAAACTATATATGGTCAACAGGAGGTATATTTAAATTATATCTCAAAGTTAGTTGTTTTGGATCAACACTGACTTCTTCTTTTTCCTTTGCACTTTAAATCAAAATATATCATACCAAAAAGGTTTTTAAAATTACTTATACCGAGTAAAGTTCCAGTGTCTTTATCATTTTGTTTGTAAGAATAATTAATGACATCTCTACACATTCTGGTGATATTATCATAACTGTATTATGTCTCTGGATAATAAATTCCGTTTCCAACTTCTAATCTAGCTGAATGCAAATAGCAATTAGTATTATTAGCATTTAGTTTAAAAGTATTTAAAAGATGAGGATTTTGTCCTTGGCTAGAACTCTTTTCATTCCTTTGCAAATACACAAAAACGAGTTTCGGATTTTTAACACCAGCCGTTATTCTAAATGAGGTCTCGGTCGCTTGACTATTTCCACTTTCTTGTATCATTTCACGAAAGTAAGTCCATCTTGTTTTTGTCATGTGATTTGTCATTACATAACTTTTACCATATTGGTTAAATAACATTCTGGGTATCCACAAAACTAATTTATTAATAACTACTCGACAATCATCACCAACTGATTTGAACATTAGCACATTATAATCTGTCAGTTGCCAGTTAATTTGAATCTGACTAGGAGGAAGCATGTTTGTTTCTAAACCTTTTAAAAAGCAATATTTGTTTAATGGAATTATATAATTAACTTTACTATTAGCTATGACTAAAGTATGGCGATTAGAAAACCCTTTTTAATAACCAGCTTGATCATCTCGAGATTCTGCCACAGCCGAATGGTCTAAATAAAAGTATTCGTTTGTTCCGGTTGTCTTCGCATAATCAGAAGACATTTCCAGTAAGCTTTTGACATTAACAAATCTATGAAGGTTATTTCCATCGCAAATTGATTTTCCATTTTGCTTCACTTGAATATGATTGATTAATGAAGCTGCATCGATAATTAATGCAATTCTGTCAGCGTCTACGAAAGCGGCTCCATCAGCAAGCTCGTTACATGAAAACCGATTTCAAAATATGCGTTATACCAATCAAAGTGAGAACTTCTATCATTTATTGTAAACTGATAACCGCTTTTTATTTGTCTGGTATTATTTCCAGGTAATACTACAGGAGCATCTAATTTAATAGGTGCATAATCGTATCGGGTATTATATTTTTCACTTCTAAACATCTGTATATACTATTAATTAAATTATTTTCTATTAATTAATCGATTAATTCTTGCATGAACATTTGTACTTTTGATTCCCCTCCCGGAAAGTAATCTATTAATTCTTTTTTCTTCAGTTATATCATCAGCTACAACTTTAGCTGCATCTTTTGTGGCAGCTTTTGTAAAAAAGAATTTGATAATGGACCTTTGGAAAGTTCTTTTAAAATTATCTCACCTTTTGGTTTAGGATTAATAACTGAAAATAATTTATCAGCAGCGATTTTACCTACATCATCTCCAAGTTTTTTAGAACCACTTTCTATGATTTGTTTTCCAGCAGTTTCTAATGCTTTCTTGTCTGACTCACTAAATATCTTTGAGCCAACCTTTGAAAAAATGTCAAATATACCAGCTCCAGTTAATCGGTCAACTCGAGTATATGTTCCTGTGCTAGTGTCATAAACTTTTTATAGACATGCCATATAAGATATATTATTATATTATAATTCCTTTAAAACAAATCGAAATGAACTCCATTTAAATTAATAATTTTGCCAGAGAAGTCGGTTATGTAAATATTAATACTGTTGATGATCGTTTTGTTTACCTCACAGAACCCGACTCTTATCGGTTCATCTTTAAAAGGATACGACCTTGTAAGATCAGCTGTACTTATTTCATAAATAACATCCCCGTATGAGCCATCAACAATATAATTACTTATCAAATCACAGTGAATATACAATGTATCGATAGAATTTGTTATGTTTGGTGTTACAGTTCCAAATTTATTTTCTTTAATAACAGCATTTTTATCAAACCCGATTAAGGTGTGAAAGTGTGTTTTTCTTTAATCAAGCATGACATTATTATGAATGTAACCAAACATTTGAAACTTGATAAATTAAACTCAATTTTTAATGGGACAGGTGAGTCAGCGGGTAAATCCTCAGTCCGTTTACAGTCAATTTTTCTTTTATATAATAATCAATATCAGCATAACTGTAATTTCCATTTGCAAAACTAATAGATTTCCAATCTGTTCCATTGTGATACCTTATCACTTTGTTATCAAAATCTTCACTAATATTATACCACGAGTGAGTCATGGAATTAATCGTATCGAGCCCAATGCCATACTGTTTGTTTTTGCCGAATATTAATGGTCTGTCAAATACAGTTGTAAAATTACTCGGTGTATTTGAGCTATTAATTATTGACGCTTTTTCTGCTGATAATACAATTTTTTTACCATTATACATATTAATAGATAAAATTAATCACCTTTGTAATACAGTTTAAAACTTGACTTTTTCAAAATTGTAAACTTAAGTGCGATGTTGTATTCTTGGAGAGATGGTCCAATAATGAGATTTTGAAAGATATACTTCAAATGTTACTTTTAGTATTCGTTTGCCATTTTCTATTTCTGGTTGAGCATGTGTCTGATCAGTACTTGGAGATGTATTAAACAAACTAAAAAGTTCTATGCCAATGTCTGTATGTGCGACAGTATATGCAAGGTCTGCCCGGGTTTTACAATTATCATGCCACCACCGGGATATTCTGTAGCATATTCTCCACTTTTTATAAGCGGATTGGTTACAAGAGTAAACCATCACGTTTGGTTCTTTCAAGTGGTTTTCGTGTCGGGTACGATACATAATCACGGCCATCATTTATAATGCTTGTGCCATCATCTACTGCAGTTTCAAAAAGTAGAATTCGACTTAAATAGTCTACTTTTACTTTCAACTCATCAATTATACCAAGAATTGCTGTGTATCGACTATCAAACTTTGATTAAACTGTTTTAATGAAGCTATTTCGCCATCAAAAGCTTTGCTTCTTTCATCCTGAGCAGCTTTTAATTGATTTGAAGCATCATCAATAACAGTCTCAACTTTATTAGTGTCAACTGGTTTGCTCAAAGCAGTCTCCAGCGTCTTGCTGCCAACCATTTCTGTTTGATGTCTTCAAACTCTTTGCTAATATTGTCAACGTTGGTGTTTGTCTGTTCATTTGATATTTTAATTTGGGTTATTTCGGTAGCAAAAGCAGTTCTCATTTGTTTTGAAGCATCAGCAATGGCAGTTTCTAGCTCATTGTTATCAACTATTTGTATTTTGATTTCTTTGATTTGCTCATTAATACTGTCAACACCAAATTGTATTTTTCACCTTTTATAGAGCCCGCTATCATCTTCCAATCCATCTTCTTTATTTTCTAGCTCTTTTAAAGCATCACTCAAAAGTTTTATTTCATATTTTAAACCGTTTTGAATTTAAATCATTTTCTCACGGTTTGTCTGTGATTGCTTCTGTATCAGACTTATCATCAACATCCGTTGTCAAATTTTTCATCATGTCTGGAATTTTATCAATATTATAATCACGTATGATCTTTGCTACTCTTCTTACAGTAAATTGCCTTGTTGCTGCATCATCTGCTTTATCTGGATTGCCAACATTGGTAATTTTATTATTACCCATGTTAAGATCACTTCTTAAAACATTTTCCTGGTTTTTACACTTGTGAAGATAATTAACCAGATGTTTCTGTTTTACATACTCAGACACCACAATACCAAAATTTGTAATATTAACACTGCCAGTAGTAACTTCCTCGCCAATATCATTAAAAAGTCCCATGATATATAATATGATTAGATTAAATTTCACCGATAAAGTTTCTTTTGACCAACTTTCTAGGACGATCAAGATACAGAAAGTCGTACTGCTTGTCAGTTGCTTTTTTATACTGATCTTTGCTGACATCTTGTTCGTTGGAAAGCATACCCAGCTCACGATTAACTGGAGTCGCAAAGAAGATGTAATGAGAACAGTTCAGACGAATATGATTATCTGATTCTAAAGAATCCACAGGGACAAGTTGATAATTTGAACATTCTAATATGTCTTCAACCGGAATTTTATTCTTTTTTGCTATCTTTTCAAGATTTTGTGATAAGACCTGATACTTCGACTGTTCCAAGCTTTTAGCAGACAAGTAAATCTTGTCATAGTAAACTAAAGGTTTTAATAGCATGCGAACTAATGTGTTTGTTTTGCCAGAACCTGAATTACCACAAATTAACATTCTAAAACAAGTCTGGCATAAAGTTCCATATTTGTTTAAAACTACTGTTTTCTGTTTTCATATCATAGTTTGGAATTTCCATTATAATAATACTTAGATAATACTTGTCTTAACTTATCATAACTTATCTTGACTTATTTTAATCTAACCTTATATTATACATGTCTTTGTTAAAATGGAAAGATTTCGCAGATAAAAAGCGAAAAGCGGGTGAGCTTGTTAAAGAATACGAGAATAGAGTTCCGAAAAAAATAGAAAAAGAAGCAAGTCGTGATTTATACACAGAAGTATTGAAACCTGTGGCTGGTGAAATAACAGAGCAAACAAAGCGATTGCCTGAACATTTGATTACCATTCCAGAAATACGCCAACAGTTGGCTATTCTTCCTGAGGCAGTACGTTCACAATTAGTTGCCCCACCTGAGCGTGGAGCTATAGCACTACCAACATTACCACCAACGCTACCACTAACGCTACCAGCTGTCAATCAAACCGTAGATCCTGAGGAAGAAATACTAGGACAAATAGAAGAAGAATGGGAAGTAGAATCTGAAGAAGAAGAGGAAGAGGAAGAAGAGGCAGAAGAAGGGGAAGAAGAAGAGGATGAAGAAGAACCTGCTGAGAGGACTAAGAAACCCAAACCGGTGTATGATATTGACTTGAATGCTGGCATGGATAAAGAAGTACGTGATAAGTATAAATTACCAATAACAACCAAAATACCAGGTATTATGAAAGGAAACGCTGATTTTACTAACTATATTGTAGAGGCTGTGAGGGTACGCAATAAAATCTCTAGTGATATGAAAAAACTTCAAAAAGAAATAGACGACCTCGACATGGAAATACTCGAAAAAAAGTAGGAGAATGCGAAAATCTGTACAGCAACTAAAAATAAATACACAAATTAATCAATAACCCCCAGTTTCTCAAAAGAGAAAAAAATAAGCATCAGAAAGAACATAATGATCTGGATGATGAACTGGAAGCTATACATTTTTACATACCTGAGGTTACCTGAGCGAATTCGAACAGCTAGTGAAACTGCACACAAGACTTGTAAAGGGATGCAACTAAATAAAAATTCCTACAAAGTCGACAAAGATGGTCACTATGGAATGTTGCAATTGTTGGTCATCACAAACTTATTGCCAAACAAGGAGAAGTAGTTGTGCTATATTTAAAAGTAGACGATGATTTTATAGACTTGATAACAAAGCGTTACAATAATAAAAATATTACAATAGTCCTAATGATTTGATTAGTGATCTGGAGTTAGTATGCGGAAGCATCGAATCAGGAAATAATAGTCCACAGATAATAAACAAAGGTATTAGCATAATTGATGAATTATTGAAAATAGGCGAAATGTCATCCAAAGAACATGAGCAACTATTTTCTAACTACTTTTAATTAAATTATTGTCTGACTATAATTATACATGAAAACCAAATTGATTACTTGACGCGACTTGTAGCTGCATACAGGAGCAGTTATAAATTGTGCGGTATTATAAACACAACATTACAGATTGCCAGTGGGATAATTAGTTGTACTGCCGTATTGGCATTGGTTTCAGCAATTCCTGTTTTCGTGGCTGTAATTGGTGCAGTTCCTAGTAGTTGCTGTTTTAGCAAGCAAAACAAGAATAGCAGAAGAAAAGACTTTGAGAAAAACACATCATAGAAGTTTCAAACAACTTCTAGCATATGTCCAAACAACCACAGGACTAGAAAATGATGAGGAGATAATTAGGATTGTCTTTAAGAAAATATTAGAAATTCAAAAGAATGATAACTTCACAGAACCTTTGGAAATGTATATGAAAAAAATTAAGTTAAACGCTAATAGCATCCAGTCGTAATTATTTTTCAACTTGAAGAGATGCCCCGTAGGAGCGACCGTACAACTTGTTTTACATATCCTATCGTACTTTTCTCTAGTAGATTTTGTTTTAATCGGTTTTGTTTCTTTTTTATTTTTAATATTTTAAATATTTTCTGAAAAATGTATTCAAATTTGATTGATTTTTTTCGGCCATCAATTTCATCCAAAACCTTCGTAATTTTGTAAAACAAATCTTCAAATCTTTGTCTATTTGTAGAAGACAAATCATATGCCACCAAGTACTTAATCCAAATGGTACTTTCTGTGGTAAATAGTTTTCTTTCGGTTGTAGTTGTAACCTGCAATAAGATTGTACCCGTTGTGAACTCTACAATTAAGACAAATAAGCTCGTTGTCAAAAAGTGCCATTGCAATTAATACATGCATTAGAGCATTTGTAACACAGCTTGGTTTTGACACAATATTCACAAAGCTGACATATGCTCAAATGGTCGATTTTGAAAATACAACTAAACTTGAAAAATGGAAAAGAGTTACTAGTTTTTACAAACCTTCAAGATCTGACTGAAAGAATTATAAGCATGGCACAACAACTAAAATTAGAATTGAAAATAAAAAAACCCAGAAATAAACAGGTTGCTTGCTTTTTGTAAAAAAACAAATTTCATCAGCAAATTGCAGTTTTGTAATTGAGGATTCTTTTATTGCTTACTACAGCATTTTGTTACACAAAGGAATTAATATTATTGTTTATACTAGTTAAATAAAAATAATGTAATCTATAGTATGGGAAGTTATGCAGAAGAAGAAAGGAAACACTTTGATGGGGAAATATTTTTTTATGAAAAAGTAGCTGTCTACGATCTTCCAACTAAAGCAAACAAGGAGATCAAAGAGTTTGAAGAAAGTTATATGAAACGATTGGAAGAATATAGTGCAGCTTTTATAAAAGATTGGGCGATAAAGGCCAAGCATGAAGCTAATACTGCTTTAAAACTTTAGATTTTTAGTGAAACACGAGCAGATGTGGTAGCCAAGGATGTTGAGTATTTCAAGGATGAATTAATCAGCAAACTGAAAAAAACTCATATAATTAATACTATGAAGACTTTGAAATGTTTATTAAAAGCATGAAAGAGATTATTAATGAAAAGCTTTTTGATAAAAACGACTTTATAAACTATTGTGAGCACGTGAAAAAAATAAGGTTGCTAATAACTGAAGGTGAGCTTGAAACCGATGATTTCGAAAGATACTGTAAATATAATGTAAAACTCAACCAGATGGTAGATGACAGGACTCTTGTAAAAGAATTTGGAAATACTTGGACATTCTTCTAGATGGGGAAATAGATGTTCTTTTTAGATGAAAAAATGAAGTATCAGAAGATGATGACGCTAATACCCATGATGATATTATTTTGGTTGAAAAAATAGATGGTGATGAAATTAGAGATTTTAGCACCATTCCTGTGGAAAAATAATTAAATAAATTAAATATAGGCTTAAAAAAATAATCTCATGTAAAATTATATAATGGTCAGAAAAGCTTTGAAATTTGTAAAATCACCACCAAAAGAATATAGCAAAGTTTTGGAAAAAGAAAAATCACCAAAGCAATATACGAAAGTTTTTTGAAGTTTGTATAATATGGGACAAAGAGCCACTTAGGCAACCATGGTTTACAAATCCACTTGTTATATATACCCTTGAAAAGGAATTAGAGCAAAAAACGGTCTTAAAATGAATGTTACTTTAAAACTTTCTTTAGAAAAAGCAGCACATGATAAAGAAAAAGGTAAAATAACCACTTATAAAATAGCTTATTTTGCTTCCAAAGCAGCCTTAATCATAAACAAAACTCAAATTGATGTTGCGCTAACTAAAGCAGCTCTTCAAATAATGAATAAAATTGGCGAATGGGTTTCTGAAGGAACTGGTTGGAGAATTACAACAGTTGAGGCGCAATACATAAATCGAGTAAAGTATAAGCCTTTGCGAAGTAGCTCGTATTTAGATTTACTAAAAGAACTGCAACACCACAAAAAAGGTTTAATAAATATAAAAAATAATGATAATGAATGCTTTAGAAGGTGTCATTTAGCTTGTAAATTTCCTGTCAAAAAAGATCCTCAAATAATAATAAAGTACTAACATCATATTGGTGATCTTGATTACAAGGGAATAACATTTCCTGTTACAATTCAACAAATCCCAAAAATAGAAAAACAAAACAACATTTGTTTTAACATATTTGGATATGAAGATAATCAAGTATACCCTTTGTGCATATCAAAAAATAAAGCAAAAGAATCGTGTGATTTGCTTTTGATCACTGAAAAAGAAAAAAATCATTATGTATGGATAAAAGATTTTAACAGGTTAATGTTTAATCAAACATTACATTCAAATAAAAAATGGTTTTGTAAAACATGCTTGCAGTGCTTTACATTAGAAAGGGTGTTAAAAAAGCATGAGCCTGATTGTCTTTCACTTAATGGAAAACAAGCAATAAAAATGCGGAGGGAAGATGAAAAAGTTTATTTTAAAAACTACGACAGGCAGCTGACGGTTCCCTTTGTTATATATGCTGATTTTGAAGCAGTAACCGAAAGTATTTCTTCAGCATCAAACAATCCTAAAAAATCATATAAAGAAGCATATCAAAAGCAAACTGATTGCAGTTATGGGTATAAGGTTGTTTGATGTTATGATGATCAATATTCAAAACCCGTTGTAACGTACAGAGGACCAAATGCTGTTTACAAGTATTTAGAAAAAATGATAGAAGAAAAGTGGTGCAAGAAAACTATAAATGCGCATTTTAAGAAAGATTTGGTGATGACGACGAATTCCAAAAATCTAAATCATGCCATATTTGCAGTAGTGGTTTTGTAAAAACTCTCAAAAAAGGTGACGCTGCTGAGCCCGATACTTATCGGTGGTACATCTTCAATTTCTTTTGTTTTCTTACTTAATTTTTGATTCGGTGGTTCCACTACTACGGCCGATAAAATGCTCTGGGTATTGTTTAACCACTCATAGGATATGTTGTCTGCTTTTTATACGAAGGCGTCATAACTGCTGCTCCCAACTAAATTCCATTATGTTTATTTCGCTCTTCGGGGCATTTCATTTTATTAGATACTGGGACCATACGCCGTACGACATGGGGAAGGAGTATACTCCATGTCCACCACCATATGCATGCCATCTTCGGTTAAAATGTTGTACTATTGATTTTATGAATATTGAGTTCTGCTCAATCCGGGGTTAGAGGGCGTGAGCGGTAGCTAGCATATTTCACTACCGCTCATGAACAGTCTCAATCAAACCGAGACTGCAATATTTCGTATGTGTCGTGCTCGGCCGTTTTCAAAAGGTCCATTATCAGACTCTTTTTTATACAGTGGCATACAAAAACTCCATCAGAAAAGTTAGGGACCATTGTCATATAACTGGAAAGTATAGAGGAAGTGCTCACGATATATGTAATATTAATTTCAGGCTGACTAGAAAAATACCTGTTGTATTTCATAACTTAAGAAGATATGATTCTCACTTTATAATGCAGCACATCGGAAAGTTTAAAAAAGAAATAAATGTTATACCGAATAACAAGGAAAAGTACATGGCTTTTATGTTAGGAAAAAGTTTAGTGTTTATTGACAGTTTCCAGTTTATGTCTCAATCGCTTGATACTTTAGCAAAAAAACATCCCTTCGTTTCAGTACACCTCACAAAAATACTCTGGCAACAAGCTAGAATTAATTAAAAGAAAAGGCGTTTATCCTTATGATTACATGAACAGTTTTGAACTCTTCAAAGAAACCAAATTACCTGGCAAAGATAGCTTTTATTCTCAACTAAATGATGAGCATATTTCAGATGCAGATTATGATCATGCTAAAAACATATGGAAAACATTTAATATTAAAAATATCGGAGAATATCATGATTTGTATCTTAAGACTGATGTGCTGTTACTGACAGATGTTTTTGAAAACTTTAGAAAAATGTGCATTGAGTATTACAAATTAGATCCTTGTCCTTACTTCAGTAGTCCTGGTTTAGCTTGGGATGCATGTTTTAAGATGACTGGTATCCAACTTGATTTAATAACTGATATTGATCAATATTTGTTTGTGGAAAAAGGATTAAGAGGTGGTGCAAGTTATATTGCAAACAGATATTCACAGGCTAATAATAAATATATGAAAAACTATGACAAGAAAAAGAAAGCAAGTACATAATATATCTTGATGCTAATAATTTGTATGGGTGGACCATGTGCCAACCGTTGCCTACTGGTATCTTTAAGTGGGTTAATAAGATCGAAAAAGGAAAATAAAATTACATTGTTGAGTGTGATATAGAGTATCCCAAGAAACTGCATGACTTGCATAATGATTATCCTCTTGCCCCAGAAAGTTTAAATATAAAAGATGAGTGGTTGTCCGATTATTGTAAAAGTTTAAAAAAGAAGTTTAATTTAATTTAAGTAAAGTTAACAAACTTGTTACAACACTGAAAAATAAAGAAAAGTATGTTGTGCATTACAGAAACTTAAAACTGTATAAAAAGCTTGAATTGAAGGTAACACAAATACACCGAATTCTACAGTTTGATGAATCAAAGTGGTTAAAGCTGTACAGTCCCTATTTTAACTGATAATAACTCATGAATATGCATGAGTCACGCGTGAAGTAGTTTCAAATCGACGAACACCCCAAAAGTCGGTATATAAGGAGAAATCGATACGTAAAATTTCACATTTTTATTTAGCCTCCGTACAGGTAACATCGACAAATATACGGCTCCAGAATATATGTGATAAAAAATAGTTGCCCGGAACGGGATTTGTACCACAGCCTTGCACTTGTAAGATTTGAAAGATGTACGCTGAACCTCTAGACCATTGATATTTATTGGTATTTTGTAGCATTTTTAACACTAAATAGGCACTACGTAATAACAAGAGCGCGCACACAAACATATCAAGCGCTAAATAACAAGTCGATATATGGTTGATTTGAGGCGAAGTATTAGTTTCATATTGATAAGATACAGTATTACACCAGGCAATGTTAATTTACACGTGCGACAATATGGACTGCATATTTATTGATCCATCTTTAGTTGCGTTCAAATATGTTAAGTTGTTTTGCCTCAGAATAAATGGTAGTTAGTATACTATTTTCTCAAGTAGCGTTGTAGTTCAGTGGATAGAGCACAGGACTTGAAATCAGAAGGTCGTGTGTTCGAGCCCCGAAAGAAGCTAACTGTTTCGGTTAAAACTACTGTTACCTGTGTATAGGTACTATGTGCACTGGTCGATGTATATACAGTAAATGATTTCATGCGCTATATTTGCTCGCTTAAATACCCGATTTCGACATGAGCTGGTGAACATGAAGTAACGAATAAAGACACGCCTACAAAGAAGAAATCGATTGATATAGGGACTCTGTAGCTTTAAAGACATACATAGACTTTAATACTGCCAAGAAAACAGCTGGTAAAAATACTTTTGAAAAGGATTTCTTCAAACTGATGAATAATTCAGTTTTTGGTAAAACTATGGAAAATTTGAGAAAGAGAATTAATGTTAAATTAACTTACGATGAGGAGGTCCTTTTAAAATATGCAGCAAGACCTTCATTCATTTCTTGCAAAATGTTTAATGAACATTTATTTGCCATAAACAGAATAAAAGAACGATTAGTTTTAAATCGTCCTTGTTATGTTGGCATGTGTATTTTAGACTTGTCAAAATATTTAATGTATGATTTCCATTACAACTACATTAAAAACAAATATGATAAAAAAGCTAAATTATTATTTACTGATACCGATTCCTTGTGTTATGAAATAAAAACAAAAGATGTGTATGCAGACTTTTACAAGGATAAAGAACTTTTTGATAATTGTGATTATGATTCAAAAAGTAAGTTTCATTTTAATGATAATTAAAAGGTTATTGGCAAAATGAAAGATGAAACTTGTGGTATGTCTACTGTTGAATTTATTGGACTACGAAGTAAACTATATTCGTATATGTTAGATAATGAGGTAAGTACAAAAAAATGCAAGGGTGTTAAAAAGTGCGTTGTTAAAAAAATATAACGCATGATAATTACAAACAGATTTTGTTTACGGCAACAGAAGCCCACCATGAGATGAAAGTTATTAGATCACAAAAGCATAACATAAGCAGCTACGAAATCAATAAAAAGAGTTTGTCAGCTTATGATGATAAAATATACATACTAGATAATGGGCAAGATATATTGGCGTATAAGTAAATTCCGTGATATGTACAGCGATGATGAAGACTACTGTCCGGTTCCGCCTGACTTTTCTTAATGAATTGCAAATGTTTTACTTATTTACAAAATTAATAGATACTGGAGGTATGGGTAAAGTTCTTCCTAAGCGAAGGGCAATCATTTGACGTTTGCATCTTTGTGCTAAGGGCAACTGGAGACAACCGATAACTGCTGATTGTTTGTCGCGAGGGGGAAATTGCGCCTATACCCTCAGTATCTATACTACTGCTCGGCGATGTTAAAGCCTAAATAATAGTTCGAAATCTAGTAAAGCCCGACAACTCTAAAAAAAATGAGTAAAACGGTCCTATAGAAATCACAGCACCCAAACGCAATGGCAATGTCGATCCGCACCGTACCACAACGAGCAATTTAACTGTACAATGAAAATGACATAACGCAGTGGTGACGAAGCCAGGCTTACCTATTTGGAACAGTCAATAGGCAACATGGCCCACTGGACAGATTAAATCGATGTTAGATGTACACAACCTCGCTATTATCCTGTCTCCAGCGCTCAAATTGACAAGACTGTGTAAATATAAGTAATTGAAAGCCAAAGGAAATCTCTAACAATAAAGTCCAAATCCAGAAAAAATAGGAAACGAAAACACATTCTGTCTTCATTTGACTTTTCTAACTTGTATTTGTTTTTCATGAACTTGTAGTCATGTTGAAGACATTAACATTTAACCTATACTGCTACTCCGTGAGGAATATCGTTATCACAAACTTCTAAATACATTTGCACAATTGTAGTATCCTGACTATTATCTACTGTAATACAAAACCTTGACAAAACTGACTTTTACAAAGAGTGATTTACAATATTCGACTTACTAAGACCTTTGGTCATGATCACTTTGATACAATATCTTTCTCAACTTTTAGGACTTTATCAGAAGAGGTAAAGACTAAAAAAATTAAATGCATTGCATATTTAGTGGTTGACCTATTTGGCACAATGCTTAATATATTTATTATACGACACTCAGATAAATAGGGAACCATGTGGGGATGTCTAACACAATTGCAATTACTGAGTAATGTGTGTCATCAATCATGAATCCTTAACGGTCCGTTATCGTATTTTAGTGATTTCTATGTGTTTTGTTTACGCTTTTTGTATACATACACTATTAACTCTGTGCTTATTAACGTTGACAAGTCCGTTAAAGGATTACAACGTGGCAGGGACTTACGTCTCATTTTACTGGAATGAGTAGGGTATGCGTAAGATTAATTGCACCTTGAAACCCAGTTTAAAACTTCTCTATAGAGACTCATTTTTTCGTTCCAAGGTGATACCCTAATTTTCAACCATTTTGTGTGTGTGTGTGTGTGATCTCTCACACTTGACTTTTAAATATATAGATGCATTGTGTTAGTACGGTGTCCTGTTAGGGCCATCTTGCCATCGCATCTTACCATCGACCTTCGACCTTGGTATTCCCAATAACCAATTGAGTATTTTAATAAACAATGATAGATAACAATTTCTGAAGCCACTACTAACAGAGAAGGCGACGTCATCACTTACCCGCATGGCGACATAATAACGGGAAGTCGACGCCATAGGTCTGGTCAAAATCTTGGAGAGATATGCAGTCATCGTCGTCATTATCGGACATGCATGACGCAGCTACCATATTGACGGGTCGGTATTGTTTGGTGTTAGCCTCACTACGCCAGAAGGCTTGCATTAGTGGCGGCCAAATCATCGGAGGTCTGCAAACCTCCTTTTGTACCAGAAACAAAATACGGCAACGAATTCCAGAAAAAAACGTTAAATTAATTCCTTTGAAGTCCAATACATTATTTTTTAAATATATCACAATACATATGTACCTTTGTTTTCAATTAATTAAACATGACATACATGTTTGATTATGGCTCTTTTCTAACTTACTAGACTAGCATGTATGTGAGTTTTAGCAATGGCGATATTTTCCTGGTACATAGGAAGTAAACAAAGTGAATGGCATATCTACAAACAAGCACCGTTCTTCATAAAACCAGTCAGATTACAATAAGTAAATAAAATGATCACTAGCAAGCGTACCAACAGTTTAAGTCTATTAAGAAAGCGTACCTATAGTTTAAATCCGTTATCACACTCTGAATAAATCCGTATTTTTTTTTTGTCAATTTCTGCATCGCACAAAAACAAATCATTTGCTTTTATGACTACCCTTCCGTGTATGCCGAACAAATGCCGTGTCCGCTTAACAACTGAAATCCTTACAGTTGTCTAGTAAATACGTTAAGTTCCTTGACTTGCTGAGCTCTTCTTGACGTGCTGAGCTCGGTTCACGAGTCCCGTTCTGATGAACGAAAAACTTATCAATTGTGCCAGAATATTAACGTGTTTTTTTACAAAACCGACACAATAGTGTCATTATTAAGGTATAAAACAATGTCAAACACAACAAACATACACCATAAAGTGCACACAGCACATTCACCTAACTATATTGTCCACCATCTACGCAGTACAAGTAGTCATATCTGTGTCCATAGTATAGGCAAACATCCCACTCCAATACAATTAAACCTATAAGTCCTAACCACTCACAAAAGTCCAAAATGTATAAATCTATATGCACATACTATAATATTATATTTTAAACATCCAAATGCAAACCTTAACTTCAACAAATTTCAAGAGCATCTGCCGAAATAATCAAAGCAGATCCCAACATCGTTAGGCGCGAGCTTTCAGCATCTTATTGGAAAAGCTGAATTCCCCTGGAAGGACGTTCAATATGACGCCAGGGCGAATCAATATTTGAGAGAGATAATGCACAATGTACCGAATACATGATTAGGAATGTCAAGCACTTCGGTTCCTCTGAATTTATTTCTTGTTATATGGATCCGTGGTAATTAACAGTCCATGGTCTTGTTAATATTGACACACATACGTTGCTGGGGGCGTAATATTCCGCTCATTTGTCTCCCCTTTACTCTGTTAGTGTTTAACGATATGATCCCAATAAATGGCATGACAGTATTGATGCAGCGCGTTAAATTCGCCGGAAACAATTATTTACCAAACAAAGCTGGTCAATGTTATCCTTTTATACAAAATGTATCCAATCTGCTTATACAAAGCTTCTCTCAAAGTATCAGTATACTCTAAACAATCAATGTCTGTGAATACTGAAAGTGGTAAAAGCAAACTAAACAACATTTATTGCACATAATTCGATTGTTTGAGGTTTACATTTTTACATGTTTTGATAGCAACTATCGGGATATTTTGGAGACTGCCTCGGAAGAAATCGGAAAAGCCGAACAAAAAGCCACATTCGCAACATCTCGATCAATACAATGGAATAGTTAAATCCTACTAACATGGCGGCGCCCTCCTAGCTTCCCGCCAAAATGCATCCACAGACAAAATTAATATTATCATCAAAGTTTTGCAATGTCATTTAGCAATTTTTCTACATATATTGTAACAAACTTGCAACGTAAATCATACATCAACAGCTGTGGCTAACAGCCATATTGTTTATATAGCAATAGTGCACTATTTTCTGTCCCGTTGACTTCCGGATAATAAAATGTTCAAATTGTGAACAGTATTTGTTCGAGATATCGAAGAGGTTTGATTCCGAAAGAAGTCGGAATCAACCAAGATTGTGCGAATGCGGTCGGTCTCTCAGTCAAAACGTTAAATGAATATGGTTCAGCTTTCGTATCCAACATATGGCAACTCACAGGGGGATATATCGTAGATCACAAACAGATATTTTAAACAAATGCTAACAGTCAAACAATGCTTAGTTAGAAACTGGGACCAAACGTCGCTGGCAATGGAATGGTATGAAGTATGACATTTTAAGTATTGAGTTCTGCTCAACCAGGAACTAGATGGCGTGAACGGTGGCAAGAATTTTGTATTACCGTTCATGAACAGTCTCCATCAAACCGAGACTGCTGTATTGTTTGTATTTATCGTGTTTGGCGATTTTCAAATTTCTTTTTTCATAGTCGTTTTACTGTACGGGTGTCTACATTATAATTATACAACATTCGTAATATTTTAATTTATCACATGGAACTGCTTGTATTCCGTATAATATACCCATTACGTATTTCCTTATATTAACCATGCGACCGAATCACTCGCCCTATATATCACTCCGCGTATTTACAAACACGCATGGCGGACACTTAGTCGATAAACGCGATTTTGTATATTGACCTGTGAAAAATAAGTATGAAAAATTCAATTTCCATGAATATTCAAAATTTCAAAATTTCAAAAATTTCAAAATTCAAAATTCAAAATTCCAACATTTCAAAATTCAAAATTCAAAATTTCAAAATTCAAAAATGTCAAAATTCAAAATTCAAAATTTCAAAATTCATGTGAAAAAAGGATCTGACACTCGCCGGAGGCTCGCTGAATAACAAATTCCTGAACGAGTTTAATAAAATTTTGTCGGCGAGCTTAATAACAAATTCCTGGACGAGTTTAATAACATTTTGTAGGCGAGCTTAATAACAAATTCCTGGATGAGTTTAATAAAATTTTGTATGAAATGACAACGAGTGTCAGATCCTATATATAGCATTTACCCGTAGTAATAAGCCTTGCTAGTATCTCGGAATTACCTGGGAAGGGGCGCTGATTTGTTGACATCGTATATTGATGAAATATAGTTCAATCACTTTTTTTCAATATTATATAAATCTGATGTGTAATGTGTACGTGTAAAATATGTGCACCTTTTGTGTATTTTAGACTAACGAGTAAGACAACCATTGTATCACCGGTCACGTGACTATCGTCGCACTGACCTGTATCACTAACAAATTTGCGTTAGTGTGGGCGGTAAAGAGGTGGGGACTATTTTACTTTAATATATGCATGTTTAAGACTCAAAATCGTGAATATATGTATTTTTTTTTACTGTTTTAAATAATGAAACAATTTATAATAGATAACTAAAAACAAACATCATTTTGTTTAAACAAGAAAAAATGAAGACACCTATACGTTCTCGATGATCAGTCGAAATAGTCCGGTTGTAAATAAATCCCATAGTTCTTTGAGCGAAAGTACACAGATGAGTGCGGAAGCGCCGTCTGGTGGGATACAATGGTAAGACAACACGTCAATTTCTCGATTCAATATTACATTAGGCCGGAGCACCATTTTTAAAACAACAACAACAACAACAACAACAACAACAACAAACCCACATGCAGCACGTTCAATGTTATTTTGACAAGACCAATCAATCGTAAAGTTCCATGATCATGCAGGCATATTGCCATGTTTAGTGGTTGACCCGTTTACAGTTTGCCTTGCTATTGTTTGGGGCGCTTGTTTCAGCCAAAGTGTTTTTTGAATTTTCAGATAAAATGCATCCACTACCTTAATAAGTTGTATATCAGTGAAACAGACATTTTTTGTGGTAAATAAAAATACCTTACTTTTCAAAATTGGTTGAGAAATAAAATCTTCATGTGCGAAAGCTGTTTTTGATGGGTCATTTTCAATGCAAAATTCTGCTGCATGAAACAATTGAAAAAAGTAACTATTTTTAGAATGTTTATCCAAAAATGTTTTTAAATTGTTGGATATTAGTAAATTAAAACACCCTGAAAGTTGTATAGCAAAATATGAAGGCTTACTGAAGTTATTTGAAATTTCTTAATATTCTGCAGTCACACCAACAATGGAAATTAAATAGGACCTTTTGCCTGCGACAGATCCAAGGCGGTACCCCTATTGTCAATCCTTTTGTGTTTGTGGTGTCGCATACATTCTGTGCTCTTTCCTGGTAAGTCTTGTTTCTTTCAATGCGTGTTTTGATTGACTGTGTTTGCTTTTTCCTTGTAACTGTTGTATATTTCAATGTGTGTTTTGATTGACTGTGTTTGCTTTTTCCTTGTAACTGTTGTATATTTCAATGCGTGTTTTGATTGACTGTGTTTGCTTTTTGTTTGGTTCATTACGTGTTTTGATTGACAGTATTTGCTTTTTCCTTGTAACTGTTGTATATTTCAATGCGTGTTTTGATTGACTGTGTTTGCTTTTTGTTTGGTTCATTACGTGTTTTGATTGACAGTATTTGCTTTTTCCTTGTAACTGTTGTATATTTCAATGCGTGTTTTGATTGACTGTGTTTGCTTTTTCCTTGTAACTATCGTTTGTTTCAATGCCTGTCTTGATTGACTGTGTTACTGAATGTTACATATCCTGTTCGACTTATATCCTTACTTTTATTTTAGTAACATGTTTCATTATTTACATGATAATTATAAAAGTAGTGACTAAACTTTTTTCCATCAGTATACTTGACGTAACGCGATAATCGTATATTTAGAGAGAAATACACTATTTTCGTATTTTAAGGATAAAATAGGACGTCGTTTACGGTGAATTATGAACAAAATGATTTAACGCCCACCCCTAAACGCACCCCCTCCCTTCCCACGCTCTCCTTTTTTGGGATTCGTGAAATTGTTGTTTTAAAAATTGAACTCTAAAAACGTAATATAAAACAGGATGTAATCATCGCAAACGATGTTCCATTGTTTACCCGTGCTGCAGATTGTTAAAAATATAACAGAGAATGGAAATAACACATTAGAATTAACATACGACATTATGGTAGTTTCGCGTGTCAAAACCTGCCGCGTGAACTACATCCAAACGCATCGGAGAACACTGCGCGCGAGTTATTTTCATTTTATTGGTGGACTTCCGCGTATAAATTACTTTTCGTTATCACAATTTCCGTTTTTATCGCTACATGAAAGCTGTCTGTGTCCATAGATGTAATAACGGTTATGAAGATCAATACATGCTATATCAAGATGGTATCTCAATCGACTGACAATACATCATCGCTATTGTTTATTCAGCTGCCCAAGGCAGCTGATCCTTATATGGGTTTTGTATTTGTCTATGGTTTTAAAGACTGTGAATCATGTAGTTGGCGATAAGCATGCTTTACAACTTGAATTCCTAGAGAACTCGTCTAAAAATCATGAATGGTATAAAGACATATTTGGGAGCGTTCAAAGATTACCGTTTCGCCTGTGGATTTGACGATTCTGTAGATCAGTCTACTCAGTGTAGAATGCGGCAATGTTTCCGTGATCTTTATGTGTTTGGGATGTTTACGGAGCAGAATGAAATCGTTAGTGCAACAGAATGAAATCGCAAGTATTGGAATGAAATAATTGCAACTCTTTAAAAGTATTTTCATGGATGAAGATCCATGGAATTTATTGAATCAATGAATATATAACGACAAAGTTTAGCGTTATATCGGTTTTATTTATAATGCCAAAATGAAGCGAAAAAGAAACGAAAAAGAAACAAATCAGCTTGTCCACACTGTCACTTAAAATGATTTTTGAGTTTTTATCAATTTACATTTGAATGATTATTTCAGAAAATTAAATTCTGATGAAAGCTGTCAAGTCGAAACGTTAAAAAGTCTGAGTTGTTAATATTTTTTAACTATCATTAAGAATGATATCAATAAGACCTTGGCTAAGTTTCACAGTGAACACTAGTGACGCACCTATTGCGTAGTTATTGCTTTTAATAAAAACAGCAACACTTATTTCAGCCTGATAACTCTCAGATTTTCATTAATTATTAAACAATTGTTTGCATTCCTATCAGTTCGCAGGCCCACAGTCATATTTATTTACTTATCGGCAGCTTTTGTTTAGAGTAATACTCCTGGGGAATCTGTACTCAGCGAGAACAGTGTAGTGCATTTTGTATAATATATTCGTATACTATACTCAACAAAAAAAGTTAGGCACCACTTTTTAGGAACATTTATTACACATATGAGCATTGATATACTTGTTTGAAGATATTAGAAATGCTAGGTAATGATGTGATTTTAAAAGAAAAATGTGTTATTTTATTATTTTCTAAGCAAAGTATCAGAATTACCTCCCATATATATAACTTATTTCATTATACAAACGTATTGCTTTGGACAAATTTAAAGTTTGGCATTGACAAGAATTGCCCATTCTGTCATTGTTTAAAAAAACGCCTAAATGTGTTCATAAACGATTTTTTTTCTTCAAATATTTCTTTTTAAAATTACTTCCCTTTTCATTGAAATGAGAACGATTTTCGATAACTATAAAATTACGTTCCCATCATATTTGTTTTATTTTTATCACCGACTTTGTTTATAAATGACGTTGTAGAATTATTATTTGCTAGAACATACAAGGCTTTGTATCGCGTCTATGAAAATGACATGCATTTGGTGTGCTAAATGTATTTTGCTAAGTATACAGGCGCTATCTTTGGTACTACAGCTATTGATGTAGATCCTCTTTCAGTACGGTGATCCAAGCTACTTCGTAGCATACAATAAACGTATTACAGATAACTTCTAAGTGCTTTAGTTTAGTAGTTGATTTTGTTTGGCAAATGTATATTGATATGACTTTCAAATCACCCATAGCTTTGATAATTGTTTTTCGCAAAATAATTTAATTATTGTATACATTATTTCTACAAATTATGAAAATGAAATGGAATAACTAGATACAAATAACACACTTAACGAAACTGAAAAGATAAGAATGACTATCGTCTATTACTTTAATAATTTCAAGTATAATTCATTTGTTAGAAATTGTCGGAGTTTCATGATAAGCCACATAAAATGAACACCGTACTATGCACTAACCTTTTCTCGCAATGTACAGATTCCCCAGGAGTGGTAATTAGTTGGTAAAGATAATTGTATTGATTCTATATAACACACCTATATATAGTTTTCAAATGTATTTTCTGTCGATAGGTGACTGTGTTCCCTTAACTGGCCCAACCACTAAACGACCTCAAACACAGATGTGTTGGAAAATGACGTTAAATAACAATCTCCGTAAATTGAATTCTGTATTTTTTATAAACTAGGTCACTGGATTATCTGTTACTATGCTACTATGTTTTTGGAACCATGTTTTTTATAACGTTGTTACTCGATCTTTTAACATGGTTACTATAAAAGAGGTTACTGTATAGAATACATCTAAGTCAATGCATGTTCTGCAGATAGGTTACTTTATTCTCTGTAACTATAGGTTACTGAATTTCTTTGTATGTTTTGTTTGAATGGTGTTTTACGTCATTTTCAAAACATGTAAGAATCGACACTTCCTCACTTACAAGTCGAGCTCCCAGTGGGATTTGAACCCGCAGCGGTGAGAGGCGAAGATTTACAACGCAACTTCGTTAACCATTCAGCCACGAAAAATTCTATAAAGTTAACTTGGTTACCGAATTATTTTCCTTTATATTACTTAATTCCATCTCACTTTCTTACTGTGTTTTTGTAACGGGGTTAACGTATTCTGTGTACTATGACAAAAGTACGTAACTCTACTTAATACGAATAGCGGGAGGTGTACAGTACTGGGTCTACCCAGGAAAAGTGGGTGGTCTGCCTCCACCACAATAGCTTTTTAAAAAAGTCGACCGTCATATATACGCTTACATGTGTTGAAAATGACGTAAAACACCATACAATCTTTAAAAAACAAGGCAAAACAATTGGTTTTGGTCGATATGGTAAGTCTCTAGTCCTCGTGGACATTAAGGACAGTCAGTGGTAGGTAGTGCTTGAGAAAGGTTCACCCTTCGGTGTATCCATACCATTAATGCACGAGATCTTATGCAGGGGTTTGACGGGGTTGACTAAGTCATAACTAAGAGTGGATATTAGTAGATTAAATTGTTAAATAACACAACATTAGAACAGTTTTAGCAGCTATAAATGTAGCTTACACAGAACACAGTCAACAAAAACACGCATTAAAACACACAACAATTACAAAGTTATTAAGAAGCTAGGCATGTGACATCACAAACACAAACGGGTTGACAATAGCTATTGGCTAACGCCTTGGGACGGTCAGTGACGGAAAGGCCGATGGGGGTTTACACCAGGTTCTAGGGTGCACCAAACCTCACTCTAACATTTTGTCATCCATATAAAACGGGAAAGTGTAATCAAAGAAACACACACCAGGTTATATTCTCTAACAAACAAGGCAGCATTAATAGGCAATATAAGTATAACACACAGGTGATCATGTATATATGAATATAAAAAAGCCAAAAAAACTAAATGCACATGCTCAGTAATTTGACAGAAGCCAGAGCAACAAGAGAACAAACAATTAAAGGTACGATTTATCAAAATTTAGAAAAAAACAACAACCGCTACCGTCATTTGAAGATTTAGGTAGACGTCAACATATGGTCCTTAATATGCCCGGTCGTCACACAATCAAAGAAGGAAGCACAGCGGAGAACTGCAAATGGGTAAACCACTGAACATGCAGTGCGTTGCAAAATGATAGGGTCATAAACTATTTTGATAAATTTTTAACAAGTTTGATAAGTAGTGTATGCAAGTAATTATGAGCAAGGATCTTAGGGAGCTTGTAAATCACCTCACAATAACAATCAAATTGTGATAGTCCTTGTCGCAAAAGAGTTCTTAAATTGCGTTTATATTTTAAAAGTAGATCAAGGTTATGATGATAACATAATAACATTTTGCAAAGGTATTTCGAAGTTTATGGTAACGGTAGCCCTGATGTAATAGATGTTTTAGTTATACAAAGATTACGAATATTCCTCAACTCGAGTTCAAGCTTTAGAATAACGACTAAGTTGAGAAACATAGACCCCATAAGAAGTTGCTCGAGGAAAATCCCCATCTTAGATAGCATCATTAACAATATCAAAATTAAATCATCCCTTTTGTCATAGATTTTTCTCATAATTTCTCCGTTTTCAATAGAGAGATGTAAATCGAGAAAAGAAGCGACAGTATCAGAAATATTAGCTTTTTTTGAGTTAAAGTTCATTAGGATAGACTGTATCAAACATAGAAGAAAAAAAAAGAGTTGTCAATATTCAATATGTCAGATACCGAGAGGTATCATTAAAGGTTTTTATTACATCTGCCTGAGTATCTGATGAAAGACTCAACATGAAATCTCTTTATCTACTTATAGATGAAACTTGATGTTTATTGCAAGTTGTATCATGAACGTCTCCTGAATTTTTAATTAACAACAATAAAAGTATCCGAGCGTTTCCAAAAGCAGCGAGCTTCAGCACAGTATTATTGAACCTGATATTTCACGGCAGTAGGGCAAGAAATTAAACATTTGAAAATGTTTGCAGGTCACTAGAATTAGAAATAAATTTGAACTATTTAAATCTATCAATAATGATTTGCAAATAAATACGAAAGCTAACAAATTAAGACTGTAGTCTGTTCTTTAACGCACAAGAAGTTAATCGACAGTTTCTTATACTGTTTTGGAAATTGTATAGTACGAACTGTATGTGTTGTGATTCTTTTTCCATTTTGATGTAAATGAATTGAAATAAATTGGGTTTTAAGGCGCACAAACAAATGAAAAGTTATATGGCGCCTAACAGCAATGAACATGCCAGGCTCATCCTCTATGTACATCGAGATAAAATATGGAGAAGGGGCCTAGAACCTTCTCACCTGCAGAACTGCAGAGTTGCTGCAAATTCTATTGTAGACACTCCATTTATGCTGGATCCACGTTTATCGTTTTTTCTGCCACTGCTCTAGTGATTTGAGCGAGACGGCACCTGAAACAATGCGGGGTCATGTTGAAGACATTTAATGAGCATGAACAATAAATGATAAAATGAATATGATTTTTTTTTGAGAGGGTGTGTGGGGAGGGGTCTACCCCGCTGCCTATCCCTCCAAAGGGATCTGCAGTGACTCTATTCTTTGTGAACATGAAAGCGAATGGTTTCTGTAAAATTAACGTCGAGTAACCGACATCGTTTAAATACGCGTTGCTGTTATTAAATACATACTTCATGAAAAATAACTGATTCGGCAAAAACAATTTCTCTCAGTGTTCATTTGTTTTAACGATAACGAAACACCGATAGTAGCTCGAACGTCGGCGTTGTATTTTCCTTAATTATGCTAACTGTAAACCTGTTGAAAACGTTGTCATGACAATGAGGGATTTTGTTTTATTTACTATTTCGAATCATTACATTCTTCCAGAAATGTACGAACATGTAATTATAAAAGTGGCGCCAGAAATGTTTTCATAGACATAAAAAGGTTGAAAACAAACACGTGCACAAAACAAACAACAATAACATAGCAATAAATAGAAATAAGGCATACGACACAACAGACACAACAGACATCAAGGCTACAGCCTTGAAATGGTCACTGGCGAAAAGGCCTAGATTCTAGGGTGCACCAAACCTCACTTTTACCATACTGCCATCCCAATAAAACGGACATTGTAAATAAAGACATGCTCGTCAGGCTATATCCTGTGTAAATAAAGAAATCCCCGTCAGGCTATATCCTGTGTAAATAAATCCCCGTCAGGCTATATCCTGTGTAAATAAATCCCCGTCAGGCTATATCCTGTGTAAATAAATCCCCGTCAGGCTATATCCTGTGTAAATAAAGAAATCCCCGTCAGGCTATATCATCTAACAAACTAGGAAGCATTAATCCTTTGCCCGCTATGAATGTATAATGGACTGTCCTTTCTTTGAATTTGGACCATTCCATTTATGTTACAAAGGCCTGGGGTGCTTTTATGACTGATGAGCAGCCAGACAGTGTAACCCTTGATCAGTCACAAAACGTACCTTTTTTGACAGAAGCAGAGAAGCAAGAAAATAAACCATTAAGGGCACGGCAACACACGTGACACGTTACAATCCCTTTCAGGATTTACGTCATCAAATGACCCACACTCCGACCTCTCATAGAATAATCAAAGAGGAAAAGCATAGCAGAATAGTGTCAATCGGTCAGCCACTACACACGAATAGTTTTTCAAAATGACAGGTTCTGAAGGAATGCTTTGATACTGTATATTTTGTTTTATTAATAAGAATCGATGATAATGAAGATCAATCTCTATGGCAGATGTGGTAATGATGATCAATCTCGATGGCAGATGTGGTAATGATGATCAATCTCGATGGCAGATGTGGTAATGATGATCAATCTCGATGGAAGATGTGGTAATGATGATCAATCACGAGGGTAGATGAGGTAATGATTATCAATCACGAGGGTAGATGTGGTAATGATGATCAATCACGATGGCAGATATGGTAATGATGATCAATCTCGATGGCAGATGTGGTAATGATGATCAATCTCGATGGCAGATGTGGTAATGATGATCAATCACGAGGGTAGATGTGGTAATGATGATCAATCTCGATGGAAGATGTGGTAATGATGATCAATCACGAGGGTAGATGAGGTAATGATAATCAATCACCAGGGTAGATGTGGTAATGATGATTAATCACGAGGGTAGATGTGGTAATGATGATCAATCACGAGGGGAGATGTGGTAATGAAGATCAATAACCAGGGTAGATGTGGTAATGATGATCAATCAGGATGGCAGTTGTGGTAATGATGATCAATCTCGATGGCAGATGCGGTAATGATTGTCAATCACGATGGCAGATGTGGTAATGATGATCAATCTCGATGGCAGATGTGGTAATGATGTTCAATCACGATGGCAGATATGGTAATGATGATCAATCTCGATGGAAGATGTGGTAATGATGATCAATCACGAGGGTAAATGAGGTAATGATGATCAATCACCAGGGTAGATGTGGTAATGATGATCAATCACGAGGGTAGATGTGGTAATGATGATCAATCACGAGGGTAGATGTGGTAATGAAGATTAATCACCAGGGTAGATGTGGTAATGATGATCAATCACGATGGCTGATGCGGTAATGAGTGTCAATCACGATGGCAGATGTGGTAATGATGATCAATCTCGATGGCAGATGTGGTAATGATGTTCAATCACGATGGCAGATATGGTAATGATGATCAATCTCGATGGAAGATGTGGTAATGATGATCAATCACGAGGGTAGATGAGTTAATGATGATCAATCACGAGGGTAGATGTGGTAATGAAGATTAATCACCAGGGTAGATGTGTTATGATGATCAATCACGATGGCAGATGCGGTAATGATTGTCAATCACGATGGCAGATGTGGTAATGATGATCAATCTCGATGACAGATATGGTAATGATGACCAGTCACGATGGTATAGATGTGGTAATGATGATCAATCTCGATGGCAGATGTGGTAATGATGATCAATCACGATGTCAGATGTGGTAATGATGATCAATCACGATAGCAGATGAGGTAATGATGATCAATCACGATGGCAGATGTGGTAATAATGATTAATCTCGACGGCAGATGTTGTAATGATGACCAATCACGATGGTATAGATGTGGTAATGATGATCAATCACGATGGCAGATGTGGTAATGATGATTAATCACGATGGCAGATGTGGTAATGATGATCAATCACGATGACAGATGTGGTAATGATGATTAATCTCGATGGCAGATGTGGTAATAAAGATCAATCTCGATGGCATATATGGTAATGCTGATCAATCTAGATGGCAGATGAAGATAATGATCTTTATTTCCTCGACTTGCTACATATCCAATAACAGTATGCCATATACGAGGCCGGTTATGTACCTTTTTATGGGTGACCATTACGCGGTCCGAGTATTAACTTTCATACCCCATCCAACCCCTTCTCTAAGAAACGAAAACTGACTTGGCTTAATATAATATTCCAATTAATAAAACCTTAATTTCGACTTTAAAAGTTTGCATGTTGTAAAATTAACTGGTTACAGCATTTTTTTCGTTTCGATGTTTATAAATGTGTTTTATTGTCGAAATATCTGCTATACAATCATCCTAATATAAGTGTATTAAAAACAAATAATAATTATAATAACATGATGCATCTAACATATAAATATACGCTATCATACTCTCCCACAAAAAGAATCTTTGACTCAAACACTTGTCAGGATGTGTTCTCTCTAATCATGGAGACATGTATTTGATTACAAACACCTATATACTACTCAAAATTTACTAAGGATCACTTTTTTGATGTATAACTTTCTTGCTGAAATAAATTGCATTATTTCTATTTTACATGAAATTATTTAGGGCAGTGTATGGTCATGTGATCTCATGACTTGATTCAAATTGTGGAATTGTTGAAGTATCAATGAAATTAATATCGTTATTGTGAATTAATTTCTAATAAAATGATATGGAAGAAAAAAGTGATCCTTAGGAAATGTTGAGTAGTATATATGTGACACAATATACCTCAGACTTCACTGATTCAGATTTTCAGACATTTCATATCTATACTGAAAGGAAAAGGAAACGCATAATTAAAAAAGTGCCTATACTGCACTATTGTATACGCCTAATTCCACGTAATATTCCAGATATCTCAACGTGTTTTGTACAAAAAGGGGATACAACTGATTACAGAAAGAACAACTCTGTCATTTTAATCAAAGTATACTTTGTTACACGAACATTCAGAAATGTTGAAGTTTCGCTTTAAAAAGTCAAGCCATTTCAGTATTGCGTTTAATGTTAAGAGATGGCAAAGTTTGCTCACCTGCTTTTGAGCCAAATGCGCATTGTGTCGATAATGAAGGGGGTTGTGTTCGGTGCTGTTTAAAGCTCCTGTCCGAAAGGAAGGACAGGCCTCATGTCGCCCTGTACCATTCGATTAGCCGTAGCATATTAAACGTACAATAGATAGCGGAAATACCCATTATGCGTGTCTTTTTCTTTTCAGTATATTATTAGATACAGCTTTGATTTTAATACCACAACACAAAAAAAGCAATATTATTGGAAAAGGATAACTTACGTTTCATAGTTGGAACATTCAGACTGGATTTATCGCCATAACTGCCTCGTCTCGGAAACCTGGTCTCCATCGCAGACTTCATAGTCTCGACCGAGTAACTTCCCCTGCGCGAATACAAACTCGCACAGTCGGGATCAAAAACAAACATGCCAGAGTGGTTTCCCCTGTTTATGGGCAATGGCGTAGGCAGTGGCGTATGCATGTCATTCATTTCACCGATACTTAGTTCCCATGACGATGTCTGGTGTGGCGACTGTGTTTTGTCAGATTTGAAGTTGTTGTCGTTGTCGTTGGCATCGAACGCTGCGTTGTCGATGCCTATAGTCGGCACAACTACACGGTCATTCCGAAAACACTCATCATCGATGTCGCCATCTAGGTCGTTTTGATGAACAATTTCAGTTACCTGCAAGAATAAGTAAACACGGAAACGATAATTTAATGTTTTACAGTTGAATGTTGCTTAACGGTGCATCAACAAATATTATAGTTTATTTAGAGCCGCCCAATGACGGGCAGCAATGGGTGGGGAATGATACCTACGAATCCGAAAACTGCCCTAAACTTACCAACGAATAGATTCCTATGGATCTTTAACATTCTCACAGGATAGCCTCTAATATACGGGACCGCATGGTTTACGTCCCTATCCAACGGATTAGGTGAAGAGAACGTATCTCGCACAAGAATGCACCGACGATCCTCAGTGGCAACGGCGAGGCTTGAACCCGGGTCATCATTTCATCATTTTGTGTGATGAGGCAGACCATCCCATTTTAACTAGGGCACTCCCCAGTTTAATGTCCAATTCTCAACAATCAAACCCATGACAAACCCTTAGCCTAAATCATTGAGAAAAATAAATTCACACCATCATTGGATCATACATTTCTTTGAAGACTATTAAATTACCAATGTTTCATACAAATAAAACTATCAACAACCATTTTCTTTACAATGTTTGCCTCGTTTCTTTAAAAGTAAACCCCACCACTCCCCACCCCCCACCCCCACCCCCAGTGGAGTGTGTGGTCCAGTGGTAGAGCGCCGAACTCAGAATCGAGAGGTCGTGGGTTCGATCCTCGCCGCGGCCACGTTATTTATCCTTGAGCAAGATAATTAATCCACATTGCTTAGTACTGGTTCTACCCAGGAAGCCATCGAGAGTGATTAATCTAAGTTGCAATAACTTGTTTCGCAATCGATGTAAAATAAATATGTTTAAACTAAACCCCCACCCCCACCGCACCCACCCCTCTTAACACAAACTTAAAATGCAATTGTACCAATATTTCAAATGCGAAAATAACAATAAAACAACTTTCATCAGCATAACATGGTCATTTTTGCACTCATCATTCTCTTGCCTATCAGGAAATGCTACATACCGTCATCGGCTTTTAAAGACGTTATTCCCAGTTGAAGTGAGGCAAAATCAGCCAATTGTGCTACGTTTTGGAAGTTTTTGATAGTTTCGCATTTTTCTATTTATAGCCTCCAAAAATCCCAAAGAAGGCATATTCCATTATATCAAAATAAACGTATAAGTACTCAAAAATGAAAAATATAGCAAACATGCACTTCATATTTATTATGTAAACCATCCATGGACCTAAAAGATGCTTAGTTTTTTTCTTTCTGATTTACATGGACATTCGTGCGAAGCTGAGGACTGCCCCTTAGGTAGAACCAGTACTGCATACCTCCCACATCGGTAAGAATCGTCACTTTCTCACTTGACAAATCGACCTGCCAGTGGGATTCGAACCCGCAGCTGTGAGAGGCGAGAACGTTTTAGACGCAGCGTCTTTACTGTCCCGGTCACGGAAGCGATGACAACTGGTTGCGTAAACAGTATGTTTCACACAAAGATACATGTATGAGCTTAGACAAATCGGTTGCTTATTTTAGAATGTTTTAGAACTCATTTTGGCGTGTAATGGAATATGCTTCCAAACACTGCAGGAATTGATTTTTTGAAATGGGACATATCGGCTGCAATAAATTTTTATTCAAAATGGTGTGGATGTCACCTCTGGTAACGACATAATAATAGTTTTGAAAAAAAATCAAACTCATTGTAGTTAGGCCAATTTCTGTTCTTACTTTGGGTTAATTTAAATATGTCTGTACTGAATGTCTGTCTGAAAAATACATCCTATAAACAGTGGTAGTATGCACTTCTTTGCAACATGTACTGTGACACCGATGGAGATGTTGATAGGTATGAAACCACTAATTATGTTCTCCATAGACACCAATGTTAAAGTGCCACATATTAATGATTTGCTGCAAATTCAACTCAAGTATGGATAATGCAGCAGTGTAATGTTCATATCATATAGAAAACTAATTTTCACCAGAAAAGGTGGGGCCACAAGACATGTAAGAAAGTTCTTGTTTGTTTACTAAACAGGTCAAGGGTAGAGCTGTTTTCATTGATGGTTGCTCACAAAGTGTAAGCATAGAGTCGACATTTCGGAAATATTCATCAGTGATCCAGTAAAACCTATTAATACGCTTCTTATACATACAACCACAAAATCGAATAGAAATGAAAAGTTTTCCCCTACTTCTAATGCCCGTTTCCATCAAAAAAGGAGGAATTACTTTTTATTATAGGAACTACATTCTATTACACCTCGGAGGTTTACATGTAATTAGTGGTGGTAAACCTTATACTCGGGTGACACTTGCAGTACAACGTTTGCGAAATGATTGATTGCATACTGCACAGCATCTAGAACAGTCTCTCGAAGTTTTCTCTGTTTAATAGACACTTTAGATCTCCTAGACCCACATGGACACATATGCACATATTTACACAATCTAAAATATCCGGAACTTGAAGTTGATCAATAATGAAATAAAATTTATTTGTTGGTCCCGTTACAACGATCTCTAAGTGAGATCATATAACGGTTGCCATATAGACCAATCTCATTCAAATCAGACCCTTTATCACGCTACGATACTCAGGTCAGCCAAAACTTTTTAACAAAAAATCCTGGGATTTTTAAAATGTAAGATTTAAAACACGCTAAGAATATTATAAATGGAAATTTGGAGCGCGCGACTTGATTTCCACACTATTTTTTTAAAGCGCAAATTTAAATTATTTATTGAATTAATACAAGTTGATGCATTGTTTGATAGTTATAGAAAATAATAAATTAGTATAGTAATTCTATTAGAATGACTTGGTTTAGTTTCTACCACAACTGTATTTTTATGAAAGTGCACTTACTTTTCTAAACAGATGCGTGCTAAATGCAAATAAAAAGTCAACTCTACAAATTATAATCATCGTACACAGCAGCAGCTGTTATAGTGGTACCACACACAAGGAGTTGTTAGTTCCTCACACTTGCTATTTTAGTTAGGTTGAGCAATTAAAGAAATCACAGATATTACTGTCGTTATGCCACTGAAGAAACTAATTATGTCCTGAGGTGTTAATTGTATATTCAGTCAGTGCATTAAACGGATGACCCCCATTTACTCGACATTTGTATATATTCCTCTGACTAGCGAGCATAACAGGACCAATTCGGGATATAGCTGATAAACTGTGAAAATGTAGCTGTTAAGTCATGAACATTTTGTTTTGATGGAAAATCCGGAGACTGTACATTTAAATCCGGAGATCCGGAGAGCGACTGAAAAATCCGGAGAATCCGAAGATTTTGCAGGCCTGGATACTCTACACTACTAAGGATCTGACAACACTGCACTGGAGGTCACGTCAGATTGATCGTAAGATTAGTCAATCAGATTTCAGCCTACAAAACTGCTCGGTATAAACTGCTTCACTGCGTATGTCGCGTTTCAGTCAAACGCTGTGAAGCAGTCTACGCTCGATGTTGAAATAGATAATGTCCGTAATGTTTAGATTATAAAACACAAAATAATTGCGTTGACAAACATAACATACCAACCATAATTGTATATTCCCTGTAAAAACAAACAAGACTGTTTGACGGAATTCAATAGCGGTACAAAAATTGTACCGCTTCGTGGGTTTGAACTCACACTAAAATTACACTCGCGGGTAATAATAATAGAACGTCGCAATAGTCGACTTCGCTATCAACTGAGCTAAGCGGGCCAGACGTACTAAGACATACTATTGAGAATGTCGTAATAAACTCGGTAGAATATATATTTTTCATAAACAGTTCTGAATGTTTTCAAACCAAATGACTGCTTAGTGCATTTCTTTGAATTTATCGTGCAATCCACAGCAATAACACAGGAAGAATTTGTATTTTTTCGGATATAGATCTATGTATTTTATGTGGATTTTCTTTTGTTCAATTCACTCGAACATCATCTGAAGTGCATATGAGACGCGCAATTCCATTGGTTGAATTTAGGTGAACTTCCCATGAATAGTGATTATATGAAAGGTCAATCTGACGTGACCTCCAAGGCAGTGTTGTCAGATCCTATAACGGAGAGTATCAAAGCGTAATTAGGATATGACTTTAATGAGATTACATATAGACACGACATCATCAGGGCTAGATCCCATGCAGAGCAGTGATTTGCACACTTTAGGCGTATGACCCCATCCACTCAGCTACCGAGGCTTGCATAAACTTATATGAAGCACAGGTTATCAAGGTATTTAATTTATAACAGATATAATGAAATGAAATGGGAGTTTACGTCCCGTTAAAACATCATATTAGATCAGCAAACTCAGATGGAGATGGAGAGAGATGAGTTGAATTGGGTTTTAAGGCGCACCAACACATGGAAGGTTATATGGCGCCTAACAGGAATGAACAAGCCAGGCTCATCCTCCATTTACATCGAGATCAAATATGGAGAATGGGCCCATAACCTTCTCACCTGCAGGGAATTGCAGAGCTCTAGTGATTTGAGGAGATGGCACTTAAAACAACCCAGTGGTCATGATGAAGACCTTTAATGGTCATGGACAAAAAAGATAAAATGAACATGATTTTTTTTTTGATTTTTTTTTGTGAGTGGGGATAGAGGGGGTCCTACCCCTCTACCTACCCGTCTAAGGGGATCTGCAGTGGTCCTATTTTTGCCCGGGAACCACAAGGGGAGATGAGGGAGATGAGATGAAGAATGAAATTTTCCAACAGACAAGCTTCCCCCCAAGGAGCGAACCTACGTCGGGCAGAGGTCTGTACCTCTCAGTCCACTGCCTTATCCACTTATCTACCGAGGCCGCTCTACATGAGCTACCGTGCACGCTCTGCTTGTTCAACTTCGGATGTAAGGGTTCTGCTAAAACTTTGCAGCGAAACAGTCTTTACTTCTAAAACATATCAATAATCTCCATTGAATCTGAAAGCTCTTTGCGAATTGAGTTAACGTTAACGGTAATAACTTATTAAACGTTGTTTTCCGTATATCTTCTCGGGCGAGCCGGTGAAAAAATAGCGCGCCCCGCCTTTCACCGAAACGATCGGGTTCGATTCTGCACGCCCCGTGTGGTTCCCGGAGGCCCCGTTTGGTCACGGGGCAAAGAAAATGGCACTGCAGATCCCTTTGGAGGGGGTAGGCAGAGGGTAGAATCTCCCCAAATTCATGTTCATTTTATCATTTTTTGTTCATGTTCATTAAAGGTTTTCATCATGATCCCTGCATGGTTCAGGTGCCATCTCGCTCACATCAAAAGAGCAGTGGCAGAAAAACAATAAATGTGACTCCAGCGTAAATGGATTTTCTACGATAGAATTTGCAGCAACTCTGCAGTTCAGGGTGAGAAGGTTCTAGGCCCATTTTTCATATTTTATCTCGATGTACATGGAGGATGAGCCTGGCATGTTCACGCCTGTTAGGCGCCATATAACCTGTCCTGTGTTGGTGCGCCTTAAAACCCAATTCAATTCAATTCGATTTGATTTTTGATTTTGTGTCGTATATTATAACAAATAAAAGAAACAATGCTTTAATATTTCGTAAATGTGTCTCGAAGGTTCGAATTTATAAAAACTCTTCATGAATGACTGTTTGAATATGACATTTATTGAATCATATATAATTATATTGCTTAAACTAAATCTGCTTCGAAATGTGTTGCATTCTTACGGATGGCGGGAGGTATACAGTACTGGTTTTACCCAGGAATAAGTGGGTGGCCTGTCTCCACCATAAAACAAGATGGGCAATCATGTATAGCCTAACATGTGCTAAAAATGACGTAAACAGCCATTCAAATCGAAATGTTTTGCATTTATGAATATAATTTAATGCAAATTTATTAAAAGCGTTTTCAATCATTATTATTATTATTTTATTCTTTTTTTTTACGTTTTTAATATCAGTTTTGTTCAATAAAACATTATACAAACTTGTAGTTTCAACGTTCATTGTTTTTCTCCTCTAAATCAATTAAGCAGTTAGAATCAAAACAATGACGATGATAATAATAATCTACCTACGATTCGAGCTAGATCTACCGCGAACCGTACAAATCAAATCCGTAGTTTTCTATCCCCGTGTGGTTGCCGGGGTAGAATACAACCACTGCAAATCCCGCTAGAGGCAGAGGGGTAGGACCACCCCCACCCCCACCCCTTTATGTTCATTTTGTCATTTTTTTATCATGCTCATTCATGGTTTTCTTCATGACACCGCATATGCAAATGTGGAAACGTGGCTCCATCTTAAATGGAGTGTCTACAATAGAATTTGCAGCAACTCTGCAGTTCTGTAGGTTAGACCCATACTCCATATTTTTTCTAGATGTAAATGGAGGATGAGCCTGGCATGTTCATCCCTGTTTGGCGCCATATAACCTTTCTTGTGTTTGTGCGCCGTAAAACCCCAATTCAATTCAATTCCGTATTTTTCTAATGGACATGACAAACAATGTTCCGTCAAAGCAGAGACGATCTCCGGTCAAAGCAATAACATAAAACGTAACCTTAAAGGGACACATGGCAATTTTGAAGTCATTATCAAGCATTAAAATTAGCTTCTCGATTTATTTATCCAGCATCATTTTCACATTATAATCTGCTTGCATATATTTAAATACAAGTTAGAGTCAACTTTTCTTCGTTATTTTACCATAGGCTTGAATATATTATATGTGAAATGTAATCAACAGTTAGTAATATGCAAAAACAATTCTTCTTCATACAATTCTTATAATCAATACTAATGATTTTAACAAATGCAATTGTATTAAGAACAACTGGACACCGCGAGTTTTTTTAAAAAATCAAGATTGCCGTGTGTCCCTTTAACATGTATTGGCCTACAACATTTGCATTGGGTAGTTAATGGAACTGATTGCGCAGTATTAACAACCTACTGAATAGCAACTACTGAATAGCATTCAGTTTAGCAGCACGCCTGAACAAATGCTTAATGGACTTATTCACAGCAATATTAATGATCTTCGTTGAAATGCTGGTCTTATGCTGGTTTAACAACAACATGAATACATATAAACATAGCATAGCTGCCGATACAAAAAGAATCGTCTATAATATACTAAATTTAGACTGTGACTCCATGAAATGTTTTGGTGGCTGTGGATAATCCACTATACATCTTACGTGTCGGGGAATCAATATGTTTCCATTCGAAAAAGGGCCAATGAATCTAACAAGAGGCCTTCTCAGAGAGTGTGATCGTCCATATTCAAGTGACTGTATACAAAGTTTCAAAATAATCAGTACAATGATGGATGGAAGTTGGAGTACGCTTGTAATAATTTACATCCCCAAAATATTCTAATTATAAAACTGGCAAACATTACGTGGTCCCGCCTTAATTCCATTAAGCGATGGGAAAGCTTATATTAGCAGGATTTATAACGGATATTTTGACATTAAAGCACGTTTAAAAAACATTTTTTTACTGAAAAAATGCGATAACCTCTTTAAAATTACCTATTAAATGTTTTAATTTGACAATACGCAAACTTTTTAATCAGAAATTAAGGTTTTATTTCATACCCCAGCCAACCCCATTTTCGCTTATTGGAGTATATGTTGGATGGGGTATAAAAAATAATACTCGGGCCACGTAATGTGTTTCCATGGGACACGGATATCCCGCTTTAGCCCAGTCACCTAAAATAAAACAATGTTCAATAGTAGGTCAAGGTCATTCATATTAACCTCTTTTTGTTTGGAACATATAGACTGCTCCATAGCGATTCAAACACTATCCAAACTATGTATGCATGCGAAGTTTGAACACTCTACGGCTTCCGATGTCTAAGAAAATGACTTAACTTGAATGTAAAACCTTTAGTACGAACGGCTGTCGTACGAACATGCAGACGGACGGACAAGGGTAACACAATATTAATGGCGGGGCATACAGGGAAATAGGTTAACAAATAAAATATGATGTCTTCACAAAAATATCATCTTCAGATGATGGTTAAGAAGCCTAACAATGTTTAATATAATCTGCCTAAAAATTAGGAGGCACAAATTGTGGATACACCAATGTCCATGTTCTAAATATTCTAAATCGTACAAATTAATAATTCGGACATAATGTTTTCGTGATTTGACCATTTCCGGGCACTAGTTTATAAAGCATATTTCGACAATAAAACATGTTTTAAAACATTTTTACTGAAGAAATGTGATAACCTGTTTAAATTACCTATTACATGTTTTAATTTTACAATGTGCTAACTTTATATGCCGAATTTAAGGTTTTATTTCATACCCCAGCCGACCCCGTTTTCCCTTCTTGGAGAAGGGGTTGGATGGGGTATGAAAGTTAATACTCGGACCACGTAATGTGAAGCCTACATGTAAACACATTTACCGAGTTAAAAAACAGTGTGCAGCGAATAGTACATTGCTTTAAACCCTTATCACATACATGTGTTCATACATCCTAACTTTATGTTTTGAGAAAAAAGTTTGACATTCATGAGAAATTCCAGAAGAACAGCAATTAACAAGATGACTCTTTTCCCATTCAACTCCACTGGTCCACTGAATTATTCGATTCCATGTATTTTTCAGGCAACGTTCTAAGTAGTGGCAATTCTGACGCACAAGGAATTTCTACTAGAAACCAAAGAGCACCAGATTACAGCGCGATAAAAGTAGTACCATTTGCAAGGCTGTAAATGGGCAAAAGATCCGTATATTGACAACATATTTATAAATATGTAAGCGTTGGTAAACACAAAGTGATTTTAACTTAAGTTTAAGCAATACGCTGTTTTTGAAGGGATTTGATCCTGTACAAATTAATGCGCATATGCCTTATAACGTAAACGAGAGAGTAAAAGCCGTACCGCACCGTACATTTCGAAATATAACGGAAACAGTCAGTGCGTAGTACAGAGAATACCGAAAGTAGCAATTAATATCTAATAGAGATTATCGGTATATTATTAGTGTATGCAGGATGTATATAACGACAAATATTAATGTTTATTAATTTATATCATATATTACTGAGAACAATTATATCAGATGTAATTGATAATAAATATAATCCGTGCCGTACGTACATTTGAAGAGTAAGTAATTCGATTACCATGATATTAAATTGATACCTTTATCACATTACATCATGGTAACTATCACAGGCCGTTCATAAATTCGCGAGTAGAAGAGATTATATAACTATGTACCACAGACATCTCTTTATCAAACCATACAATTATTTTCATCAATTCAGTTCATTTCAATATTTCATTTGACATAACATTTACATGTGTATTACCTAAACAAGGCGGAATACAATACACAATGTTTCAGAGAAGAGTACAAACAAACATACTTCATTTAGAGAATGAATACATATATTACAGTAAAATAGTTATAATTATTACGTTCTATAAATTTATTACCATTATCAATATTGTGTTTAAAAAGCATTTATATTTAAGGAATTTAGAATTTAGAATATAGAAACTCTGACTACTGTTACATCAGACTACATGTATTTCTTTTATTCATTTTTTATACTTATCATAATTCAATGAAGTTTGTTTTGATTCAGCCATATGGCCACCGAAAACGTATTTGCAGAAATCCTATTTTTCAGACATTCAAGGGGCGATAACTCTGTTATGCATGATTGCATCTGACTGGTTTCGAAAGGAACCGAGATCTCATGTATTCGTATGTTGTGACCAACGTTCTCTGACATTTTCATTTTACAATTATTCCTCTTTGACATTTATACAATTTAAACATTTCTTCATAGCTTCGCTTTTTAATCCACGTCGATTAGGCGGAGGGATATAAAATTGCCATTGTCCGTCTGTCCTTCCGTCCGGTCCCATAAATCTGATTAATGCCACATCCGATTTCAATAAAAAAAAATTTGCGGAATCAATACTTTCTGAGTGGCACCGTCCATCAGCACTTTCAGTGCTTTGATTACTTGGGGAACTCAAACTGTTTTAGTGAAGGAACTTTCCATACAAGGCAGCATTACTTTATTAATGCATACATTGTGTACATAGAGAATAATAAATGGGTATTTTCATATCACACCGTATATCAGGCCTGAGACGCCATATCAGCCCGAGATCTTTAGCTCGAGTGCTGATATGTGTCGAGGGCCTGATATAGGGTGTGATATGAAAATACACTTTTTTTTATCATGTACTTCAGCTTTGTCGAAATGTCAACTTCAGCTCACTCACTAAGCTGTTTTCCAGGGAGAAAAAACAACAGTTTTTATCAATAGATCTAGTCCATTCTGATGTGCTCATGAATTCCATTGAATTTGAAATTGTCTAATCAAGGTGAAATGTCATAAGTGGTTATTTCATCCACGGATAATAATTCTATAGCCAAAACAATCTGCCGCGAAAACAGGATTAAAGAAACTAATGAAACGCAGACGACAAACCATAGCCGTGACAAATCGTATACAATCGTAACTAATCGGTTATTTCCGTGTCACTCCGGTAAAAGGCTCGAGATAAACATTCGGTTATTCCCGTGATATGACATTTTTTTACGCTATATTTCACGCATGTTGCCCGGCAACTACACCTGATTGATATGAATAGCTAGGTCTATGTCGTATCGTATATTCAAAAACAACATTTTTGTAGGGAAGTAAATGTTCAGTTTTAAAACTTGTTTTGTTAAATTTATCATTAAATTGTGTTGATATTTCCAGAAATAGATGTGCACAACCAATGGGTTGCACTATTTTCGGAGTTTATAGTTTGTCCAAAATAACTTTTTGCATTGATAGTGGACCATATATTTAGCTAATTAAGGATACTAATTAAGGATACAGCTTTACTTCTAAATATGATAATGGCCAATATTTCAAACAATGACCTGTTCGCGAACTGAACACGTCCAGGTTCTGTCCTACCAAGTTTCGAAAAAGTCAATCCACTAATGATGGACTAGATATAAGGTCCAACCATCGTCAATGTGTAAGTTGCCTAGTCTAAATCGTCTGCGACGCTTGTTTATTTACCAACATCTAGAAGCTTAAGTCTATTTTACCGAAATTCAGGTATCGTTTCTGATTGACTGACACAGACGTCATAAAGACAAAGCACTTTTTTTTATCTTTTTTTTTTTATATATTTATAAATAAAAAAAGAGGAACACTTCATCATTATATCGACGAACTAAACATACTTTAATAATAATAAAAAAAAAATAACATTAAAAAAAACACGCACAAAAAAACGGACCGTAGCCAGCCCTGCAATTTAACCGAGGTAAATCCATTAGGGCGTCCGGTGGCATTCACCACCTCTCCTACCCGGACTTTGTTTTAATTTCCTGCAGTTTGACTGCAGCAACTGCCTCTGTGTGTCTCAGCGTAGCTACGGGCCTCATATGATCCCGGTTTCAAAATGTTTTCTGCACAAAGGGTCAAGACATTTGTATTTAAACGCAAGCGTCGAAGATGATCAAGACTACAATTGCCAAACTACTGTTTCAGGTGTAGCACACCCATTGCAATACAGGAAGTGTCGGCCTGGGGTTCAGGTGTAGCACACCCATTGCAATACAGGAAGTGTCGGCCTGGGGTAGTCGCATAATGGCGTCAATAAATAATTCTCATTTCTTTTTGTAAAAAAGGCATTTTCACTAATTAAAAATGCTATTTTTGGTTTATATCACATTGTTGATCTATTTGTTACATTTTTCAAGCATTGCCATGTTAAAATTGTGAGTTTTTAATTTATTTTGCTTATATGGAAATGAGTGTATGAATATAATATTATGGCATTTCAGTGTTTATGTTTTTAAAGGGACCATTCATTCATGAGACAAGTTCTTTCTTAGAAGATACATGACCCCCATTTTTCTGTGGATTTTTTGGAAGCATATGTGTCATTTGTGATGAGAATGTAAGTTATTCATTTTTAATTTGGGCCTAGATATGAATGACAACATGGCATTTAAATTTTAATTCACACACAACTCAATGCAACAATCAATGGGCGTGTTACACCTTCAGTATTGTCAGTCAAAAAGGTCAACTATAGTTTGATCAAAAGTTAGTCGAAAATGATACCTCTGATAGTCTGGAATACCTCCGCGTTTTAAAACAAATCGTACACTAGTGCAATAATGACGTACGGAAGCTTAATTTCATTGAAACTTGTATTAATAAGCAGTTAATACAAATATGATATCATGCAATGTAAAGAGAAATGATAAATTATACACAAGAAAAACAACATACCTGTATGAGAGGTGTAGTTTTGCTTGACGACGAGTTTCCAGACGACCAGTCTCCAGGTGACCGAGTAGTGTTTGGCATATGCTAAAGAGAAAAAGTAACGCATCGTTGTGTTTAACATCAAATATGTTAACGAGTATTCAACGGAAAGCAATAATTTTATTTCAGTCCACAGCATTACTTTTTAATAGAAAATAGTGTGAAGGTATCCGTGGCAATTTTTTAGTTGCTGGTAGATTATCATTTGAACATACAAAACAATACTGATCCTAAAACACTGAGTTTCTTTTTCTTTAAGTATATATGCATATATCTATAGCTGACAGATTGAGCTAAACGGAAGAACAACCGCAACATATTACCGTATTTGAGGAGTAGTTTTGCTTGACGAAGAGTTCCCAATGGTGTAGTTTTGACATATATCACACCGTATAACAGGCAATCACCAAGTCGAGCGTTGTTTCAAATCGGTTTCGATTTTTTACGTGATGAGGCACAACTTACACACTTTCAAACCAAAGCTCGCCCCTTTGCATATAGAACTTTCTGAGTTTGTTTCACGATACCGATTAAACCTCCACTGGAGACCACAAGTAAGAAATTTCAGAGTTTTCCACCCAGTTGTAAGGAGATATTAACATTTCTTTGAACGAGATGAATGATATTTGGCAGTCGTTGCAGTCGGTCAATACTGGAAATGAACAGTCGACGAAGTCGGAACGAGGCTGTCGTTGGCGTCGGCATAGTGATATTAAAAAAACGCATACTATTAATACGTGGTATTTGTTATATTTCCAAATAAGTGTAACCAAATGGTAACAAATATTGAAGTGATAAGTAAACGTAATGCTAAATAATGTTTCACACTGAAGCACTTGTTTCCACCTTAGAGGTGTGCCTAGGTGGGGGAGTGGAGGTGAGTGTGTGGTGGTGGGTGGGGAATATGTAAATCGTGTCAAATATCTATTTACCTTCCTCAATAAAATGATATGATTTTGGGAATATCAGTATAATTTGATCACAATGGGACTCTGGGATGGGGTTCAAAAGTTCAATTACACAAATACCTTAAACACATTTTTTATTAATTTATAGTTACATACATGTATAAAGAAAAGCAGAAATAGTACTATTTCTACTTCTGATATGAGTATCAAAGAACAATCAAAACAAGTGCATGTGAAATGGATACATGGTTAAGGGGAATAGACATGTGTGAAGAAAACAGGTATTTGCAATGGCGCGCCATCGAATTCGTTCGAATTTTTATTTGTATTATTATTATTATTTTTTTTTTTTTCACATTTTGAAAAAAACACACACACAATTCAAAACTCTATATGCACTCAAGAAAAACTATTTCGAAAAAGAGACACATCGTTTGTAGAAAAGAATATTGGCTAAAACGAAATGTCATTGTTTGACATTGACAGTGTTGTAAGAAACCTCTGATTAGAGATTGCGAGATTCTTCAGTATCGGCGTAGCTGTCCTGAAATGCATACATAGGCCCAATAAACTAGGGGTCCGGAGCCATATGCTCCTTTTTTTTAACTGAGCTATGCGATGGTGCGATCTGGCGTATAGCTGACAGAGCACTTGTGTGGTATTTTTTTGACAGATTTTAGAATTAATATTTTGACAAAATTCAATTACATACATTGTAAAATAAAATAAAAATAAAAAATGTTGACCCTTAACCCACTGTCGCTTCTGTTTTTATTGCATTTTTTTTTCATTTTTTTTTTCATTTTTCAAACTGACGTATAGGCTCGGGCCTATATGACCTAATAGTAGCTACGTCGATGTGAATCAAGAGTGAACGATGAACTAAACATGTCCCCGACTCTATTTACTAATTCAGAGTGTGCAAATGTCTTGGAAACTGTCTAAAATGTCAACTAAAATATGTTAATATTCAAAATCTATCATTACAGTGATAATTTTAAGATATTTTAAACAAAATATTTTCTCGATTCCAACGACTACCGTATAATTCGGTAACCCGACTTTAGCGCAATCCCGATACGACTGCAACGACTGCCGAATTTCCTTCATCTCGTTCAAAGAAATGGTAATATCTCCTTTACTACTAGGTGGAAAACTCTGAAACTTCACACTTGTGCTCTCCAAGGGTTATATATTTAATCCGTAGCGTGTTTTAGCTTGAAAGTGTGTAAATTGTGCTTCTTGCGTAACCTTCGTAAGTTTACATACAATAACTCTATTTTCCACTGATATGGACTGAAAACGTATTGACATAATCTGCAAACATATCTGAGCATCCTAGCATACGAAATATGTGTAATATCGATTAATAGGCATAGCTATAAGTAAAATTATACCGTTTTCTTCATCGCGTAAAAATCGGAACCGATTTGAAACAACGCCCGACTTGGTGATTGCCGGTTATACGGTGTGAATATGTAATGCAAAGCTGATAAATTGATAAATTGAGTTAAACGCAATTACACGAACATACCTGTATTTGAGGAGTAGTTCTGTTTGACGACGAGTTTCTAGGCGACTGTGTAGTGTCTGCCATTCTGCGAAGATAGCATCTCATATAAAACATTGTTATCTAGGTATGAAGTCACCAACTAGTGTTCTCATTGAAACCAGTGTTTTAATACAACATATCAATGGTTTGCGCAACTTCAAACGAAGTGTTAGGAATAAGACTGATATGGAATCACATCCGGTTCGTAGGGTGCAGAACTAGTTCCTATACAGTTTGCATGTTTCCCGTTTGAATGAACTTATTTTAGATATTGATGACTCTCTATATGCATTTATCCATCAGAACATGAAATTGAAAGTCACTGGCGGTCAATAATGTCATTCCTTATGATTGTTTTCAGAACTATATTTTTCAAGTGCATGTGAGCAGAGGTCACAGAGGAGTTATCCGGCCATGGCGTGTATATGGAAATTTACATAGAGACCATGTATAATGGGATTTCGTGCGAAACGAAACCTATCATGGGCTGTTTCCTGCTCTTGTTTCTGGACAATAGTTTGAGAAAGTGTACGGATGCTTTAGAAGTGATGACAAACAGTTGAAGTGGATGATTTCACTGAACATTTTAATACAGCCAAAAGTCACCGGTCTATAGCCATAACAACGTTAAAGGTATGAAACCAACAATTTCCCCACCCCCACATTGACACAAATGTTAAAATGTCACATATCAATATCACTGGCTTCAAACCACGTATGGAAAACGCGGCATTGTAATTTTCATATAGAAAGAACAAAAGCTCTCCGTTTGAAAAATAACCAGAAATGATTGGATCATAAGAATGTTAAAACGTTTGTTTGTGTTTACTAAAAAGTTCATTATCCAGTTGGTATTCATTGAAAGCTGCTTGCAAGTGTATGAATATATGATCCCCGCCCCTACACACATTGAATTCCTCGTTTTCAGCATCTTTTATCAAAGAACCCGGGTTTAAGCCTCGGCGGCGCCACTGAGTTTCGTCGGAGTAAGAATCCCGGATTTCTATATGTATCCTACCAAACTCCCAGGGGGCTCTAAATAATCTAGTATGAGTTAATGTGGCGTAAAACAACATTCAGTTCAATTCAACATGTTATAACGAAGCTGTTTTTCCAAATGTCGCACAATATTAGCCTGTGCGTTTGCATCTTATATGCTTGCTTTGCATTGTATAGATCAATATTATACATAAGCATGTATACTGATAACTTTTTTTTTAATTAGTTATTGCTTTAAAGTCCAGATGCAAATACATTATAGTAATGCATGGTAACGGGGCATATTGTACAACAGGTGCCAAGCCTACCATATGCAGCATATACGCTCATTTAATGTGCTTTTGAATTTTTAGAAAGTTCGGAAATAGTGAATGTTGTTTAACAGCTCATCAACACACCAGAGGAGGTGAAGGAGAATATTTTCTATGACGTTGTCTGAAGATAAAACTCCGAAACACGGGACTGCCCGACTTTCCTCCCCATCCGACGGACGAGGCTAAGGGAAAGTATCTTGCCTAAGCGGATAACCCAGAAGAAACTCAATAGCGCCGGTGGGGCTTGAACCCGAGTCCTCCGGTTTCAAGTCCACCGTACCCTCTATCCACTGGGTCATGCCAGTTTAAAAAAAAATATCTGCACGGTTTAACATAAAACGTAACCAAAACCTGTTACAAGCGTAATTATCAACCAAATATATGCAATTTAATTTTCTATAATAGTTAGTAAGATTTATAAATAAATATGGTGAGTTTACGAGATTATCGTTTTTTGGTTTGAATTTATTAGTTCTATAAACTTTAACCATGCTAGCTTGTCTCCAAAAAACATACACGTTATCTTTCGGTAAATGAAAAAAACACAACATTTTTCATTTCTTCAAATGAATTCCAACATGGTCGCCAAAAGGATTATAAATTTCAGGCCTGTAGCCAGCCCCGACATAACCGAGGCAAATCCATTTTTAGCGAGGTCCGAAGGAGCGCTTCCCGAAGCTAATGCTGTTTTCTACATGTGATTTTTTTGCGTTTTAGTGCATTGTTTTGAGTTTTAAGTACGAAGATTTTAGTTATTTTATTTGATATTCCATTAAAATACGTTCTTCAGGTTTTAGTACTTTTTCAAAAACTACCTAGGCGACTGCCTCGAAACACCTCTGTGAGCCTCAGCGTAGCTACTGGTCTGTATTTTTCATGTTTTCGTTTATAAATGTATTATTATAAACGTGTATGCTCTTAAGCAATAAGCATAAACTATGCGTAATACTAGATCTAGTGGTCCGGTGACAACTTCCTGGTAGAAAATGCCATATACAATGCAACACATATTGTCAAAATACGCTTCCATGCATATTATATAAACCCAATAACAAATTAAAAGTCTATGCTTACATTTACAGTATACATACATACAAGAAACGGCAATGACATTTCACGGCATTAAACTAAAAATAGCGCCAGTACTAAATAAAACAAAATATAGATATTTAAAGATGGTCGCTAGTATCACCGCATTGTTTATTATCTGTTGTTTTAACTTATTCTTAGAGAAGGAAAAATAGCTTACATGAATAATCACGGTTTCCGGAGCCTGTCACAGTTATGTCCACGTATTAATGCCATGACCATATTGTCAACGACAAAAAAACAAAATCCATTATCTCTTCAAATCGACGAGTCTGATTTTTCGTTTTCATATGCAAATGAGGTGTTCACGTAAGTTACCTGTGCGTTGTCATGGTTACAAACGTTTGTACTGAAGAATAATTATTGATTAAAACGGCGACTCGCCAGTGTGATTAGGTATTATAGATTCGCAATACGAGCGGTGTGTATATATATACAACATCTGATATGAAATCGATACATTAATGGTATCTCTAATGTTTATTTTTCAATTGAAGTGTTGTTTTAATTTCTTGTATTAATGAATGAATGGTGGTGTACGGCACGTCGACCTATCCTTAGGGCATACTGCGTTCTATTCAATGAAAATTCATCCATTCAATTTTTAAAAGGACACACGGTAATCTTGATTTTTCAAAACTTTCGGCGTCTGATTAGTCCTTATACATAGCGTGTTTTCAAATCATTATAAATTATACGTATTTGAAGAGTTCGGAGCAAATTGTTTTTGCATGGTAATACCTTTTGATTTATTGCACCAAAAATAGTCGGATTTTTAGTTTTTAGTCGGGTTTAAAAGCTCCTGGAGCTTGTGCTATTTTGTTGTATAACCGACTTGTAAATAAATATTACTTGACTTGAAAAAATATAATTACTTTTATAGTAGAATAAGGAAGAAAATTAAATATTCAAATTTCCTTACTTTTAATTATATGCAAGCAATTATTAAAGGAAATGTAGCGACACAGCCAAACAAGCTTTATTATTGAGAGTTCTACATCTTGGAAAAAGGTGAAAGAATTATCAAAATCGGATGATAAACAAAAAAGATATGACTGTTTAAAGGTTGTTTTAAAACGAATATGGGAGCCGCCATTTTTAGAACTATGATGTCATAGCTCCATATTACCATATATGGAATATTGATAAATATCATTTAATACGAAGAAAATCACTGCAAATGAATGATTTTTTTACCGGTCATATAAATCATTATTGCCATTAAGTATTACATATTTTTCATACAATTGCTGTCATTTTTTCCCTATAAATCAGTAAATTTTCATATTTATAAATATTCCATATATGGTCATTTAGAACTGTGATGTCATAGCTCTCAAAATGGCCGCTTCCATATCCGTTTCAACAGAAACTTCAAATGATCATATCTTCTTTGTTTATCATCCGATTTTGATAACTCTTTCACCCTTATTCAAGTATTTCAGAACTCTCAGTAATAAAGATGGTTTGGCTCTGTCGCTACATTCCCTTTAAATCAAAACGGTACTGGTATAATAGTTCGAGGTGGCAATTTAATGCTTGATAAATACTTCTGTATTGCCGCGTGTCACTTTAAACCATACAGTAAGTTAAAGAAATTAACTCCCCAAGTAACGATATTTTATTTCTTGAAAGAAGTTATCGATTCTGTGTAAAATGTATGTAGTCAGTTGGTAAAGAACACGAACAGATATTGCTTTGAGGCTTATAGGGTTCAATTCGCTGGAGTCAGAAATTGACAGAAGAAAACTAACCTTATTTGGCCAGCTATGCAATTGATCCATTTACTCCAAAATCAAAGATATTTTTCTACTTCGCCTATGCTCGTATTTAGAAAATGAAAATACCCAAACTGGATATTTTAAAGATATATGTGTAACTTTGCGAAAGTATAATATATTTGAATATCTAGTAAAGTATAGAGAAACTGGCAATTTTCCTTCTAAGTTTGTGTGTTTACTAAACAAATGCGTAAACATGCGTGAAGAGGTAAATTGGTACCTCCGAGTTCATACAGTTGAAATGAACGATTTTTGTTGTATTCAACCAGTGTTTGGTGAAAGTATTGTATGGCGTTTGTGCCGAATTAATCCAAAAATGACTCATAGTTGTAAAAATGTTGTAAACATGTTGTCTAGAATGTGCTCATTTAACACAGAAAAACTTTGCTCACTATGTGGTTTGCTCACTGGTGATGCATGTTTGAATGCATTTATTCGTGAAACTCGTAAGGATGCTTTAAGTCACAATCGCCAATATTTTGGTGGCGAAGTGTTTACATTGTTAACCGGGCTTGCTGATATAGACCGACTCGCCGTTCAGTGTGAAAGAATGATGTCTCTCCTTGGTACGGTGTACTGTTAGGGCCATGTTACCATCGCATCTTACCATCGACCATCGACCTAATGGTCGATGGTAAGATGCGATGGTCGATGGTAGATGCGATGGTAAGATGCGATGGTCGATGGTAAGATGCGATGGTCGATGGTAAGATGCGATGGCAAAATGCGATGGTCGATGGTAAGATGCGATGGTCGATGGTCCATCGCATCTTACCATCGACCATCGCATCTTACCATCGACCATCGCATCTTACCATCGCATCTTACCATCACCATCGTATCTTACCATCGACCATCGCATTTTACCATCGACCATCGCATCTTACCATCGACTATCGACCATCGACATCAATTATCATGCTGATCAAGATCTCGCGATTACCGTAGAAAAATGTCTAGGTCGATGGTAAGATGCGATGGTCGACTAGGTCGATGGTCGATGGTAAGATGCGATGTCGACCATCGCATCTTACCATCGACCATCGACTTATCAATTATCATGCTGATCAAGATCTCACGATTACCGTAAAAAAATGTCTAGGTCGATGGTCGATGTGAAGATGCGATGGTCGATGGTAAGATGCGATGGTAAGATGCGATGGTCGATGGTAAGATGCGATGGTCGATGGTAAGATTCGATGGTAAGATGCGATGGTCGATGGTAAGGTGCGATGGTCGATGGTAAGATGCGATGGTAACATGGCCCTAACAGTACACCGTACCTTGGCTATGAATACGCAGCATTCTTAGAGTATAATATAGCAAGTATTAGCAAAGCGTGGTCTTTGTTTATCATTCATTAACAGGAGCGCAAGCGTCCATGATATGAATCGCAATTATTTATGTTATAATATAATGTAGTTCCTGTTCAAATACACCAAATACTTGAATATTAGATAGAATCTAGTTAACATTTATGTTTTGTGTTTGTTTCATTATTGTGGCAATACGTATATGCTGCTTTCAGGAACATTGTACATATCCTTTATTTACTAATATTTTGCTTGTCATTTTTTCTCTCTTTATTCATTTGTTTCTATGTTTTATTGAATATTCATATACTCTGTACTGTAATTATATGTAATGTCTGTATGACTCTCCGCATGCGGAGAAATAAAAAATACTAGCGGTGTGTATATACATACAACGTCTGATATGAAATCGATACATTAATGATAATTCTAATATTTATGTTCTTCAATTGAAGTGTTGTTTTAATTTCTTGCATTAATGAATGAATGGTGGTGTACGGCACGTCGACCTATCCTTAGGGCATACTGCGTTCTATTCAATGAAAATTCATCTATTCAATTATTATAATGACACATGGTAATCTTGATTTTTCAAAACTCTCGGCGTCTGATTAGTCTTTATACATAGCGTGTTTTCAAATCATTATAATTATACGTATTTGAAGAGTTCAGAGCAAATTGTTTTTGCATGGTAATACTTTTTGATTTATTGCACCAAAAATAGTCGGGGTTTATAGTTATTAGTCGGGTTTAAAAGCTCCTGGAGCTTGTGTTATTTTATTGTATAACCGACTTGTAAATAAATATTACTTGACTTGAAAAATGTAATTACTTTTATAGTAGAATAAGGAAGAAAAATGAAAATATTCAAATGTTCTTACTCTTAATTATATGCAAGCAGTTATTAAGTCAAAACGGTACTGGAATAATAGTTCGAGGTGGCAAACTTAATGCTTGATAAATACTTCAAGATTGCCGTAAAAAACCATACAGCAAGCTAAAGAAATTAACTCCCCAAATAACGGCAAAATTACACTACACAACCGTTTATCAAAACTCTCTCCAGCTGTTCAGGTCATATAAAATGTATATGTGCCAGTTAAAAGTAAAGGTTTATTCTCGGATTCTTAAATATCCGTGATTGAATATGCGTAAAATGAATAATGAGTTGGTAACTGTTAGTTAGACGCTACAGTTTTGGGGTTTGGTCTGGCTGGTTAAAGTCGTTTATATTGTGTCTATAGAAGTTGCATCCTCAAACTGTCAGTTATATATCCCTCGTCATCAGTAAGTTTAGAAACGGTGTACATCTGTTGTCAAATGTGCCTGTTGATGGCGGGATAGGAACTTTGAACATATAGGCTAGCTACAGGTAACGCAAATAAGTAATGGACGACACGGAACAATATACATGACAATGTCCATGTTGATAGTCAATTAATTAATCAACCCGTCGACGGATTTGTAAACAATTAAATGATGTTTGACGGTTTATTAGCACATATGATTTAGAGCATGTTGCTGTATCAGTGTTGGGAACTAAACAAAAACACATACAATATTTTTTTTTTTTATATATATAAATAATAATAATAAACAAGAAATATCACTGTAAGTGACAAATGCCCCCGAAGTGTCCTTTGACCTCTAAGTATGACCTTAACCTTGGAGCCATGGACCTGGATTTTGTGCACGACACGTCATTTGGTTGTGGTGAGCACTTGTGCCAAGTTATTTGAAAATCCGTCCAGGCATGCAAAAGTTATTGACCGGACACGATTTGATCTTTGACCTCTAAGTGTGACCTTGACCTTGGGGCCACAGACCTGGATTTTGTGCACGACACATCGTCTTGTTGTGGTGAGCACTTGTGCCAAGTTATTTGAAAATCCGTCCGTGAATGCCAGAGTTATTGACCGGACACGATTTGACTTTTGACCTCCAAATGTGACCAGACTGGGTTTTGCGCGCGACACATCGTCTTATTATGGTGATCACTTGTGCCAAGTAATTTAAAAATCCCTGCAGGGGTTGTGACGTTACGGTCCGGACACGAAAATGCGTACCTGTTTTTGACCTATGAACTGCAAGTTTGACCTTGACCTTTGAGGTACGGACCTGGGTATTGCGCGCGACACATCGTCTTGTTATGGTGATCACGTGGGCCAAATTATTTAACAAGAGGCCCAAGAGAGCATGTAGACGCTCTACTTGCATGATGTGATTCAAAAACATAAACATGATAGAGGTCAACCAAAGAAACATGTTTCCTATATATAACTCTATGTATCGTGGCGGCCATTTTGAATAATTTTGATAACACAAACTTGATAGAGGCTAACCCAAGGAACATGTATATGATATTTCCCAAGAATGGAATCAGTAGTTTCGTAGGAGATGTCGTTTGAAATTTACTTAATTTGACCTAGTTTTAGCCATGGCTGCCATCTTGGATGACTGGCGGCCGCAAAAAACACAAATCTGAGAGGGACTATCCCAAATATCATTGTGATTAAGTTTCATCAAAATCCTTTAAGCGGTTTCAGAGAAGATGTCATTATTAACCTTTTCCTATATAATTCTATGTAAACTTTGATTCGCCGTGGCGGCCATTTTGATTATTCGACGAAAACGAAAAACACAAACTTGATAGAGGCCAACCCAAGGAACATGTATATGATATTTCAGTAGAATGGAATAAGTGGTTTCGGAGGAGATGTCGTTTGCAATTTCCTTAAATTTGACCTAGTTTTAGCCATGGCGGCCGTCTTGGATGACTGGCGACCGCGAAAAACACAAATCTGAGAGGGGTCCTCCCAAGTAACATTGTGATAAAGTTTCATTAAAATCCTTCAAGCGGTTTCAGAGGAGATGTCGATTTTATAAAATTGCTAACAGACAGACGGACAGACGGACGAAAAGTGATCGCATAAGCCCTCCTGGCCTTTGGCCAGTAGAGCTAAAAATCCCAGCACGGGTTGTGACGTTACGGTCCGGACACGAAAGTGCGTACCTGTTTTTGACCTATGAACTGCAAGTGTGACCTTGACCTTTGAGGTGCGGACCTGGGTATTGCGCGCGACAGTTAATTAAAAATCCATGCAGGGGTTTTGAAGGTACAGTCCGGACACGAACTGCGGAATGACGGACGGAATCCGGACAGATGGACGGTGCGATTACTATATGCCCCCGAAACTTTTCGGGGGCATAAAAAATGAACATGTTATTTGTTGAAAACAAAAATATTTATTTTTTTCCTGAAAATTTTTCTCAGAGTATTGTAGTTGTAGACAAGTTTTGGATCTCTGTCTGGGCTGGTTAGAACCGCAGATGTATGTAGTTATCGAAACCGAAAACAATTTGATCAAAACCGTTGTTCTGTGACAAGTCAAAATGCTTGAAAAAACGCAATTTTTCAACAGATCGACATTACTGTGGAACAGAGAAACATTCCAACTCATCAGTTGTGGCGATTCTTACAATATATATCAGAATCAATCATATCAAACCAAGAAGTTTTCAATAGCAAGTAACAAGTAATATGTATTAAATTCATAACATTCATGATCTAAATGCGTCATAAACCATCAACAGTAAAAAACACTATCCATAATAATACATATATTTTTTTTTATGCAGGCACAGAGTTATATCTTCATAAACATCGCCGGAAATAGGTGTTGTTGTTTTTTTGGGTGGGTGGGGCTGTTTTTATAGCCGTTATTGGGCTATATTCCAAATGCCAAAACATATCTTTTTCCCCCAAAATATTCCCAATTGAAAGAAAAAATATACAAAAATAGAAAAAATGGGGGAAAAAAGAAGTATTAATGTGACAAGTACTGAGAACGAAACGCTTTTAAATTCCTCTGTTGACATAAGTGTACTGAAAATAGTATAAAATATACATTCGTTAAATGAATGTTTTACTGTATTTTTTCACAATTTTATGAAAAATCGCGCTAAACCAAAGTATAGCATTACATGGTCCCGCCTTAATTCCATTAAGCGATGGGAAGCTTATATTAGCAGGATTTTATAAAGAATATTTCGACAATAAAACACGTTTAAAAACTTCTTTTACTGAAAAAATGCGAAAACCTGTTTACAATTACCTGTTAAATGTTTAAATCTTACAATATGCAAACCTTTTAAGCCAATATTAAGATTTTATTTCATACCACAGCCAACCCCGTTTTCGCTACTTGAAAAAGGGGTTAGATGGGGTATGAAAGTTAATACTCGGACCACGTAATGGGAAAAAACAAACTGGAAATTGTGGATGGAGTGGTGCCGCAAACCTACCTATATGTTCAATGCACTGCCTTATAGCTCTGTAGTATATAACAGTCATATCTCTGTAGTATACTCAGCAAAAATAGAAACGTCCCTCTTTTAAACTGTAATTTGCATAGGGTTGACTTTGTTACACTTTGTACACCAATCTATACTCAGCAAAAATAGAAACGTCCCTCTTTTAAGCTGTGATTTGCATAGGGTTGACTTTGTTACACTTTGTACACCAATCTATACTCAGCAAAAATAGAAACGTCCCTCTTTTAAGCTGTGATTTGCATAGGATTGACTTTGTTACACTTTGTACACCAATCTATAATCAGCAAAAATAGAAACGTCCCTCTTTTAAGCTGTGATTTGCATAGGGTTGACTTTGTTACACTTTGTACACCAAACTAGATACAATTTCATCATTTTATACTTATCACTCAATCATTCTGATCAATATTAATAATCATCAAAAGCCAAAGTTTGTTCGTTTCTGCTAAAACATGTTTTATTCAAATTGCGAAATCACTATGTTATTTTTTTATAAAGGGAGGTAATCTGAAAATATTCGTTCTTGAAAGCTGTATGGCGCAAACATGAGTGAAAAGATCAGCGTCTTTTCTGTTTTTGTGGTGATGAGGTCATTTTCTGTTTATTTCAATATAACAAAACTGTGTTAACTCAAAGTTTTAACCACAAGACCCGGAAATGCTGTTTAAACCAAATCAAGGGGAATACGTTTGCCCACACGTTTGATTCAAAGAAAATTGTTTTCATGACACTGCTGACCTTTAACAATTGTATTGGCATATAAGATTAAATAAAATATAATTTCATTGTGTCTAAATCTATGGGTAAAGTTGGGGACGTTTCTATTTTTGCTCAGTATATAAGAGCTATGATTCTCACAGCTAACATACTTTGCTCCTCTCAAGGCTAGGTGCGCATGTCATCGCCGTGTTCCGGTTGAATGTTTTGCGGAATTATAGCCCTTTAAAGTTTTTGATACACAAACTTTATCTAGACTAGTCTCTTCTGAACGTCTGACTGGATTTCAACGAAACTTTGCAGTGATTAGCAGTACCAAGCCTAGTTATACATATCATCACCGTGTTTTTGTCGGATGATTTTTAACACATTTATTGCCCCTAATACACGAACTTTGTCCGGACTAGTTTACCTGAACTCCTGGCTGGATTTCAGTGAAACTTGGCAGGAATGATCAATACCAAGCCTAGTTGCGCATTTCGATTTTCCCACCACAGGCTCCTCCATATAGCCAGTAGAGCGATACAGGCCCTCTTGGGCCTCTTGTTATAATTATTTCACCCTCGTCCAAGTTTTTCCTAACTCTCAATAATAACCATTGTTTGTCTGCATGCCTACGATTTTTGCTTACATTTTACTAATAGCTGACTACTTGCACGAATAATATAAACCTATGGTAGAATTCCCAACAAAATCTGAAGAATGCAAACAAAACAAGAAATGTCACTGTAAGTGACAAATGCCACCGATGTGGTTTTGACCTTTGACCTCTGTGACCTTGACCTTGGAGCCACGGACCTGGATTTTGCGCGCAACACGTCGTCTTGTTGTGCTGAGCACTTGTGCCAAGTTATTTGAAAATTCGTCCATAAATGTCGGACAGGAAAGCATTTCTTTTTTACCTTTGACATCTATGTGTGACCTTGACCTTCAAACCACGGACCTGGATTTTGAGCGCGACACGTCTTCTTGTTGTGGTGAGCACTTGTGCCAAGTTATTTGAAAATCCGTCCAGGAATGCCAGAGTTATTGACCGGACACGATTGTACGGACTGACGGACGGACTGAGGTCCGACTACTATATGCCGCCCTCCGAGCACGTTAAAGAACCATAGGAATCTATTCGATAATAAGAGTAGGGCAGGTTCCCGGATTCCTATGTATCCTTCCCCTCTCTCTGGGGCGGCTCTAAATAACCTATACTGTGTTGATGAGCCGTTAAACAACATTCAATTCGGGGGCATAAATTCACTTAAATTAATGCAAACAGGTTTAGCATGAACATGGTATTTGATTATTACATTGAGGAGCCCATTCTAATACTTAACTACTTCAAGAGTGGCATGAGTCATAAATAAACAGTTGAACAACCATGACACAAGTATTTCTACCAAGTTGTGAGTGCCAGCTGTTTTTGAGTTATGGAAGCCAAGCAATTTTTAGTGAGTTTTCACATATACATAATGTATCATTGGCAGTTATCCTTTTATATTTGTAGGTATTTTACATTTAGCTTTCACATGGGTTGATTAATTTGCATACTCTTCATCAAAATAATGTATTCCCATATGTCAAAAGTATTCAATAGTTTGAGTTTAAAGAGTGAAAATAAATCATAAATGTATTTTTTTTAATTAGAATCAAATTTAATCTTAATATTCATTCAATAAAGGGAGGTATTATTTTTTTTTTAAATTAGTATGGTTATAAAAACATCACAACATACTTGTATATTAAAAACAATAGGCCCAAGAGGGCCTGTATCGTTCTACTGGATACACCCGGGGCGGGGCCCAAATTTGACCCCAGATTCACCATTTGAACAAACTTGGTAGAGGATCCAAAAGCTGATATTAAATAAAATTAAACCTTTATTATCTGTTGTAGTTTCAGAGAAGGTTTTTGAAGTTCTTCCCTATAACTCTATTTAAAACTGATCCAACAAAGGGAGAAAAGAAAAATCCAAAAAAAATCCAAAAAAAATAAATAATTTTTTTTCCAAAGTTTCGAGTTTGTAGTTCAAGCTGTTTTTGAGTTAGCGCGAAGACAGACGATATTTAGTGTTTTTTTACATGTTTTGTTACCATGCCAACCACATTTCTTAAGCGAATCTACCCAAAAGGGTAGGTGCACAACAAGACCATGACACAAACATTCCTGCAAGTTTCGAGTTTGTAGTGCCAGCCGTTCTTGAGTTATCACAGACAAGATTTTGGGATGGACCGACCGACCGACCGACTTACCGACATTTTTTTTATACGTTTTGTTACCCTGGCAACCACATTTCTTATGGGAATCTACCCAAAAGGGGAGGTGCACAACTACACCATGACACAAACATTCCTGGCAAGTTTCAAGTTTGTAGTCCCAGCTGTTCTTGAGTTCTCGCAAAGACAAGAAGATTATGGACCGACCGACAGCCTGTGCAAAGCCATATGCCCCCCTTCGGGTAGTGGGGCATAATTATGAATACTGAAATAGCAGCAAATCAGAGATACAGAAATAGCAGCAAATCAAGAATACTGAGATATCATCAAATCAAGAATACTGAACTTGCAGCAAACCGGAGATATTGAGATATCATCAAATCAAGAATAATGAGATATCATCAAATCAAAAATATTGAGATATCATCAAATCAAGAATACTGAGATATCATCAAATCAGGAATACTGAGATATCATCAAATCAAGAATACTGAGATATCATCAAATCAAGAATACTGAGATAGCAGCAAATCAGAGATATTGAGATATCATCAAATCATGAATACTGAAATAGCAGCAAGTCAAGAATATTACAGAATCAAGAATACTGAAACATCATCGAATCAAGAATATTGAAATAGCACAGAATCAACAATACTGAGATATCATCAAATCAAGAATACTGAATTAGTAGCAAATCAAGAATACTTAGATATCACAGAATCAAGAATACTGGAACAGCATCAAATCAAGAATACTGAGATATCACAGAATCAAGAATATTGAGATATCACAGAATCAAGAATACTGAGATATCATCAAATCAAGAATACTGAACTTGCAGCGAACCAGAGATATTGAGATATCATCAAATCAAGAATACTGAGCTTGCAGCAAACCAGAGATATTGAGATATCATCAAATCAAGAATACTGAGATATCACAGAATCAAGAATACTGGAACAGCATCAAATCAAGAATACTGAGATATCACAGAATCTAGAATACTGAACTTGCAGCAAACCAGAGATACTGAAACAGCATCAAATCAAGAATACTGAGATATCGCAGAATCAAGAATACTGAAACAGCATCAAATCAAGAATACTGACATATCATCAAATCAAGAATACTGAGCTTGCAGCAAACCAGAGATATTGAGATATCATCAAATCAAGAATACTGAGATATCACAGAATCAAGAATACTGGAACAGCATCAAATCAAGAATACTGAGATATCACAGAATCTAGAATACTGAACTTGCAGCAAACCCGAGATACTGAAACAGCATCAAATCAAGAATACTGAGATATCGCAGAATCAAGAATACTGAAACAGCATCAAATCAAGAATACTGACATATCATAAAATCAAGAATACTGAGATATCGCAGAATCAAGAATACTGAAACAGCATCGAATCAAGCATACTGAGATACCACAGCACCAAGAATACTGAAACAGCATCGAAACAGGAATACCGAGATATCATCAAATCAAGAATACTGAGATATCATCAAATTAAGAATACTGAGATATCTCAGAATCAAGAATACTGAGATATCACAGAATCAAGAATACTGAGATATCGCAGAATCAAGAATACTGAAACAACATCGAATCAAGCATAATGAGATACCACAGCACCAAGAATACTGAAACAGCATCGAATTAGGAATACCGAGATATCATCAAATCAAGAATACTGAGATATCATCAAATCAAGAATACTGAGATATCACAGAATCAAAAATACTGATATATCACAGAATCAAGAATACTGAGATATCGCAGAATCAAGAATACTGAAACAGCAGCGAATCAAGAATACTGAGATATCACAGAATGAAGAATACTGGAACAGCATCAAACCAAGCATACTGAGAAATCACAGAATCAAGCATACTGAGACACAACAGAATCAAGAATACTGAAATAGTAGCAAATCAAGAATACTGAAACAGCATCGAATCAAGCATGCTGAGATATCACAGAATCAAGAATACTGAAATAGTAGCAAATCAAGAATACTGGAACAGCATCAAATCGGGAATATTGAGATATCATAGAATCAAGAATACTGAAATAGCATCAAATCAAGAATATTGAAATAGCAGCAAATCAAGAATACTGAGATAGCATCAAATCAAGAATACTGAGCTTGCAGCAAACCAGATATATTGAGATATCATCAAATCAAGAATACTGGAACAGCATCAAATCAAGCATACTGAGATATCACAGAATCAAGAATACTGAAATAGCATCGAATCAAGACTATTGCGATATCACAGAATCAAGAACACTGAAACAGCATCGAATCAAGCATGCTGAGATATCACAGAATCAAGAATACAGAAACAGCAGCAAATCAAGAATACTGAGATATCATCAAATCAGAGATTATCTCAATTCTGTGATGTTCCAATGTTCTCGATTCTGTGATGTTCCAATATTCTCGATTCTGTGATATCTCAGTATTCTTGATTCTGTGATGTTCCAGTATTCTCGATTCTGTGATATTCCAGTATTCTTGATTCTGTGATGTTCCAATATTCTCGATTCTGTGATGTTTCAATATCCTTGATTCTATGATGTTTCAATATCCTTGATTCTGTGATGTTTCAATATCCTTGATTCTGTGATGGTTCAATATTCTTGATTCTATGATTTTTAATATCTTTGATTCTGTGATGTTCCAGTATTCTCGATTCTGTGATATCTCAGTATTCTTGATTCGATGCTGTTAAAGTATTCTTGATTCGATGCTGTTTCAGTATTCTTGATTTGCTGCTATTTCAGTATTCATGATTTGATGATATCTCGAGATCTCTGATTTGATGATATCTCAGTATTCATGATTTGATGATATCTCAAAATCTCTGGTTTGCTGCAAGTTCAGTATTCTTGATTCTGTGATATCTCAGCATGCTCGAGTCTATTATATCTCAGTATTCTTGATTCGATGCTATTTCAATAGTCTTGATTCGATGCTATTTCAGTATTCTTGATTCTGTGATGGATTCTTCCGTGATATCTCGATATCTCTGATTTGATGATATCTCAGTATTCTTGTTTTGCTGCTATTTCAGTATTCATGATTTGATGATATATCGAGATCTCTGATTCAATGCTATCTCAGTATCTCTGATTTGACGATATCTCAGTATTCTTGATTTGCTGCTGTTTCTGTATTCTTGATTCTGTGATATATCAGCATGCTTGATTCGATGCTGTTTCAGTATTCTTGATTCGATGCTATGTCAATAGTCTTGATTCGGTGCTATTTCAGTATTCTTGATTCTGCGATGGATTCCGTGATATCTCAATATCTCTGATTTGATGATATCTCAGTATTTTTGATTTGCTGCTATTTCAGTATTCATCATTTGATGATATATCGAGATCTCTGATTTGCTACTATTTCAGCGTTTGTGATTTGCTACTATCTCAGTATTCTTGATTTGATGATTTCTCAATATCTCTGAATTGCTACTATTTCAATATTCGTGATTCGCTACTATCTCGGTATTCTTGATTTGATGATTTCTCAACATCTCCGATTCAATCCTATCTCAGTATCTCTGATTTGATGATACCTCTGTATTCTTGATTTGATGATATCTCGGTATTCTTGATTTGATGATATCTCAGTATTCTTGATTTTAGTATTCTTGATTCTGTGATATATCAGTATTCTTGATTTGATGATATCTCAGTATTCTTGATTCTGTGATATCTCAGTATTCTTGATTTGATGATTTCTCAGTATTCTTGATTCTGTGATATATCATTATTCTTGATTTGATGATATCTCAGTATTCCTGATTCTGTGATATCTCAGTATTCTTGATTTGATGCTTTTCCAGTATTCTTGATTTGATGATATCTCAGTATTCTTGATTTGATGCTGTTTCAGTATTCTTGATTCTGTGATATATCAGTATTCTTGATTTGATGATATCTCAGTATTCCTGATTCTGTGATATCTCAGTATTCTTGATTTGATGCTGTTTCAGTATTCTTGATTCTGTGATATATCAGTATTCTTGATTTGATGATATCTCAGTATTCTTGATTCTGTGATATCTCAGTATTCTTGATTTGATGATTTCTCAGTATTTTTAATTCTGTGATATATCAGTATTCTTGATTTGATGATATCTCCGTATTCTTGATTTGATGATATCTCAGTATTCCTGATTTGATGATATCTCAGTATTCTTGATATCTCAGTGTTTCTGATTTGATGATATCTCAGTATTCTTGATTTGATGATATCTCAATATCTCCGGTTTGCTGCCAGTATAGTATTCTTGATTTGATGATATCTCAGTATTCTTGATTTGCTGCTATTTCAGTATCTCTGATTTGCTGCTATTTCAGTATTCATAATTTGCTGCTATTTCAGTATTCTTGATTTGATGATATCTCAATATCTCTGATTTGCTGCTATTTCAATATTCTTGATTCGATGCTGTTTCAGTATTCTTGATTTGATGCTGTTTCAGTATTCTTGATTTGATGATTTTTCAATATCTCTGATTCAATACTATCTCAATATTTCTGATTTTCTGCTATCTCAGTATTCTGGATTTGATGCTGTTCCAGTATTCTTGATTCTGTGATATCTCAGTATTCTTGATTCTATGATATCTCAGTATTCTTGATTCTGTGATATCTCAGTATTCTTTATTTGATGATGTTCCAGTATTCTTGATTCTGTGATATCTCAGCATGCTGGATTCTATGATATCTCTGTATTCTTGACTCGATGCTATATCAATAGTCTTGATTCGATGCTATTTCAGTATTCTTGATTCTGCGATGGATTCCGTGATATCTCAATATCTCTGATTTGATGATATCTCAGTATTCTTTATTTGCTGCTATTTCAGTATTCATTATTTGATGATATATCGAGATCTCTGATCTGCTACTATTTCAGTATTCGTGATTTGCTACTATCTCAGTATTCTTGATTTGATGATTTCTCAAAATCTCTGAATTGATCTCGGTATTCTTGATTTGATGATTTCTCAACATCTCTGATTCAATGCTAGCTCAGTATCTCTGATTTGATGATATCTCTGTATTCTTGATTTGATGATATCTTGGTATTCTTGATTTGATGATATCTCAGTATTCTTGATTTGATGCTGTTTCAGTATTCTTGATTCTGTGATATATCAGTATTCTTGATTTGATGATATCTCAGTATTCTTGATTCTGTGATATCTCAGTATTCTTGATTTGATGATTTCTCAGTATTCTTGATTCTGTGATATATAAGTATTCTTGATTTGATGATATCTCAGTATTCTTGATTCTGTGATATCTCAGTATTCTTGATTTGATGATATCTCAGTATTCTTGATTTGACGCTTTTCCAGTATTCTTGATTCTGTGATATCTCAGTATTCTTGATTTGATGATTTCTCAGTATTCTTAATTCTGTGATATATCAGTATTCTTGATTTGATGATATCTCCGTATTCTTGATTCTGTGATATCTCAGTATTCTTGATTTGATGCTGTTTCAGTATCTCTGGTTTGCTACAAGTTCAGTATTCTTGATTCTGTGATATCTCAGTATTCTTGGTTTGATGCTGTTCCAGTATTCTTGATTCTGTGATATCTCGGTATTCTTGATTTGATGATTTCTCAGTATTCTTGATTCTGTGATATCTCAGTATTTTTGATTTGATGATATCTCAGTATTCTTGATTCTGTGATATCTCAGTATTGTTGATTTGATGCTTTTCCAGTATTCTTGATTTGATGATATCTCAATATTCTTGATTCTGTGATATCCCAGTATTCTCGATTCTGTGATATCTCAGTATTCTTGATTTGATGCTTTTCCAGTATTCTTGATTCTGTGATATCTCTGACATGTAGCTCCACAAACATTACCAGAACCCCATTTTGATATATCTCTACTGAAAAATATGTAGAGACATATCTGAAGTTTGGCAAGTCCTCTTGCTAGCATGTCCTAGAAAAGAACATTAATAGAACCCCGTTTGGTTTACCTCTACCGAAATGAAATGTAGAGATGCATCTGAAGTTTAGCAAGTCCTCTTTCATTGAAAATATATGAGATTATCTGTATTGTTTGTAATTAATAATATGAGTCAGGGCTTTTGGCCCAAGTATGCCTATCATTTAGATTTTTTTGTAAATGTTAATGTACTTCAGTTAACAGCCATGGCCGACACATTTTATAGTTGCTTGGTGTTTGAAGCCCGCTCTGGGAAAGTGTGCCAGAACCCCCACCCCTCTTTCTATACTACTCCCAGCTTCATGGATATAACCTTCAAAACGTTCTAACATTTTAGTTGTATTTTAATGCAGTAACCCTGCTTGAGTCACTCCATGCGGATGCAGTGGATAAAACTAGGTTCTTGAAATCCAGAAGACCCTGGTGCAAGCCTCAATGGCGCCAGTAAATTTCGTCTTGTGTATTCTTGGGCAAGACACGACACTTGCCATTACCGTCGTCCGAGGGTGGGCTGAGCGGGCTGGTGTATCGCATTTTACTTCTCCGATTACGTTAAAGAAACATGACTTTTTTCATTAGTAGAAGTAGGGCAGGTTCCTATATTTCTATGTATCACCTCCCATCCACCCTCCCTCTCTCTGGGGTGGTTCTAAGTAACCTTATAGGTGTTGATGAAGAATTAAACATTTAATTCGGTTTCTTTAAAAGTGCATTTTGAAAAGTCTCACCCACAAAATAAAGGGTAAAACTATGCATTTTCACAAAATATTTTGAGAGTAAATACTCATACTGAGATAAATGATGACCGGTTTACGGCAATACAAGTGTTTGTCATTGTTAGCATTGTTACCCCTGCATTGGCAACACACCTTATTTTAGGTACCTGTCATTTATGCGCTTGTGTTCCCAAAAAAAAAAGAGTTGATACTAAGTCCCAATCCCAGATTAATTCCATATTATAAATCAGGTATGAAGTACTAATTCGTTTTACGCATATTCAATCAAGGATATTTTAAGAACACGTGAAAAAATATATACTTTTAATTGACACATGTACATCATTTATGGACTAAACACATAGCAAGTTTTGATGAACGATTTTGTAGTGTAACTTTGCCGTAATTCGGCGGGTTAGTTCCTTTAAAAGGGGATCCCTTAGTTGGAAACTATGCAACAAACACAAACAAGAGACAAAAGTAGCATACTTGGTTTTATTGAGCCTGTTCATGGGAGGTTATAACAGATTATATCATTTACATTTATAGGAGTATCAAAATAGACGCACAAATTGTTATGGTGTAAATATTAAACTCAGATCCACCTTTTTGACTAGACATAAATTAATACGCCATTATCAAAACCTGTTAATGTAAAAGACACGGTTAGCAAACTTGTGGAAAGTTAGTTAAGACCAGCCACAATATAAAATGAACTCTTTAACACACAATTTAATATAGTTGTTTGATAAGATATTGTTAATAAATGAGCATTAACAACTGATCCCCAGAGCTGACCATAAACATGATAAACAAATTGTTTGTTTCACTGTTTTCCTACCGACCCGTTTAAAAGGACCTACTAAAACATTTTATAGTAATTCTAAATCAATATGATTGCGTTACAATCTTTACAAGAATTTTTTTTTAATTTCATAATGATTTTACTGTCTTCAATATATATACTCAGTTGCAAAAGAAAGTAAACTTTGAATTTTTTTTTTTTACTTTACACCCCTATCCTCTTTATCAAGCAACAATCCCTTAATGATTCAACCTATTGAAAAACAAATGACATGATATTGGCAATGGAATGATAAAAACTTTGGTACCAAACATGGCATATTAATTTTGGAATTTGTCAATTTAATTCTAAAAAACTTCATACAATTGAATCTAAACAACTGAACTGAATTGGGGTTTTAAGGTGCACCAACACAAGAAAGGTTATATGGCGCCTAACAGGAATGAACATGCCAGGCTCATCCTCCATGTAAATCAAGATAAAATATGGAGAACGGGCCTAGAACCTGCTCACCTTAAACTGCAGAGTTGCTGCAAATTCTATTGTAGACACTCCATTTACGCTGGAGCCACGTTATAGTTTTTCTGCCAATGCTCTAGTGATATGAGCGAGATGGCACCTGAAACAATGCAGGGGTCATGATGAAGACCTTTAATGAGCATGAACAAAAAGATGATAAAATGAACATGAATTTGGGGGATGCGGTTTCTACCCCTCCGACAAATCTAAACAAAACTCAGTGTACACTTTCATTTGCAACAGAGTATATATATATATATATATTTATATAAACACATAGCTACCTACCAACCCACTTATGAAACCTGGGTTGGGAAACAGCAAACAAAATATTTATTAAAGGGACACATAGCAATCTTGATTTTTTTTAAATCACAGCATTCCATAGTTTTTCTACATATAAATTTGCATTTGTTCAATCATTAATATTAAATTAATTACAAGAATAGTATATTTGAAGCAAACGTATTGCATATAGTTAACTGCTCAGGGCTGATTATAATGCACCAATAATATATAGAGGATATTTGTTGTTTTGGAGTGAATAACATATTTTATTTCATCGAGAAGTGAGAAAACTTTTATATTTTCACTCAGGCAAAAAAAAATTTGTTGTTTTGGAGTGAATAACATATTTTATTTCATCGAGAAGTGAGAAAACTTTCTATTTTCACGAATGCGAAGCATGAGTGAAAATATAAAAGTTTTCTCACTTCTCGATGAAATAAATATGTTATTCACTCCAAAACAACAAATTTTCTTTTTATTTTATGATTTTACAAATATTTTTTTAGGGAAACTATGGTAGAACAACAAAAGTAGTCCCAGCAGCTACAGTGAAATAAAACTCTATATTCCAGTGTGGAATAACACTTTTATTTCACTGATATAATACGGTATTTCACTGCATATCATAAAATAAATTTAAATCTATGGTAGAATAAGACTACAATAATAAAAACTTAAAATTTTACCTAATTATATGCAGGCATATTTAAAGTCAAAATGAAACTGGATAAATAAACTGAGATGCTAATGTCAATGCTTGATAAACACTTCACAGATTGCCAGGTGTCCCATTAAGGATGAATTGAGGCTATATGACAATTTAAACAAACAACGGGGGACCAGTTTATAAAGCTTATTAAAGGAAACAATAAAATAAGCACATTTTTTAAGTAGTTCTCTAATAATATGTATATATTAAGTTTTATAAACTGTTAATACAAAATTTCCAGTACATCAGCAACTTTTCAAAATAAATCTTGGCCATAATTGTACATTGACCTACTATCTTAAAACAGATTTTAGGTAGCAAACCGCAAGATTATCTATGATAAATAATACTGTAGCTTCGTTTATAGGAGATACATGTAGCAAAAACCAGTAAAGCATCTCCCTTCTAGTCCTCATCAGCCCTGTCTCCAGCCACAGACATATTAATTTTGTTATTAGGTCTGTGCTCCAGCAAACAACCAGAGCCTGATATTTGCTCTCCGTGGTGTTTAATATTTTGCAATTAGAATAAGATGGTGTGCATTTCTTTCATAAAAAAGCATCATTTCTATCAATATCTATTTCGATAATAACTTGAGTTTTCTTCATAAATATTCATACATTGTAACTGATATAGCGAGATAACAATAAAAACAGAGGTGAACCAAATGGTTGGATCTGATGCTATGGTGTCAGACTCAGACCGGTGGAAATCAGCCCATTGAACACAATGGGCTGTCAGCCCATTGAACACAATGGGCTGATAAACTTGCACTTCAAATTCGTTCACATAATGCATACTTAAAAATAAACATCTATCAAAACCACATCTCTACCTAACCTCTGTGCTTACTCTCCAAAGAAATAGTCCTGACAAACACAGTAAAATACTTACTAGTCATGACAAGAAATAATATTTTAACATCAGGTTAGATTTAACAATGAAATAAAAACTAATCTTGGGAATAACACATGTATGCAAAGTAGAAACTTCGGATTTTTTCAAGGAACTATTTTACACAGATCTAATAACAAATATTAATATGTCTGTGTATTTTAGCACCCTACGACCCGGAAGTACATCCTGACTGGTCTGACACCTAGTGGGAGAGTTATCAGGGGAGACAAAACACTGATGTTCCTCAATCATAGCTGAGTTTATGGCATGTATATTGTACATCACAACCCTCTTTTTTGGTGAACCAGCACTAAATGGCTAAATTGCAATAACATTCTAAATTATTCCTCCAATTAGACGAGATATGCTTAAAAATAAACTTGCACTTCAAACGAATATATATGCATCATTTCACACTTTTTGGTTTAAATTTTACACAATTTTTTGGTGTGGATCCAATTTTCACCTCCAAAAAATCAACAACACAATCAATTCACATATAGTATTGGAATGAAGCAAAACAAATATTTAAATATTAAATCACCACATCTCAAATTAATCCATAATCATGTTACATATTAATATCAGTGTATGGTAAGAGTGAAGTCAAATATACAAGTGCTGTAAATACTGAATTGAATTGGAGTTTTAAGGTGCACCAACACATGAAATGTTATATGGTGCCTAACAGGAATGAACATGCCAGGCTCATCCTCCATGTACATCTAGATAAAATAGAATGGGCCTTAGAACCTTCTCACCTGCAGAACTGCAGAGTTGCTGCAAATCCTATTGTAGACACTCCATTTACGCTGGAACCACGTTTATTGTTTCTCTGCCACTGCTCTAGTGATTTGAGCGAGATGGCACCTGAAATAATGCAGGGGTCATGATGAAGACCTTTAATGAGCATGAACAAAAAATGATAAAATGAACATAGTTCTGAGGGGGAGTGGGGGGTTCTACCCCTCTAACTGGATTTGCAGTTGTCCTATTCATTGCCCGGGAACCACATGGGGCCCCAACATTTGTTTTCAATATGAAAGTTGACCTGTCATGTTTGTACCTACACGAAAAACCATTTAGACCAATTCTGGAAAAGAAGTAATTTTATTTCAATGTTTTTGTTTTTGAACGGTAAGACATTTTGTTTTAACACTGACATAGATGCTGGAATCTTCAAACAAAACGCTTTACCTTTCAAAAAAAAACAAGTATGTCGCAGCAAATTGAAGTTTCATTATTGTCAACCTTCAAGGTTAACCTTTTCCTATATTAAAATGCTTTTCACGAATAATGCAGCATCAACTGAATTGTGATTCTTTTGCAAACTCAGAAATGCTTTGTGGAAAAAACTTAAGGGTATAGCCGTTCATTTAATAGGTCTAAATCTCTATGATATCTTACATTGTGTAAATCTAAACCTCATTACGTGCTTCCGCCTTAATTCCATTAAAAGACGGGAAAGCTTATATTATCAGGGTTTTATAACAGATATTTCGACAATAAAATACGTTTAAAATCATTTTTTACTGAAAAAATGTGAAAACCTGTTTAAAATTACCTATAAAATGTTTTAATTTCACAATATGCAAACTTTTTTTACGCCAAAATTAAGGTTTTATTTCATACCCAAGCCAACCCCGTCTTCGCTTCTTGCAGAAGGGGTTGGATGGGGTATGAAAGTTAATACTCGCACCACGTTATGTGTGTAGGAAGTAATGAACTGTTTGTCCAAAACCACTGACCATTTGAATTTATTTTTAGAACATAATATTCATTGAGATTTAGCCCTAATTTAAATAAAATTTGGGTGTCATTCAAAATCATCGCGGCTTGACATGATGGCACAGACATCAAATATGAATACACAGTATATATCGCGAAGCAATAGTATCATTCTATTAAAACTTTCATTTTTGATGGGATTCATTACCTGCATTTGTAAACATCGTCCTGTGGGGATGCGCGAGCATCTACACAAATGGGGTTGTTTATAAAAATAATTTTGGGGAACCAGACGTTGTTTTTTTATTCTCGACTATCCTAAACAGCAGACGACAAACAAAAAGTATTTGCTAAAGAACATAGTATCGAGGGGAGACAACATGTACATTCAATTATCTATTACAAATAACATTGTTACTTCCCTTTGAAGAAGTATAAAGGTAAATGCAGCACTCTCAAATCCGAAAATTTAGGATGATTTAATTAGTTCTCTGGAAATTAAATCACACAAATATGTATGATAGTCATTAAACTTTAAATAAATATACAAGTTAATATATGACTATTATTGTACAACATATCGGAAAAGTTTCCTAATGACGACATTTCGCGACATTAAAACATCACTTTTTATACTGTGACACGAATATTTTGTTTACAAGTGGAACATGCGGTTACCTTCATTTTATGGAAATGACAATTATTTAAAAAAAACAACAACAAAACCCCATTGTGTTGAGCTATTTAAGAAAAAAGTTCTTGTTCATTACTTCATGACTATTGCTTCTTTGCCAGTATGTATAAAAAATGGAAACAAATTTGTTAGAAAACGTTCAAATATTTGGATTTTGTTGATGAAATTACAACTAATGTTTTTAATACACATTTATGGAATTATAACATTATAAACACATATAAAATCTACTTCTGTCAACAAGAGAAGTGCACGCGTGTATAGAGTGAATTAGTTTGATATACTGCACAAGTCAGCAGAGCTGTAGATAAGACGAGTACTTTAGTATTTTACTCATACCTTTTTTTTTATTACAAATACTCAGGTTTTTGAAATTGTGAGTATCATTACTCATACTACAAATAAACCTTTAAAAATTCTATGTATTATACTTGTATGTATAATATTATCCTTTGTAACAGTTTATTCCATATTTATATGATGAAAATTGTTCCAAGCATGGGTTTAATATTAACAGGACCCGTTTATCTGATATTAAGAACAAAGGCCATAGCGTTTTGTTTTACGTAACATCCATTTAATCAGAATGGTTGTTTCTTTTAAACTGTATGCACTAACTCGACTATTTAATTTTTTTTTTTACTCTGAACGTGTTTCTTGTCATTCATTCATTTTGAATCTGATGAGTAAATACTCATTGCAGTGAAAAGTTATCTACAGCTCTGAAAATGAATCCGACAGTTGATATACCATACCTGAGTTGAACTAACACTTCATACATGAAGCGTGCGTTATTAAACAAATTTCCTAAATGTCTCGTCAGTAACAAAAAAAGAAACAAAAGAGCAACCGAAACCTTGCAAGATTTGTTTGGAAAGCTAACTTTTTGGCATGATGCGATCTACAATATACCCTTATGGCCAGGGTTATGCATACTTTCTTAAATTTCGAAAGCATGTATGTAACAATTGTCATTATAGTCTAGTCGCCTTTTAATCAATAGGACGTCCTAAAGGTACAGGTACAATAGTGTCTGGACTGTTCCTATCTATGTACGTTTCAGTACTGTGAGAACACCACATTTTCTAGGCTTCGCTGGTCGGCAACCAAAACCTCAACTAACTTTAATTTTACAGGAGAAACAAATTATTTACGGTCTTGAAGTGTTAATATTTAGTTCATTTTACATAATATAATTAATAAAGATGAATTTGATTCGTTTAAGCCTTTTTTCAGTCATCTGTTTAATTAACACATTTTGACATAAAACAATTCAACCTGCGAACTGAAGTTATGATATTTTGATATTCATGTTTTTTTTGTATCTATTGTAAAAAAAAAAAAATCTTAAAAAAATAAATGATTTGGTTTATAAGGTTTTGGTCGCCAAACGACAAAATTCGGGTAATGTCAACCGTATACAAGTATTTTTCAAACATGTAGACCTGCTTCAACATTTATAACATTCAAAAGCATACAAACAGTGTTAACCAATCATCATCAAGTATTCATCAGCATAACGAGTCAACCAATCACCAACATGCATTCATGAGCATACATAGGCTGTTAATTTTTAAAGGCGATTGATTAAATCGCCTTTAAAAATTCATTATAGCCGGCTTCGTCCATTAGAGAGTTTAACTGTTCTGGGTTGGTCACGGTCATCTTATACAACCAACCTGAAAAACAGTACATTTAATATTAGCCATAATACGGTCAAACCTGCTCAGGAGACCAGCTCTATTAACCCTTATAAACCCGCTACATATATATAATAATAATGGACTGTTTTTTCTTTGAATTAAGACCATTCCATTTATATGACAAAGGGGTGTTTTGGGGGAAGTGACTGATCAGCAGCTGGACATTGTAAAGTCGTGCTTAGCGAGTTAAGAGACTGCCAGCTTTAAGAGACCATTTCAGTTTCTAATGTCACTGTTTTGAATTCAAATGCACCTGTATTCAGAGACCACCTGCATCAGGATGTGCGATCAAGTGGTTTTAAAATGTCACAAAATCCCAAAATAATCCTCCTGATTCGGAGCTTCAATTTACTGTTTATTTATTATTAGGTACTATGGCTCAGAGCTCTAGGAGAATTTTCAGTACTTTTAATAGCTTATTTCATTTTTCTGTTTGTTGGTAAATGTTCCATAGTTCTTCGTATAATCTGCCTCCCTTTCTGAAATGTTTTGTTTTGAGTCAGTCTTGTACACTTAAACATTTCAGAAACAAGGGGTGATTTTACAAATAAGGTATATAACATTTTAATACCCACAAACTATGCTATGGAAAAAAGTACTATAAGAAAATCTGCTGTCTTTGACTATATTGCATGAAAATGCGTACAGTTATAAAGGAAATACTAGAAGGTTCTTCCACGGAACACTTGTGAGGCCTGATGTGTGCTTATTTCAACAAGGACATTCTAAATATAACATCTGAAGACAGGGAGTGCAATCCATTATTTATGTCAATATTTTGCCAAGTTACGAGCCAGGTCAGGTTGCAGGTTATAGTTTTATGAATGGAGGCATAACTCTGCAAGAAAATCAGAGTTATTAGACATGTGTTAGGTTGCAGGGCAAAGTGGGACGGACGGATGACAGACGATAGACAAAGTGATACCTGAGTGACTACCATGCTACGCAGACGACACAAAAAGTAAAACTTTAGCTAGAAGCCAGACATTTTGGTGAAACCACATGTTCCCCCAATTGTTTTACTTTAGTGGTTTCTTAATACAGGTTTGGCTATATGTCTTTATCAATCAGAGCTACAGATAAGCTTTTTGATCAATTGGGTATTTACCCATCGGTATTTATTTAACTGGGTATTTCATGATTTCAAATGGGTAAAATAAAACAATAAAAGTTTGCGACATTGTTTGGGGTGGCATTCCACTAATATTGTATGCACAAAATCTAATAAAATTAACTTCTTTTACAATAGGCTTTATACAAGGTGACTGGGTGTCCCTTCAACAACCCATATATTGCTCAATTTGCATTGGTTGTTTTATCATTTGACAACTTTGATTACTTTATTGGTACCCATGCTTTTTTATTTTAATTGGGTATTTTGGCATTTTTAATTGGGTATTTAAGCAAATACCCTACTTATCTGTAGCTCTGTATCAAGATTCTCTGCTTTTATTGAAGCGTTCTATACTTTGCATACTTCACTTACTTATCTGGATGTTGAGTCAGTGGATGGACGAATGTATGAATTATGGGGTTAAACATCGCTTTCCATGTATCATGACGTGTCTTCTTGTAGCAGTAAGCACTATGCCCAACTTTAGTGCTGCCACACTGGATTACCAAGCGCCGCAGGGCTCGAATTTAGCATTTTTTTCAACTGGTGTTTTTTTTACCAGGTGGTAAAAAATGAACTGGCAAATTATAGCTCACTTTAGCAATAAACAATAGCCTTTTTTCTTATCATTTTGACTGGTCATTTATGCCTATAAACTATATTATGTCTAAATAGTTTTACTTTCTAGCAATATTCTAAACTAGAAGGCTGTTAAACACTTTCATAATATTGCCAGTGCTTCAAAAGTTAACTGGCATTTTGAAAAATGACTGGCAAAATGCCAGTAACACAGCTTAAATTTGAGCACAGAAGCCACAGACACATGACATGAAACCACACATACTGCTCGTCCTAAATTTACCCTTTAGTTTAAACATATTTATTTTACATCGATTGCGAAACAAGTTATTGCAACTTAGATTAATCACTCTCGATGGCTTCCTGGGTAGAACCAGTACTAAGCAATGTGGATTAATTATCTTGCTCAAGGATAAATAACGTGGCCGCGTCGAGGATCGAACCCACGACCTCTCAATCTGGAGTTCGGCGCTCTACCACTGGACCACGCACTCCACTAATTTACCCTTTATATGCTGATCATCAAGCAAGGGAGCACCAAGTACAATTTTTATGAAATCTTTGATATGACCTAGATGGAAGATTGAACCCATAAATTCCTAAAACCATCATCATGGATGTTAGTTGAAATAAAAAAAAGCTTTCTTTTTTTAACCCTTCTCCTATGGCACTCAATGGTTCGTCAAATAAATAATCATCAAGAAATGTCACCAGTACCAGTAAGTGACAAATGTCCCAGAAGTTCATTTGACCTCTTACCACCAAGTCTGACCTTGACCTTTGAGGTTAGGACCTGATTCTTGTGCATGACATGCCTTCTGATTAATTGTGATTAACATTTCTGTGAAGTTTCATGAAATTCCCTTCAGTACTTTAGAAGTTATGGCTGAGACATAATTGTTTCGGATGGACAAACAACTTTTGACCCCCATGTCTGACCTTGACTTTTGAGGTTAGGACCGGACTCTTGCGCGTGACACACCTTCTTACTGCCATTAACATTGTATGAAATCCATGAAATTCCCTTCATCACTTTATAAGTCATGGCTGAGTTTCGGACGGACGGACAAACGAACAGTCTAACGAAAAGACGGTATGATTACCATATGCCCAATGCCTTCTGGGTCATAAAAAATTAAGAATTTTTCAGGAGAGTAAATTTTAACCTGGAGTATCTTGAGTAGTAAGTCACACATCTTGTCGCTGCATATTAATATCTTATACACATTATTACATAAAATGTCAAACCTTCTTTGTACGGGCTGGAATTGACCGTATTTGGATTTTCTACAACAGAGTTATTGACTTGGGTGACCACCCCTGACAGAGGACTGTATAAATCACTGGCTGCCTTCACACTCTCCAGCACACCTGCTTCACCTGGTGGAAAAAAACAAAAAAACTTAAAAATCCACGTTACTAACGAAAGCCATTCCATTAAAACATACATGTGACCCCGGGAAGGCACTTTTGAAATTGAACACCATTAATGCAAAACTGAGTTTAAAGAAACAGATTTCAGAATTTTTTTAGGGTTCATCCATAGATGTTTATATTTCTGGGTTCCCTGGTATGTTTTAATGGAATAACCCTGAAAATAATTTTATACAGATGACAAATAATTATCAAGATTATATACTGAAGTTAATTTGACCTTTGACTTCTAAGTATGACCTTGACCTTTGAGGTAAGGACTGGATTCTTGTGTGACACACCTTCTCATTGTGATAAACATGTGTGTGAAGTTCCATGAAATTCCCTTCAGTACTTTTAAAGTTATGGCTGAGCCATGATTGTTTCAGACGGACAAACGAACGGATGTTCAAAATTGCTATTATCACTAACCTTTTTTTATCTGGCTATTGACAATCATGACATACAGGCCGGTATGCAATGTATTAGCTAGTCAACCATGCTCTGTCATTTGCATGGCAACTGAAAGTTCACTCAAGATACTAGGTTCGGGTGTGCTTAATTTTTGTGTGTGTGTATTAATACTAGACGGGTGTTCCGTGGAACACGTGTCGCCTGTCCGCACTATGTCAGTTTAACAAGGTTTTTTGGACCCAGATAAATGACCATGACAAACTGGCCTGACTAAGTTTGAAGTGAAAAGAAAACAAGAGGCCCAAGAGGGCCTGTGGACGCTCTACTGGCTAATATGGCTCTTATAACATCAATGAAGCGAGTGACAATCATCTTAAAGAGGCAAAATATAGCATTGTTAACTAAATCAAGAGCCGTAACTCCGCCATTACTGGTCCGATTTGGCTGGTTTTCGAACTTGGCCAGTATATATAATAAAAAAAAAAAAAAAAAAAAAAAAATCTGGTAAAGTTAAGATAAAAAATGAAGGCCCTATTGTCTTTACGAGACAAACGTTAATGACGGACGGACGACAGACAACTCGGCATCCCATAAGCTCTGCTGGCCTTTGGCCAGTAGAGCTGAAAATGAGTATTTAATCCACATAAATGACCTTCAGTGTGACCTTGACCTTTATATTTTAGTATGTCATATCGATATTGTCATGATGAGTATATATTGAAAGTAGTTTATAACCCATATAATGACCTTCAGTGTGACTTGACCTTTCTATTTTAGTATGGTCATGTCGATGTTGTCATGATGAGTACTCAATGTTTGTTGAAGAAATATCAAGAAATGAGGAAACAAGAGGTCAATGACCTTGAAGCTCTACCGATTGATTTTGATTTCAGGAAGTAGTCGCTACAGACTTGTTTTTTGAAAATCTATTTTTAACCGTGGCGGCCATCTTGAATTTCCGGCCGACCTGAAATTTTGCTAGGATCAATTAGACATCAAGAGCAACATTCCTGTGAAGTTTAATGAAAATCCGTCAAGTAGTTTCAGAGGAGTGGTCGCTACAAGTTTTCATTATATTACTCTATGTAAACAAAGATGGCCGCTGGCAGCCATGTTTAACGTCAAATCAAAACGAATTTCGACAAGGATCAACATCATGTCATGCTGATCATTTTAGAAAAAGTCCCATATCAATATCACTTATAGTTTTCAAGAAGAAGTCGCTACAAACTTATTTTTTAAAAATCTAATTTTAGCTGTGACGGCCATCTTGAATTTCTGGCAGATCTGAAATTTTGCTAGGATCAATTAGACATCAAGAGCAACATTCCTGTAAAGTTTCATGACAATCCGCCAAGTAGTTTCAGAGGAGTAGTCGCTACAAGTTTTTACTATATAACTCTATGTAAACAAAGATGGCCGCTGGCTGCCATGTTTAACGTTGAATCAAAACGATTTTTGACAAGGATCAACATCATGTCATGCTGATCATTTTAGAAAAAGTCCCATATCAATATCACTTATAGTTTTCAAGAAGTAGTCGCTACAAACTTGTATTTTAAAACTCTATTTTTAGCTTTGGCGGCCATCTTGGATTTCACATCAACATGAATTTTTGCTAGGATCAACTAGACTTTATGGGCAACATTCTGTAAAGTTTCATGAATATCCATCCAGTAGTTTCAGAGGAGTTGTCGCTACAAATAAAAGTTTACGGACAGACAGACAGACAGACGGACGGACGGACGACGGACGCCGCACCACGGCATAAGCTCTGCTGATCTCTGATCAGTAGAGCTAAAAATGAGTATTGAACCCATACAATGACCTTCAGTGTGACCTTGACCTTTATTAGTATGGTCATGTCGATGTTGTCATGATGAGTATATATTGAAAGTTTGATGAAGAAATATCAAGAAATGAGAAAGTTATAGCCAACGTTAAGTTTTCGTGACGGACGGACTGACGAACAGACGAGAAAGTGATCCATATGTATCGCATTTTTCTTCGAAAAGGCGACACAAAATCTATACATCCCCTCTTAATTTTTTGATATTGTTATGATTTTACAATACCCGGCTATCTAAAACAAGAGGTCAATGACCTTGAAGCTCTACTGATTGATTTTGATTTCAGGAAGTAGTCGCTACAAACTTGTTTTTTGAAAATCTATTTTTAGCCGTAGCGGCCATCTTGAATTTCCGGCTGACCTGAAATTTTGCTAGGATCAATTAGACATCAAGAGCAACATTGCTGTGAAGTTTCATGAAAATCCGTCAAGTAGTTTCAGAGGAGTAGTCGCTACAAGTTTTCATTATATAATTCTATGTAAACAAAGATGGCCGCTGACAGCCATGTTTAACATTGAATCAAAATAATGTTCGACTCGGATAACCATCATGTCATGCTGATCATTTTAGAAAAAGGCCCATATCAATATCTCTTATAGTTTTCAAGAAGTAGTCGCTACAAACTTTTTTTTAAAAATCTATTTTTAGCCATGGCGGCCATCTTGAATTTCCGGCCGACCTGAAATTTTGCTAAGATCAATAAGACATCAAGAGCAACTTTCGTGTGAAGTTTCATGAAAATCCATCAAGTAGTTTCACAGGAGTAGTCGCTACAAGTTTTCATTATATAACTCTATGTAAACAAAGATGGCCACTGGCAGCCATGTTTAACATCGAATCAAAATAATGTTCGACTCGAATAACCATCATGTCATGCTGATCATTTTAGAAAAAGTCCCATATCAATATCACTTATAGTTTTCAAGAAGTAGTCGCTACAAACTTATTTTTTAAAAATCTATTTTTAGCTGTGGCGGCCATCTTGAATTTATGGACGACCTGAAATTTTGCTAGGATCAAATAGACATCAAGAGCAACATTCCTGTGAAGTTTCATGAAAATCCGTCAAGTAGTTTCAGAGGAGTAGTCGCTACAAGTTTTCATTATATAACTCATGTAAACAAAGATGGCCGCTGGCAGCCATGTTTAACGTCGAATCAAAACGATTTTCGACAAGGACCAACATCATGTCATGCTGATCATTTTAGAAAAAGTCCCATATCAATATCTCCTATAGTTCTGAAGAAGTAGTCACTACAAACTTATTTATTTTAAATCTATTTTTAGCTGTGGCGGCCATCTTGAATTTCCGGCGAGCCTGAAATTTTTCTAGGATCAACTAGACATCAAGAGCAACATTCCTGTGAAGTTTCATGAACATCCCTCAAGTAGTTTCAGAGGAGTAGTCGCTACAAGTTTTTACTATATAACTCTATGTAAACAAAGATGGCCGCTGGCAGCCATGTTTAACGTCGAATCAAAATGATTTTTGACAAGGACCAACATCATGTCATGCTGATCATTTTAGAAAAAGTCCCATATCAATATCTCCTATAGTTCTGAAGAAGTAGTCACTACAAACTTATTTATTTTAAATCTATTTTTAGCTGTGACGGCCATCTTGAATTTCCGGCGAGCCTGAAATTTTTCTAGGATCAACTAGACATCAAGAGCAACATTCCTGTGAAGTTTCATGAACATCCCTCAAGTAGTTTCAGAGGAGTAGTCGCTACAAGTTTTTACTATATAACTCTATGTAAACAAAGATGGCCGCTGGCAGCCATGTTTAACGTCGAATCAAAATGATTTTTGACAAGGACCAACATCATGTCATGCTGATCATTTTAGAAAAAGTCCTATATCAATATCACTTATAGTTTTCAAGAAGTAGTCGCTACAAACTTGTATTTTAAAACTCTATTTTTAGCTTTGGCGGCCATCTTGGATTTCACATAAACATGAATTTTTGCTAGGATCAACTAGACTTTATGGGCAACATTTCTGTAAAGTTTCATGAATATCCATTTAGTAGTTTCAGAGGAGTAGTCGCTACAAATAAAAGTTTACGGACAGACGGACACAGACGGACGACGGACGCCGCACCACGGCATAAGCTCTGTTGATCTCTGATCAGTCGAGCTAAAAACAAACAAAAACAAGAGGTCAATCACCTTGAAGCTCTACTGATAGGTTTTTGATAGCTAGATCAGCATTCCTGTGAAGTTTCATGAAATTCTGTCAAGTAGTTTCAGAGGAGTAGTCGCTACAAGATTTTACAATATAACTCTTTTATGTAAACAAAGATGGCCACTGGCAGCCATGTTTAACTGCGAATTAAATTGACTTTCGACAAGAACCAACAACATGTCATGCTGATCTTTTAGAAAATGTCCCACATTAATATCACTTATAATAGTTATCAAGAAGTAGTCACAACAAACTTGTTTTTTAAAAATCTATTTTTAGCTTTGGTGGCCATCTTGAATTTCACATCAACATGAATTTTTGCTAGTATCAACTAGACATCATAGGCAACATTTCTGTAAAGTTTCATAACAATCCATCCAGTAGTTTCAGGGGAGTAGTCGCTACAAGAAGAGCTGACGGACGGACATACGGATGACGCTGCACCACGGCATAAGCTCTGCTGATCTTTGATCATTAGAGCTAAAAACCAAAGGCACAGGTGTACTGCATGAAACACATTATTTGTATCATGTTCATATGAACATAGCTGCATAATGACATGCCGTTTAATTTTCCAGAAATCTGTCATGAATATATCTAGAATATAACCGAGTGGCAGATAAGCTTTTTGATCAATTGGGTATTTACCCATCAGTATTTATTTAATTGGGTATTTCATGATTTCAATTGGGTAAAATGGAACAAAACAAATAAAACAATAAAAGTTTGCGACATTGGTTTGGGGTGGCATTCCACTAATATTGTATGCACAAAATATAATAAAATTAACTCATTTTATAATAAGCTTTATAATGTGACTCGGTGTCTCTTCAGCAACCCAAACATTCAGGGCTTTTTTCATAAGAACTGTGAAGAAAAAAAGCACGATAACTGTCTGATTTGTGAAGAAAATGTTGGTTTAAACAGTATTTATTCAAGAAATGTGATGAACAATGTTTCGATAGTACATGTACAGGATTTGAAAACAAGCTTTCGATGAAAACTTATGTAAATTCATCTCCTTAATATTCATATTAGTGCATAAGATATGGCTGACATTTTATTTGTTATAATGTAAGCATATGATGTAAAATAGCGTTTGATGGAATTTAACAATTAGAAATAGTGATTGTAAAACAGATACAGTGCACGACAGACCAGGGCCCTGTTTTATTAAACATCTTACGATAAGTCTCAAATTTTAAAATTGTTCACTTTTTTCACGTAAGCATTTAATGTAGACAATTATGTGTGCACGTAGTGCAGAAATACCACATGTATAAGAAAATGAAATAAAATCACGTTTAAATTTGAAAAGTGTAATTGATAGTGAAGCATTTAAGAAATTGATTTACGATCAAAATGGTCGTAAGTTGTTTCATAAAACGGGCCCCAGGTCCTGTCATATTATTATGTTGTCCATTATTGTGTAGCTGATTAGTAATACGTTTGGACCTGACCGATCGATAAGTAACATGAAAAAAAGAAAACAAGCAAAATGTATAACAAGAATGATTTCACCAGTCACATCAGTCCCCCCAGGAATAGGCTCGACACATTGCTATCTAGTTTGTAAATCGTTTCTTTGCTAATATGTACGACTGGACTTTTTTGAAAAAGTGGGCATTAGATTGGTCCGAAAGATTATTTGACCCAAACAGTAAGTTCTGCTGAGATAAAACTCATGGTAAGTGTGTAAAGAAAGCTCGTCTTTGATCAATATATCTCGGACAAATTAATAAATAGTGATATGCTGTTTCTATTAGACCGCAAGTGCAGTTTGGATTGTCTATTAGGGAACGCTTGAGTAAATGTTGACCAAGGGAACTACATTCAAGTCTAAGTCTAGCATGTAATACTTATCCTTGTCGGTTTCCAGTATAATAGTATGTTGGGGGTTTGGATAAGTTGAGAGTTTAGGGATGACTTGAAAAAATTTAAGGTGGCGCTGTTCCTTATGTCCTCGTGTAGAGTGTTCCAGTTGCGAATAACTGATGGGAGAAAAGAATCCCGGTATAAACTAGTCCTCGCAGGTACAACTGATTATTATTTCTTAGGTTATAACCAGTTTGATCATGCACCTGAGTCGGAATCAGTTCACTTAGGTAATTTGGAGTAAGGCTGTTACGCATTTTGTAAAATAATATGAGTTTGTGTTTTTTACGTCTATCAGCGAGAGTTTCCCATTTCGTTTCCTCATACAGTTTAGCTATACTGCATAATTTGGTTGCACCAGTCACTATTCGCACTGCCTCGATTTGTATTGCTTCAACAGATTTATTTTGCTCTAGGGTACTGGTTGTGTACCAGTTAACGTCATTCACCAGATTTCGTCATTATCAATAAAACGCTCAATATTGTGATTATTTTTCGACCCCTCATTACAAATCACTACACACTATCATCAGACGATTGGAGAGGAAAAAATATTTAAAAATGATAGCATACACTCTCAAACCAACCCGTTTACCTATATAAATACCGTTATAAACAAAACACAATCGGGGAATCACGCGCTAATGCGCATGCGCAGGAAAATTTTCTTTTCAAATAGCTGAACTTTTACGTCGAACCATTAAATCAATTTGACATGCCCAAAAAACTAAAACCGTGTGCTAACAATTTTCAGCCAAGGATGACAACTAGTTCACGTCAATTTAAATTTGCGGACAGTTATTTCCTTTTAAATATGAACGTCGAAGTGAAGTAAATTACATCCGATACCTACAGTTGAAAAAACATTTTAAACTGTAGATATCATTTTTTCTAGGTATTTTTTTGTGGGTATTCATATGCAATGGTTTTCATCATCCCAAACATGGATTATTCGTTATTAAACTGAATTGGGCCTGTCATTTGAGCCGAATGTAGTAGTTATTGTCATGATAACTACTACAATCGGCTCAAACGACCGGCCCAATTCAGTCTATATTTAGTAACGGTCACATGACACTTGTTACTGAGAATAGGAACAATGTAAACACAGAATATTTACGGCAAAGGGGTAAGCTTCTCTACCGGCAAAAATAATTATGAGATGACTAGTTTTGATTTAAATATATTAAAGAATCAACATAAAAATGACGATATCTGGTATACAGCCAGTACAGTTATCCCAAATAACATTACCATACTCTAATAATGGACGTATAAATGAAATGTAAATGCGTTCTAAAGATCTTCTTCAAGCTTCTAAGTATGCCTATTTGTTGCCAAGCAGGAGTAACACTATTATCAATTTGAGAACGCCATTTGCCATCGTTATCGAAAGTTAATCCCAGATGCTTGTGTTTAACAACTTCTTGTATAGTAATATTGTTCATAATTAGGTCGGAACGTTGGTGGTTCTACCCAGGTGCCCGCCCGTGCACGAAAATTGCCCGGAGGGGCACCTGGGGTCTTCCTCCACCAATGGAAGCTGGAAAGTCGCCATATGACCTTAGCTGTTGGTGCGACTATAAAATCCAATTCAATTCAATTCAATTCATAATTAGGTCCGGGTGTAAAGGTTTATTAAGTTTTCGTTTAATTGTAAGGGTTTCAGTTTTATTAGGGTTAAAATCGACTAGCCATTGTTTTGACCATAAGTCTAATTTAGTTAAGAAGAAAGTATTGAAAGATTAATTGTTAAAAGCAATATTACTCAATATATGCATACGTTGTTTTTGTGGGAGGAGGACACTATAAAACAGATGTACAATTTAATATTCAGCAAAATATGTTACATTTTAGATAAACTTTCTGATGTAAATGTATCCAAAACAAACCAATATTGAAAAATTTAGATGGGGAAATGTTGTTTACCAAAAAAAAAATGTTTTTTAAATTGTGAACAAAATCGGCCACAATTGTGAAAAAAAGGACCAATTTTGAATTGTGAAGTAGCAGAATTTCGTCCCCTGTTTTAGAAGGAAAGAAACGTCCTGACATTGCTCCATTTGCATTGCTTGTTTTATCATTTTGCATTTTCTATTACTTTATTGTACCCCTGCTTTTGATTTTCATTGGGTATTCTGACATTTTTAATTGGGTATGTAAGCAAATACCCTGCTTTAATATCTGTGACTATAAGTTTAACCTACCATTTTCTTCTACCACAACTCCTATCTCTGGCAGCTGTATAAACACAATATCCCCTAGAGCATCCTGAAATTTAAACATAAATGTCACTGTGACCCTCAATTTAAAACACAAGGTTATTTGTAGAATCTGGTAACCAAATTATTTATGATAATTTATAATCTCTAGGTATGGTGGTTGCCCACACAGATGGGTTTTCCCTGGATTCTCAGGTTTCTTCTACATCCAAAGTTAAAAATATCATAATTTTTGGCATTTCCCTTAAAAACCAAGCAATTGACATTCAAACTACCTTTTTGCATATAATGTTCAAACAAGAAAAATACCATCATTAGAAAGAGAAATAAATTTGTGATGGGTTTTGACATTAATAATGAAACGTATATGCAGAAATCTTAAAATGATATCACATCTTTACTATCCCATTCATGGAAGCTAAAAACAGAGCCAAAGAATAGAAATTTTGCAAATTTCTAAAGCTTCCAATCCTTGTTATTCAGAATGATTGATCTGAGCTACCTTGACAACTTAGATAACCTAAGATAAACTAGAAGGGTGTTCCACGGAACACTTGTGTTGCATGCCATATACTTATTTCACTTCATCAGTTTGGTTAGGTTGAAGGTTAAAGTTTTATGAAAAGGGGCATAACTCTGCCAAAATGAAAGTCAGAGTTATTGGACATGTTTTACAACTTTCCTTCAGGTAAGATGAAGATGTGTGTGAAGTTTTATGAACATAATTAGGTCAAACACTTTTCAAGTTATGGCCAGGGTAGGTTACAGGTTCAAGTGTGATGAATGACGGACGACGGAAAAAGTAATCCCTGAATTATGTCTGCCATGCTACGCAGGTGACACACAAAGTATACCTGAGCATATTCTGTAATCCCTATTGTCCCCTCATTGCTGCCTTCTGGTACATCCACCCACTCATGTTTTTCTGTGAAGTACATCTCTGAAACATACACATATACGAGGTTTAACTAGGTGGATTTAACTGGGCATACCTAGGCCATAAGGCCAAACAAAAAAATATGTGTGGTTCAGGTAACCCGACCGACCCTATTTTAAGGGGCCTAAAACTTTTTATGCAAAAATTAATAAAAAAGAAAAAAGATGTTGATCATGCAAAAAAAATCGAACTCAAGGTATAATAATTAACATATTAAATTCACGTATTTCATTACATTTGGAATTCATTATCGAGAAAGAAAAAAAAAGCCTACCTACCCTATTTTTTTTGCCAGTGTTACCTGAACCACACATATTTTTTTGTTTGGCCTAATGTTAATTGCAGAGGATCATCAAACTGGTCTTCAAAATAAAAGTTTAGAATTAAGCTTTCAGACTAGCGCAGTATAAAGTTTGGTTTAGAATACAAATGATGTGCAAACTATGTTGCTAGTTTTTTTGTTTTTTTTTTTAAAATGAATTACGTTAGCTATGGTGTATTTTTTTGAGCAGCTATATCCATGCACACACAGCAATCTTAAGGTCTGTTTACATACTTTCATGTACTAAACAAATCACATGTTTAAATATCATGTCTTATTTCTTTTTCATGACATCTCCTAAATAACTTCAATAAGCCAAAATTTCCGGGCTTTTTTCAAGAAAATTGGAAAAAGGCCTAGGCCTGCTGATTTTTGGGAAAAAGTAGTGCGAGATTATCAAAATTGGGGAAAAAAGAGCTTAATTTTCGCTATTTACTATAATGTTTTTTATTAAAATGTGCTATAGTTATAATATATTATCAAACGGTATTCATAACTTTCACATATGGTCAACTTTTGGTAGGTTGAGATATTCAGTAGGTGAAAATAAAGGTGTTTTCTCGGACTTTATCCTCAATCTCTATATGAACAAGAACAGTGCGGGCCGATATCAAATTATTGTTAGAATCTAGAGTAAAATTTGGGGGACAGGGTGTGAAATTTTTATTTTTATTTTTATGAGTATTAATCCAAAATTGCTGTCATTTTAAAGAAATTTGTGGTCGAAAGGCAACTCGGGGAGGGAGCTGATATCTGGCAATTTTTATTGTGGCCTCATTTCATTATTTTATTGATATTTCATCTGTGTATCTGAATTTAATCTAAACTGTTTTATATGTAAATGATTGCGTTCAAATTAAACTCATTCCGTAGCAAAAGCACAGACATAAGTACTTGTGGAGTGCATGGTCCAGTGGTAGGGTATCAGACTTTAGATTGAAAGGTTGTAGGTTAGATTCTTGTCATGATCATGTTTTAATCCATACTGCTTAGTACTGGTTCTTCCCAAGAAACCAGAAACATACTCTTCGGAAGAGGGTGTTGCAGTATCAGTAGATAGATATTTAAGATATTATTGGATAGGACATTTTTCTCTGGCCAAAATGAGCAGCATAGAGGGAAACGGAGATTAAATGGCGAGGGCACTGCCACTTCGCGGGGGTTAACTGGAGTAGGGTCTAGAATGCTGGTAATAACAATAATTGTTGGCTACTTAATGTAGTTATCAATATTTTATCATATTTTTTATAATAGTGAATAAATGAGTTAGTTTAATCTCGTCGGAAATCTCTTATCAAAATACATGTTTGTATGTTTTTGACCATTCATGTCCTTTTAGCGCAAAAAAAAAGAATTCAATGGAAAAATAATTGAGCATGCAAATATTAACAAATAGCCGTGAACGTGTTGGTTACCGCCACCACTCATGCACGCCCAACTACCCCCGTCATTTCTGAATGTGACGGGGGCCCTGTAGCAACCCTAAATGTAACAAACTGGCAAATGTAACAACAACGAAATTACCAACGCCATTTGTAACAAAAATTTCGCCAGACGTAACAATTTTCCGCTAAATGTTACAAAGTCAGTTTCCGCTAAATGTTACAACAATTTTTTACCGTATTAAATATCACCTGGATGTTCTCCATTGTATGTCGTTTAAGAAAACGCGAATCATTTTGTTACAACAATGTGCCACTAAGGTTCCTACCACTGATCCTAGTCAAATAGTCGCCAGCTTCAGGATCAACGTCACACTTAGAGGTCAAAGGTTATATGTCTATAGTGTGACTATATTTCATGTCCGGTCCGTATCTCTTGAACCGCTTGAGGGATTTTGAAATAACTTGGATGTTGACATTATTGATACGATGTACAGAGCGCATATTTCGGCTGACCCAGGTGCAGATCAAGGTCGCATTTAGAGGTCAAATGTCACAGACTACAGTATGACTAGAGTATGTGTCCGCTCTGTATCTCTTAAACCACTTGAGAGAATTTGAAATAATTTGGCAAGAATGTTGACCTTACCGAGACAATGTGCAGAGCACGTATTTCTGCCGGCCGATTCAAGGTCACACTCAGAGGTCAAAGGTCATTTCACCATATACGACTGTTGACAAATAGCATAGAAGAAATGTTCAAGATATAGAGATGATGTAAATACAATGTAGTTTAGTTCAGACATGATATATGCTTAATGTCAAGCTTGATAAGTTTACATTTTATTTAATATATAAGCTAGGATAAAATTTCTCAAAATAAAATTATAAACAAATACATATTGAAATTTATATATTTTATAAATGGAGTATGTGTTTCAGATTCATGAATGACTAACGAACTTAAAAGAAACATACGTTACTATTTGGTAACGTAACATATGCACTTTTTTCTCTTTTTTTTTAGACAGGCCCGACGGGCTCCTTGTCTGCAAAATGAGACAGGCCCGGAATGGATTTCGAGGAGCCTAGGGCGTCAGGTTATCCTACTTTTCGAGCACTGGCATATAAGGGTACAATGAGTTGCTGGACAAATAGAACAATTAGGCGTTATCAACATGTGATGATATATGTATATATCAGGTCACACAGTCATTGTTAAGGGTATTGGGGTATATTAGATATTATTCTATACCTAATTTATACATCCAATCGTAGACGCTCTTTCGAGTCATGTGACCGTACAATATATTTCCGTATCGGGACGCACGCGCGTACAAAATATCCCGTATTTTGTTCGTATTGTACGCTTCACAGGTTCCATGTTAAACCTATGATAAAGACCGAAACGCGTGAAAAGGTCCGAATAAAAATCAGAACCGACAGGCTTCTGTCATTACCTAACCATAAATTGTTGTCAAGTAATGAAAACCTATCTATTGCACATATTTTTATTTAATTTTCCTTTATAACAAAAAAAAAACACAAAAAACTAGCATAATATATCATTGTTTGAAACTGACCTTCGGTAGTATTTAATCACTGTTGACAACGGAGAAATGGGCATTCTTTCAAGCAAATAAAGCTTGAGAGTAAGCCATGTCGAACACAATATATAAAATACATAGACCTACATGCAATTGTGCTTTCGATGTTCATAGCGACTTGCTTGAAAGCATGAAACAAACGAAAGTTATATCCGAATTATAAATGATTGGTTAAAATAAAGGTATAGAATAAAAAGGTTACTTAACATGGTTCTGTACAATACGGGATATATTTGGACTCGTACACAGCTGGAAAAAATCATATTGGACTCGCCTAACGGCTCGTCCAATATGACTTTTCCAGCTGTGTACTCGTCCAAATATATCTCCGTATTGTACAGAACCATGTTAAATAACCTATAAGTACTCCTCTGAAGACGGCACGTATTTCTGACTTAAAAGTATTATTGCACCGTTGAATGTTATCACATACCTTTGATGTATAGAACATTTGTAGTTTGTATTATTTAATGCATTTTTCAAAAACGTAATGAAACATACGTTACTGGCAACTTTGAATCTTCAACTTCTGGGATATATTTTATCATCATACATTGTATGTCTATTATAATAATATACAAATAGTTTTATTAAAAAGATACATGTATTGGCACTATGTCAAGAAGCAAATTACAAATATTAACCATGCCTTGTATGTCATATTTGCACTCAAAGCTTGGTAACGTATGTTTCGTGTTAAAAAGTGATCCCCATTTTTTCATCTAGTAGATCCATGGAAATTGCAGAAACGGGATACGTATAAATGTAATAGTATTAATCATGTTCATTTTATAAAAAGCATATCTGTGTAGCATTTAAATGCCTCCATTGCTATTGATTAAGACGACTAGTAAGGCCAAATAAAATTATACCTGTGTTTACTGTAACATTGCTGAAAAAAATAGGGTAGGTAGGTAGGTAGGCATTTTATTTTTATTTTATTATTTTAATTTTTGGCGAAGTTAATTTAAGGTGGCGATGAGCTTTGATGAATGGGAAAATGTGGTATTTTAAAAACTACAATAGATAACAAATGAAATTGTGTATGTGTTATTGTTTCCCAAAAGGCATGGCAACAACTGGCTCTTTTTCCAATCACTTGCAATTATTATTTCAATAAAAAAAAAAAGAGTCGGCGGTGTTTTCAGAGGGTCGGTCGGGTTACAGTAAACTCAGGTATAATTTTATTTGGCCTAACGTATGTTTCACAGACATTTGGCGTCACTTTTCAAATCAAGTATCTGACAACTTAGACCAGCGGAATCTAAACACTAAAGTATTTATTTAACACTTTCTATAGCGAGCATATCAACATAGCAAACATTTGCGTCCATATTGAACATGAAATACGACTAATACACGATGGAAACAGAAAAAACTTGACTGGGTCAGTAATTTAAGTTTCATTTTTGGGTGTTTGAAGGCATGGACTGGCGATATTTACATCGTTTTTTTTTTCTCGATCAATCAATCGATATTTATTTTATTATACCGACCACATCGAGGGGTGCCATTTCAAAATGTCTTACTCTGACGTCAAAACAAGGAGCCATTTGGTATTGCTTCACTTTGGGGTATAGGGAATTTAATGTAATGGCGTGTTAACAGTGAGATATAATAATATTTATTTGGCTTGAAAACGTCTTTGTCTCTACAAAATTGCCTATATTACGTTCAATCAATCTTGGTTCTATGCTTTCTTGGCAAGGAACCTTTCAGACTACGCGAAATCAATCAAAGCACTGAAAGCACAGAAAGGCTGGGCTGCCTTTTAGAACAACAATGATTCACTCAATGAGCACACAATTTTTTTTTTTATAGAATAGCAGGCCGCGTATCCAGGCATACGCACGTACGCCAATGCGTACAATTCGTCAGCAAAAGTGAAAAAATAAAAGTTCAAAATGCCATATTAACGCTGAAATATAGCTTGAGAACGCATCATTTTCATCCTAATTTTCAAAAATTTCCAAACCCCCACCGGCGGGAGGGGGAAACCCCCTCCCACAACTACCACCCACTCGCAGCGTCGCTTGGATAGTTTGTTTTTATTGGGCCATCCTTAAACAAGAGGTCAATGACCTTGAAGCTCTACTGATTGATTTTGATTTCAGGAAGTAGTCGCTACAGACTTGTTTTTTGAAAATCTATTTTTAACCGTGGCGGCCATCTTGAATTTCCGGCCCGACCTGAAATTTTGCTAAGATCAATAAGACATTAAGAGCAACATTCCTGTGAAGTTTCATGAAAATCCGTCAAGTAGTTTCAAAGAAGTAGTCGCTACAAGTTTTCATTATATAACTCTATGTAAACAAAGCAGATATGTTTAAGGTCAAATCAAAACGATTTTCGACAAGGACCAACATCATGTCATACTGATCATTTTAGAAAAAGTCCCATATCAATATCTCTTATTGTTTTGAAGAAGTAGTCGCTACAAACTTATTTATTTTAAATCTATTTTTAGCTGTGGAGGCCATCTTGAATTTCCGGCCGACCTGAAATTTTTTCTAGGATCAATTAGACATCAAGAGCAACATTCCTGTGAAGTTTCATGAACATCCGTCAAGTAGTTTCAGAGGAGTAGTCGCTACAAGTTTTTACTATATAACTCTATGTAACCAAAGATGGCCACTGGCAGCCATGTTTAAAGTCGAATCAAAATATTTTTCCACAAGGATCTACATCATGTCATGCTGATCATTTTAGAAAAAGTCCCATATCAATATCACTTATAGTTTTCAAGAAGTAGTCGCTACAAACTTATTTTTTAAAAATCTATTTTTAGCTTGACGGCCATCTAGAATTTCCGGCCGACCTGAAATTTTGATAGGATCAATTAGACATCAAGAGCAACATTCCTGTAAAGTTTCATGACAATCCGCCAAGTAGTTTCAGAGGAGTAGTCGCTACAAGTTTTTACTATATAACTCTATGTAAACAAAGATGGCCGCTGGCAGCCATGTTTAATGTTGAATCAAAACGATTTTTGACTAGGATCAACATCATGTAATGCTGATCATTTTAGAAAAAGTCCCATATCAATATCACTTATAGTTTTGAAGAAGTAGTCGCTACAAACTTATTTTTTAACAAGAGGTCAATGACCTTGAAGCTCTACTGATTGATTTTGATTTCAGGAAGTAGTCGCTACAGACTTGTTTTTTGAAAATCTATTTTTAACCGTGGCGGCCATCTTGAATTTCCGGCCCGACCTGAAATTTTGCTAAGATCAATAAGACATTAAGAGCAACATTCCTGTGAAGTTTCATGAAAATCCGTCAAGTAGTTTCAAAGAAGTAGTCGCTACAAGTTTTCATTATATAACTCTATGTAAACAAAGCAGCCATGTTTAAGGTCAAATCAAAACGATTTTAGACAAGGACCAACATCATGTCATACTGATCATTTTAGAAAAAGTCCCATATCAATATCTCTTATTGTTTTGAAGAAGTAGTCGCTACAAACTTATTTATTTTAAATCTATTTTTAGCTGTGGCGGCCATCTTGAATTTCCGGCCGACCTGAAATTTTTCTAGGATCAACTAGACATCAAGAGCAACATTCCTGTGAAGTTTCATGAACATCCGTCAAGTAGTTTCAGAGGAGTAGTCGCTACAAGTTTTTACTATATAACTCTATGTAACCAAAGATGGCCACTGGCAGCCATGTTTAACTTCGAATCAAAATATTTTTCCACAAGGATCTACATCATGTCATGCTGATCATTTTAGAAAAAGTCCCATATCAATATCAGTTATAGTTTTCAAGAAGTAGTCGCTACAAACTTATTTTTTAAAAATCTATTTTTAGCTGTGACGGCCATCTTGAATTTCCGGCCGACCTGAAATTTTGATAGGATCAATTAAACATCAAGAGCAACATTCCTGTAAAGTTTCATGACAATCCGCCAAGTAGTTTCAGAGGAGTAGTCGCTACAAGTTTTTTACTATATAACTCTATGTAAACAAAGATGGCCGCTGCAGCCATGTTTAATGTTGAATCAAAACGATTTTTGACTAGGATCAACATCATGTAATGCTGATCATTTTAGAAAAAGTCCCATATCAATATCACTTATAGTTTTCAAGAAGTAGTCGCTACAAACTTATTTTTTAAAAATCTATTTTTAGCTGTGACGGCCATCTTGAATTTCCGGCTGACCTGAAATTTTTCTAGGATCAATTAGACATCAAGAGCAACATTCCTGTAAAGTTTCATGACAATCCGCCAAGTAGTTTCAGAGAAGAAGTCGCTACAAGTTTTTACTTTATAACTCTATGTAAACAAAGATGGCCGCTGGCAGCCATGTTTAACGTTGAATCAAAACGATTTTTGACTAGGATCAACATCATGTCATGCTGATCATTTTAGAAAAAGTCCCATATCAATATCACTTATAGTTTTCAAGAAGAAGTCGCTACAAACTTGTATTTTAAAACTCTATTTTTAGCTTTGGCGGCCATCTTGGATTTCACATCAACATGAATTTTTGCTAGGATCAACTAGACTTTATGGGCAACATTTCTGTAAAGTTTCATGAATATCCATCCAGTAGTTTCAGCTGTGAAGTCGCTACAAATAAAAGTTTACGGACAGACAGACAGACGGACAGACGGACAGACGACGGACGCCGCACCACGGCATAAGCTCCGCTGATCTCTGATCAGTTGAGCTAAAAAGTCCCATATCAATATCACTTATAGTTTTCAAGAAGAAGTCGCTACAAACTTGTATTTTAAAACTCTATTTTTAGCTTTGGCGGCCATCTTGGATTTCACATCAACATGAATTTTTGCTAGGATCAACTAGACTTTATGGGCAACATTTCTGTAAAGTTTCATGAATATCCATCCAGTAGTTTCAGCTGTGAAGTCGCTACAAGTTTTTACTATATAACTCTATGTAAACAAAGATGGCCGCTGGCAGCCATGTTTAACGTTGAATCAAAACGATTTTTGACTAGGATCAACATCATGTCATGCTGATCATTTTAGAAAAAGTCCCATATCAATATCACTTATAGTTTTCAAGAAGAAGTCGCTACAAACTTGTATTTTAAAACTCTATTTTTAGCTTTGGCGGCCATCTTGGATTTCACATCAACATGAATTTTTGCTAGGATCAACTAGACTTTATGGGCAACATTTCTGTAAAGTTTCATGAATATCCATCCAGTAGTTTCAGCTGTGAAGTCGCTACAAATAAAAGTTTACGGACAGACAGACGGACAGACGGACAGACGGACGGACGGACGACGGACTCCGCACCACGGCATAAGCTCTGCTGATCTCTGATCAGTAGAGCTAAAAATCTATTTTTAGCTGTGACGGCCATCTTGAATTTCCGGCCGACCTGAAATTTTTCTAGGATCAATTAGACATCAAGAGCAACATTCCTGTAAAGTTTCATGACAATCCGCCAAGTAGTTTCAGAGAAGAAGTCGCTACAAGTTTTTACTATATAACTCTATGTAAACAAAGATGGCCGCTGGCAGCCATGTTTAACGTTGGATCAAAACGATTTTTGACTAGGATCAACATCATGTCATGCTGATCCTTTTAGAAAAAGTCCCATATCAATATCACTTATAGTTTTCAAGAAGAAGTCGCTACAAACTTGTATTTTAAAACTTTATTTTTAGCTTTGGCGGCCATCTTGGATTTCACATCAACATGAATTTTTGCTAGGATCAACTAGACTTTATGGGCAACATTTCTGTAAAGTTTCATGAATATCCATCCAGTAGTTTCAGCTGTGAAGTCGCTACAAATAAAAGTTTACGGACAGACAGACAGACGGACAGACGGACGACGGACGCCGCACCACAGCATAAGCTCCGCTGATCTCTGATCAGTTGAGCTAAAAATTGTTGGTTTGCAGTGCTCCGACCCAGAATTTTTGAGGTGGGTAGGTAGGTAGGGGAATTATTTTTTTATTTTTTTTGTTGCTTTATGGCTGATTATCAGTTATATGTCAAAAAACATAAAACAGTTTAAATCCTCACCCTCCAAGGCACTAGAACTAGGTTCACACAAGGCAACATTAAACAACACCATGAAGATGTTTGTATAAAAGACAATGACTTGTTTAAACATTTTTAATATTTAATATTGTCAGAATACTAATTTCATAATTATATTCTCTAAAAGTGCCTTCCAAAAAGACTGGGTGCTACTTAAAGCTGATATCCCGACAACAACAGGGAAATTGTACAGAAAAATGTAGGCTACACCGTTTCTAAGCCTAGTACTGATGTAACTTACATATATCTTCTACCATGTTATATTTTGTATATGTTATACTTTGTATAAATGTGTATCCTCACAGGCTTTACAGCCTATTGGAAATTTGAAAAAAGTATCTATCTATATGTTGCGAATCTGAACTCTTTTACTACAATATCAACGCCTTAACTGACCAGGAAAAACATCAACCTATTTAACAGACGCGTGTGTATTATGTAATAAACACTACATACATTTACATGGATTAATTCAGGCTAAACAACTTGATCCTGAGACTGACAAAGTTTTTAACTCAAGCCGACGTTTTGCACTCTATTTTGACAAGAGTTCCATCTTTTGTTATTATACTGCTCCCTCGATAATCCTATTGTTTACCAAATTATCTATGACTATCAAGTTCCTTCTAAAAATAATTTCATAATTACTTTCCAGTCTTTAATCAACACTCGCTGAAATTTTTTTAATATTGATCAAAAAATTCGTCAATTAAATCGCCGCTATATACCGTTTTATGCGGTCACTTATTCAATCAATCAATTACCTAATCAGTCAGCTGTTATATAACTAATCTGCTTTTACGATCAATCAAGAGTAATTACTGCCAGTCATCCTAAAACTGTGAATTCTGACGACTGTTTATTGCAATTATGCCCGGGAGTGTAGGATGCGAGTGCAACTACCCTGACAGGCTGGGTATCGGTTTTTCCCACTTCGACTGGCGCATTATGCAACATCGAGGGGGAACCAGTCTCGTTTTATGTGAACCGCAAAGAAAAAATCTACCATTTGTATGAGTCGGTCGCACACTGCAAACCAACAATTTTTTAAGGATGGCCTTGCGTATTCCCGAAACTTTGATGGTTATGTTAAAAATGATTCTAGTTTTCTTAAACAACATACAAAGAAGAACATACCAGGTGATATTTAATTAGTAGTAACATTTAGCGAAAGTGGTTGTAACTTTTAGCGGAACCTTAAGGACTATTGGTCAGCCATCTTTGAAAAAAAAATCCAAAATGGATGGGATATGACACCATTGTTAAAAATGAAGATTTTCTGTATAGGCCATGTGCCTCCAACACACGCATGATACACATGAAAAGCATGCAGGTGAATTGTAAATTGAAACATGCTGTATGGTGAAACATTCGGATAAACAGGTAATTTGATCCTATTCATATTTTATTATTAAGTTTGTGCTGTTTTTATAGGAAAATAATAAAAATTACTCTTGTGTTGCCATGTTTTTATTCACAACAGTCACTCAGTTGTGTTTAATACATCCAAAAATATAGTTGTCATTTATAATAGTTTGACAATTAAAACCCGTCAGTGCCACCATACTATAGCATTGAGATTATTTTGAAAGTACATGCCACTGAAAAAATAGCTTCTTTTTTTTACAATGAATGACTTTGAAATGTGGATGATGTGATAACATGGCATATTTAATTTAGAAATGATGTCTCGTGTGCCATTTTTAGATAAATGGACAATTCTATGGACAAATTTGTTTAACATAAAAAACAAAACATCTTAGAGTAAACTTGTGTCAAACTTTTCGAATATAAAGGGCACTATTTCTGCCAAATAAATATTGTTTCTGATATTATGTTTACATCAATAGTGTTGCATTAATGTCATTTATTAATATCATTGACAATGTTCATGACTATAATATGCATTTGGATGAAAATTTCAATTAATCATACCCCATCCATTTTGGATTTTTTTTCAAAGGTGGCTGACCAATAGTCCTTAACTTGTGTTACATATGCAGTGCTCGACATTAGGCATTGTCCGATAGGTTTTGGCAACCCAGACTTGGGTCCGGACAAGTTGATTCTGAATCCAGGTTGTCCGATTGGGTAAGTAGAAAACAATTTATAAATCAAAATGAAAACCCACGACAAATTACGCTGAAAACCCAAGCCAAATGACAAAATTCAAACCTCATCGTAGCGAGTGTTGTCTAATAGTAAGTGATTGTAAACTAGACAGTTTTGCGCATGCGCGGCAGGATTTTCCCTGCCGATATATATAGGTAGTTGCTTGTCGCAACACATTGCTTGGGATCCCTGTATTTGACGTTTTATTCTCCCGATTTTGAATGACAAAAAGCATTCCTTATGTTGTGAAAATATTGTTAATAAAATACAACAAAAGCAAGTTGTTTAATTATACGCTAATCGTAAATTTTACGAAATAAAAATCGCTTGAACATTTTGCGACAATCACGTATGACCGCTTTGCGGATTATGTACATGTATCACGCTCCATCGGATCGCAATCTCTGAATAGAAATGCTTTATTTTACATGTTTTAATGCCTTCACAGTAAAAAATTGAGATTTCATATTCGGACAAGTTCATTATAGGTCAGGACAAGTGGATTTCTGAAGTCACTTGGAAGTGGATTGTCGGACAAGTGGATCCAAAAGTTAATGTAGAGGCCTGCTATGGCACATATTTGTTACTTTTAGCAAAAACTGATTTTGTTACATTTAGCGGAAAATTGTTACATTTGCCAAAATCTTGTTACATAATTTCGTTGTTGTTACCCTTGCCGGTTTGTTACATTTAGGGTTGCTACAGGCCCCGCCATTTAAACTTATGCAAGCCAGGACCAAGGGAAACAACTATGTCGTGTCTTAAGTGTCCTTCAACCCTATTTCTGATGACAACACTGATGATTGAACGATTCGTGACCAAACTTACGCCATGTGGCAGCAGATAAATGAAGCCTTTTTTCACATATTTTTTTCGGATGTAAGGCACTGCTTCTCTGAGAAAATACCCGTATGCTCTGTGCTGCAATTCTCCGCAAAACACCGGTAGCCATCTTTACTGTTAATTACGCCTACGTATGCAAAATTAACGACAAAGGTCACAACTAGTGGAACGGATTGTAAAGGCTAGCAGGTAAGATAAGATAAGGTAAGGTAAGATAAGATAATATTTATTTCACGTCGGTTATGTACTAACAGTATAAACATAAGCTTTAAGCTTTTTTCCGACAAAACATAGTATCCATTTAACAAGCAAACAGAAGGCCTATTGGATTTAAAATGGCATTTAGGTATACATTAAGAAGACAATTTGAAATTATCTGAGTAGCTAATAAAATATACCCTAACCAAAACGTACCTAGTCAAAACGTACCCAAACAAAAGTCAAAACGTACCCAAACAAAAGTCAAAACGTACCTTACAGAAGCCAAAACGTACAATATATAAATTAAAGTTACATATTGATGTTTTAATGAATAAATACATTGCTTGCATGTTTTTTTGATTATGATTCGAAAATTATGTTACTTATATTGATTTTTTATTTAAAATTGCTCGCATAATGTACTTGTAGATATGAGTACTGCACAGAGTTTTTTGTTTGTTTTATCTCACTGACCGATGCTATTTGCGATCAGATGAATTGAGTTTGGTGTAGCAATTGCATCAAATGCATTATTTATAATGGATCCGCTATCTCTGCAAACACACATGTTTTTAACCTAAATATAACTCATATATAAATAATAAAATAAGCAAACTAATTAATTAATTATCAATACAATTATCAATACAATCAACTTTTAATAATTAGCGCTATTTCGGCAAACACACATTTTTAACCTAAATATAACTCACCTGAAGTGTATTTAATATTATAATTAACAAACTAATGAATTACACACCATTTTCATATGTACGTTTACACTTTTTTATTGGTACGTTTTGACTTCTCCATATGTACGTTTTGACTTCTCCAGAGGTACGTTTTGACTCAAAAATTAGGGGTACGTTTTGGCTAGGGTACGTTTTGACTGTAATCCAAATATATCATGCAAATTAAGCAACCGTAAACACAATATTTATAGACATGTTGATAAAACAGATACACGAGACTACATGAAGTTAACTATACAATATAATACAGTATAAGCAGGGGGTGTTTTTTAAACAGTACTCAGTATATCACATAACAAAATACCAAACATATAATCTAGACATAGCAAGAGGCTCTACCTATATATTTTTGTCCACCAATTGATATAAACTTTACTTAATTATAAAGAGGACTATGAAAAAGGTAAATGACAATAATTTCACCCCATGTAATATGCGTTTTGCTGGGGAAAAACAGGATTGAAAAGATCGGATTTTTGAAATTGTATTCGTAATTGTTTTAGACAAGCCGATTGCGGAGATTTTCCGATTTTATTCGTTTACAATCGGAACTGCCTCGTCGGATTGGCGAAGAGTTCCGATCGATTCGTTTACTATCGGAGCTGCCCCGAATAGTTTGTTTTCGTTCAACTGAATCGCATTGCGCATGTCCGAGAAAATCGTAAAAAATCGTAGTTCTCCGGCATGTATAAAAAGCTGGGCAGCATTTTATTCAAGATATTGTTTTGATCATAATTAATAATTTACAGAACTGGAATACGAACGATGTTTCTTCTTAGAATACTCATAAAATAGCTTTGTATACATATAAATGCAGTAATATTGAGTATTTAATATTTTACATTAAAAATCGCGTATATATAGGTAGTGCCTCTTCTTGACATTCTTTAAACAGTATAGCATTTAGTACTCAATAGTAAATAAGTGTAATGTCTAAAACCCGAAAAGTGTGCCGAACATTCGAAAAAAGCTGCATTCTCATTTCATATTCATGTGGGCAAGTGAACATACAAGCTACATTTGCTCACATGAACTGGTTACCCCCAATTTCACCCTGAATTGAGAGCACATAGTACTTGACAGTTAATGAAAAAATATTTTCCAGACATCTACATAGATTATCACATTTATACATTAAAGTATAAGTTTAAATAAATTACTAATATATGGAGATATATATACACACACACACAGTTTATATGTTCTGATGTCTAAAACCAGAGAAGTGTGCCGAACATGCAGGGAAGCTTTCCAGATTTTAAACCCGTCGTCAATGAAATATATAGCCAGCCCGCCTTCCAGATTCTATACCCGTCGTCAATGAAATAAATCTCCAGCCCGCCTTCCAGAGTCTATACCTGTCGTCAATAAAATAAATTTCCAGCCCGCCTTCCAGAGTCTATACCCGTCGTGAATAAAATATATCTCCAGCCCGCCTTCCAGATTCTACAACCATCCATATTCTCAATCGTCCAAGCGGTGGTTGGTAAATGGTTGTGATATAAAAAATTCATTCATTTTTTTTGTTTTGAAAATATTTTATTTTTCAATTTACACAATTATACAATAACACACATATTTACAAAGAGCAGTTACATTTTCTAAATACGGTACATATTTACATTATATAAATCAACAAAACACATGTTTTATTGTACACTTATGTCTCTCGAAAAACAGGATTATATTAGATGTGATAGGAGATAGGTTGTTAGGACGGTAATGAAAGGACAGAATAGATGAAAAGAATAGCAGACAGGAATAGAAGTGTACCACCACACTGTACGAGCTGTTTTAAACGTTTTCAGTTCTGAGCTGCAAAATGTTCCCATTTATCGTTGTGTTGTCTTATTTTCCCCCTAGATGTCGCTATTATTCTTTCTATGTTTTCAATTTTGTTTAAATATATTATAACGGTTGCAACACTGCAACTTCTTTGTATATTTACTTCTGAAAATAAAATACTTCGCAATCATTAATATACAATTTAAAATGCAAGAGTTAGCCGTTTTTGCCATACTTCCAAATGAGATCGTTTTAAAGTCTACATTGCATTGTATATTTTTATTGATTAAAATGTTTTGTACTTCTGTCCAAAAAGCTCGAGTAACTGGACATTCCCAAAATAAATGCTCGATAGTTTCTATGTGCATATTTATAACAAAAATCACAAACATTTGTGTTTGCAATTTTACATTTATGCAAAAAGTTGTTTGTTGGGAGAACTCGCATTATATATGTATACTGGAATGTTCTAAGTTTAGTGTCCATTAAGCATTCAAACGGTATAAGGTGAATTAGTTTCCAGTTTAGATTCGTAAATGTTTCGTCCCATTTTATATGAGGTTTTATAGCGAGATCCTTCTGAATACGTCTAATTTGCTTATTATATATAACTTTATTTGCATTCGTTGTTTTCTCTATTTCTTTTAACAGTGTTTGTTCAATATCAATATTGTTTCTAGTTTCTGTTTGAATTGCTTTCTTCCACATCTTTGGAATGCTTTGAATGATTGTTTAATATTGAAGAAACTCAGAGTTGTTTAGATTAAAAACCGTTTTTAAATGATCTTAACCCTAGTATTATATATATTATATAACTGTTCGATGTATTGTATACCTTTAATGTCCCATGTTTGTTTATAAAGCATTTTCCCTCTGTGTTTAATATACGTATTGTTTCATAAAATTTGTCACGAATATTGATCAATATTTTCCCTAACATTTATTGTTGACCATGATTCAACTATTTGCGATAAAAACGGTAATTTAAGAGTGTTTTTTCTTTGCATCTATTGTATTAAACTTGCTTTCAAACAATGTTTTTCCTCTACATTTATAAATTTCTTTCATATATATCGCGAAGGGGCGTCCGTGGCCGAGTGGTTAGAGTCTCTGACTTGAGATCACTTTCCCCTCACCGCTGTAGGTTCGATCCCCCAGGGGCCTAGGAATCTTTATGTGATGAAGCTATCCAGCTGGCTTGCGGAACGTCGGTGGTTCTACCCAGGTGCCCGCCCGTGCATACAAATTGCCCGGAGGGGCACCTGGGGTCTTCCTCCACCAGTGGAAGCTGGAAAGTCGCCATATGACCTAAGCTGTTGGTGCGACTATAAAATCCAATTCAATTCAATTCAATTCATATATATCGCCTTCCAATCACTGTGAGTGTTAGGATCCAGAAGTCTTTTAATCCAGTTTGCTTTTATTGTATTTATAAATAGGTTTATATCAATCATTTTTAAACCCCCATTTTTATAATCCTGAATTATTGTGTTTCTGTTTATTTTATCGGGTTTACCTTCCCATAAAAATTCAAACATTTTGTTTTTTATTCGGTTAATACAAACTTCATTTGGGGTCTCTAGAACTGTTAGAGGATATATGAGTTTGGGTAGTGCAAATGTTTTAATAACGGTTATTTTTCCAATTATTGACAAACTATGTTTTTTTCCAACGTTCTAAGCAATTGCAGAATTCATCTATCTTTGGTATAAGAGTAGTATAGAGAGTAGGGGTTTTGGCACAGTTTCTCCTCCCGAAAAGATTCACTCAAGAAACTATCAATAGCTCACCTGAGGCAAGAAGCCAGAGCCTCAGTCAGAAGCCTCGGATGCATACTATTAGCTACTCGAGCAGTCCTTCCAAAAGAAACTCCGCTGATATCCCTACTCTCTGTGCTACTAATCAATCCGGTTGTCATTTTAATAATATAACATTTCCAATTCATTAAGCAAAGTCAGACGGAACCGGACAGTAGTCTTCATCATCGCTCTGCATTTCATCTTTTACCATGGAGTATTTTACTTTTCTACACTTTGCTATTTTTGTATTTCAGTTCAAGAAGCTCTTCTCTGTTTCTATCCAGCTTGCGTTCATAATTATCCATTTCGACCAACAGTCGTCTTTTTTTAGTGTCCATAAAATCATCACGAACTACTTCATATTCTACTTCGAGCTGCCTACCTCTCATCAATTCTCTTCTTTATTTATCTTTTAAATTGTTAAGTTTTCTGCAAACCTTTTCTAATCTTTCTTGTTCCATTATATAATAATACTATATGTAATTTTTTTTAAGCCCTTATTTAATATTTTCAATATCCTTAAATGAGACCCAACTATTGAAATCCTCATTGTAGCCCTCTATTTAATCAATGCTTGTTTCTTTTTGTAATCACGTCGTATTACTTTTTCAATTCTAAATACTTCTTGGTCAGCTTTTATCATTTCTAATTCATAAAAGCTTCCATCAATGTTTTCGTTGTTTAAATCTTTTATTTTGTATGTCACAGGATTTGTGTTTTGAATTTCATCAACAACAAATATTTCTTCGGTCCAATTTGGGGTATAACCTTTCTCAAACGTTCTTTTATATTTGCTAATTCTAACATTATCCCCTATTTTAAACTTTGGCTTAATTTGAGTACTTTTTATCTTTCCATACAAGTTGAAATACACCGTTCCTTTTTTCTTTTCATCACTATCTTCAGCCGGTGTCATTTTAATACTCCGATGTTTTGTATTATTATACTTATTAACCATCGCCTGAAGCACGTCTAAATACGTATTTGTGTTGTTAGCTGTAAAATATTTCCACATCTTTTCTTTTAATGTCCTGTTAAATCGTTCAATTACTACAGCTTTTCCGAAATTAAAAGTGTGATACATTTCGATATTATTGTCACTAAGAAATTGCTAAAACGTCTTGTTATAAAACTCCACACCTTGATCAACCAACAACAATTTACACTGTCTTTCTGTACTGATTATCTGTTGAAACGCTTTGGTAATTTCTAAACCAGTTTTATTTGGAACCGGTACAACACAAGCAAATTTACTAAATACATCAATAACAGTGAGCAAATATTTAATACATTTATTATACTTTGAAAACGATTGCATGTCAACCAAGTCAGCAGACCATATTTTATCAATTTCATTAACAATTACACGGCGTTGAGTGAACTTTCTTTGTATTGGTTTATGAAGTTCATCTGCTAACTTGTCAGTCCATTTCAACGCCTTTTCTAGTTTTTTTAGTTTCCAAGACCAAGTTTATATTTTGTACTAATAACTGGTTTTACTATCAAATTCTTAGTAATCCTTTCTCCAATAGTTTTAGACTTACTTTTTTTAAACCGGCCAACATGCTTTTATCACACATTGATTTATTACTAGGGTTTTCATCATAACAATAATCATGATCTTTACAAACAGCATCTAGTTCATTTACCCGCTCTCCGCTATCAAGCGGATTACCAGGACCACAATATTTATAACAAGGAAGTGTTAATCCCTTTTTTAGGTAACAGAGGAAGCATAGCTTTGTGAATATCAATATTACCACCTTCTGTGTTTTTAACAAACTTTGTTTTAGTAATACCACAAGATGCACAAGTTGCTCTTAACATTTTTCTACCATTTTTTGCTAAAACATACTTAGGATCAACATTTTCAGTAACCTTTTTTTCTTTGATGCAATAACTCATATATAATATGATTAGATTAAACTTTGTTTACAAAATATGATTTTATAATGTTTTCATTTTCTATCGGCTTGTAAAGTTTTAATAATTTGTAAAGAATTATGTACACACTGTTTCCTACTTGTAATTTTTTAATGAAGAATAGGCAGAAATATCCACGTAGAACACTTGTTTTATCTTGATATTGAATAGTGTTGTATTTCATATTAGATATATACGCTAAAACTTCTTTTGGTGGGCTCAAACCAAACGGATCGAAGTAATAATTATCATAGTAACAAGTCCAGTGTTTACCAGGTCCAATATGATCATCAAGATTAATAATACCACATTTTTGTTTATTTTATTTTGTCGGTAATTTGTTTTTGCTAAACACTCCCCTGAATTTCTGTATACTAGCTGCTTGACCCATTTTATTATATCTAAGTTAGAGATAGGTTCATTTTTTTTTTATATAAATGGGGTACTTCTATATGGTCTGATTTGTGAGTCTACTTGTAAACCATTTCCACGATCAACTCTTAGTGCCTGTCCTCTTCTATCTACTTGCAAACCTTTTCCAGTCAAGCCACTAATAAGAGATCCGATCGACGGAATTCCTAATGATGCAAGAAGCCCAAGAAATCCTCCGTCCTGCTGTTGTTTTTTAGTTAGTTTAACAGGGCAGCGACCTTTTGACTTTGCTATTTTATTGTTTTGTGCAGCTGTTAATTTATTTGATTTTAAAAGTGTTTGTTTTTTATCACTAGGAACAGTTGCCGTTACATCTTGATGTTTGTTATCACTGGGAACAGTTACCGTTTTAGGAACAGTTGCCATTTTATTACTAGAAGCACTTGCCAGTACGTCTTACAGTTGTTTTTTTGTTAGTTTAATAGTGCAGCAACCTTTTGACTTTGCTATTTTGTTTTTTTGTGCAGCTGTTAATTTATTTGATTTTAAAAGTGTTTGTTTTTTATCAGCAGGAACAGTTACCATTCCATTTCCAAATATTTTACCAATTCCAGTACTTGCCAGACCGCTAAGTGCCCCTGTTGCTAAAGGCCCTAATATCTTTCGAGCAAATCTAGCAACTGTTGGTAATATTGTTTTAGTTAACAAACCAGCTAATGCACATAAAAAACCTCCATTTTTAGACTGAGATCTCATTTGCGATTTTGATATATTTATGTCTAATCCCCGTCCACCAGATTTAGCTTTGTTAATATTGTTAATCTGAGTAGCTGTCATCGACTAGGGGAAATTCTCAGTTAGTTAGTTATTTTTTAACCTGAGTGTTAATTCACTCTTATCCTCATAAGCCCTCGCTAAACTCTGTTTTGCCCATCTGTTAAATTTACTGAATAATTTACGTAAGTCATATATATTATAAGTTAGATTAAACAATAACTAGTTCATTTCCAACAGTATCAATAACAACATCTTCCTTGTATAATACTAAAGCGTAAACTTTATATATAGCGCTAGGAAGGTTATTTAATTTATATCTCAAACTTAGTTGTTTTGGATCAACACTGACTTCATTACAAGTGTAACTTAAATCGAAATATATCATTCCGAAGAGATTTTTAAAATTACTCGTATTGAGTAAAGTTCCAGTGTTTTTATCATTTTGCATTACGTTTGCGACCTTTTAATTATCCCACCCGGTCTGACCCGTGGTTTTAGTCATAAGTCGCGGGTATGGCCGGGTATGTTGTGATGCGGCTTCCGCGTAAATAGTCCCATCGTGATTACTGTTTTCTTTTGCTCCCTGACAAGAAATATGCTTTACAGGTGTCGATTTATTAACAAATCGATGTTATTACACAACACCGGTCATGTATAAATAGTATATGATAATTTTTAAGCAAAATAATTGTGTCCCTTATATGATACATATAACCGCATCACGCGTATAAATCGACGAAAGAGGAACAACATGGCGGCTTTTTCATTCAGAAATCAAATAAACTTGATTTAATAACATGGCCAGAACAATTATTGGATGTGTTAACATTTCTGCTAGAGAGTTGGGGCAATGGATGATGCATTACTTAGTTAGTAAGCTGAGACTGAGTTTCCAGGAAAAGTACTTTTGAGGATTTCTGATGAAGTTTTGCCCGGCGCATTCAATATGATTGATCATCCTTCATCAAGTTTATGACGTTGGAACTTGATGCGTTAAAGTTGAACGGTGGCGACGGTGTTTATGATAGTAAAACCCCAGAATGGTAAGTGTTGTATTTTATAACATGTATACATTTAGAATAATTCATTGTAAAACATTGCCTTCAGGAAACGTCCTTCAAAAAGTGAGGATGTTTTTTTTTTAACTATCGGTGCGTATTGACACAATTAGATAGACTCTTTTCACATGCAAAAAATTACATCAAAGTGAACACTTTATAAAAACAATATAAACTTGACAGGAATGAAATGTCATGCCCATGTACCCTGCCCTCTCTCTCATTCTCAACCAACTTTCATTCAGTCTGTTGTCAGAGCTCAACATGTAGAATCGCCGATTATCTAGGACAAGTGAGTCAGATTGTAGCAAGTTACATGTAAATATAAAGGGAATTTTAATTCAGTTAACAGTGAGTTCTAAAAATCATCTTTGAAATAAGTTATTTTCCATTGCCTATGTACACGTATTGGCAGTACTCCACCTAGGCTCGCGTTAACCATTCGCCAAATCACCATAGGCGAAACGAAACCCGAACTGTCGAATGAAAATCTTTAGAAATACATAGCAAATGCACCAGACTTTGTAAGAATAATTAATAACATCTCTGAATATTCTTATGATATTATCATAACTGTATTCAGTTTCTGGATAATAAACTCCATTTCCAACTTCCAATCTAGCTGATTGTAAATAGCAATTAGCATCAGCAGCATTTAGTTTAAAAGTATCTAAAAGGTGAGGATTTTGTGTTTGAGAAGAACTCTTGTCAGTCCTTTGTAGATAAACAAAAACATCTTTTGGACTTTTGACTCCAGCCGTTATTCTTAATATGGATTCAGTTAGTAGAGAACATCCGCTTACTTGTATCATTTCACGAAGATAAGTCCATCTTGTTGATGTCATATGATTTGTCATTACGTAACTTAAATCATCTGTGTTAAATATCATTCTGGGTATCCACAAAACTAATGTATTAATAACTACTCGACCATCATCACCACTTGATTTGAAAATTAACACATTATCATCTGTCAGTTGTAAGCTGATTTGAATCTGACTAGGAGGAAGCATGTTTGTTTCCAAACCTTCAAAGAAGGAATATTTGTTTAATGGAATTATAGAATTAACTTTTTGATTAGTTATGATTAAAGCATGACGAGTAGTAAATCCCAGGTTATAACCAGCTTGAACATCTCGAGATTCTGCAGCAGCCGTATTATCTAAATAAAAGTATTCGTTTGTTCCGGTTGTCTTTACATAATCGTCAGAAATTTTAAGCAAGCTTTTGACATTAACAAATCTGTGAAGATTATTTCCATCATAAACTATTTTTCCATTTTGCGTTATTTGCATTTGATCAATCAATGAAGCTGCATCGTTAATTAAAGCAATTCTGTCAGCGTCTGCGAAATTAGCTCCATCAGCAAGTTTGTTTACTCGAAAACTGATTTCAATTTATACCAATCAAAGTAAGAACTTCTATCATTTAGTGTAAACTGATAACCACTTTTCATTTGCTTGGTAGCATTTCCTGGTTGTATTATGGGGGTATCTAACTGAATAACATATCTAGTATTATATTGATTACTTCGAAACATCTATATATACTAGTAATTAGATTATTTTTTATTAATTAATCGATTAATTCTCGCATGAATTCCCCTTCCGGAAAGTAATCTATTAATTTTTGTATTCACGTCTTCTTCAGTTTCAGCTACAACTTCTTTTTTGTTATCAGCTTTTGTAAGTTCTTTTAAAATCATCTCACCTTTTGGTTTAGGTTTAATAACTGAAACTAACTTATCAGCAGCCATTATTCCTACTTCATCTCCAAGTTTTTTAGAACCGCTTTCTATGATTTGTTTACCAGCAGTTTCTAATGCTTTTTTGCCTGCTGTTTTCACAGACTCACTAAATATATTTGATCCAACCTTTGAAAAAATGTCAAATATGCCAGCTCCAGTTAATCGTTCAACTTGAATATATGTTCCTGTGCTAGTGTCATAAACTTTTTTTAAACGTGCCATATAACTTATGTTACATTAATTCCTTCAGAACAAATCAAAATGATGTGTGGACACCATTTAGATTATTATCGGTTCATCTTCGAAAGGATATGCTCTTGTAAGATTAGCTGTACTTATTTCATAAATAACATCCCCGTATGATCCATCAACAATATAATTACTTATCAAGTCACAGTGGATAGACAATGTATCGATATAATTTTTTTATGTTTGGTTTTACAGTTCCAATTTTAGTTTCTCTAATAACTGCATCTTTGTCAAACCCGATCAAGGTGTGAAAGTTTGATTCTCTTAAATCAAGCACAAAGTTATTATTAATGGTAACTATACATTTGAAACTTGATAAATCAAACTCAATTTTTATCGGGACAGGCGTGTCATCAGTTAAATCATTGTTTATAGTCAATGCTTCTTTTATGTAATTAACAATATCAGCATAACTGTAATTTCCATTTTTAAAAATAATACTTTTCCAATCTGTTCCATTGTGATATCTTATCACTTTGTTATTAAAATCTTCACTAATATTATACCACGAGTAATTCATGGAATTAATCTTATCGAGTCCAACGCCATACTGTTCGTTCCTGCCTAATATTAATGGTCTGTCAAATACAGTTGTAAAATTACTCGGTGTATTTGAGCTGTTAATTATTGACGCTTTCTCTGATGATAATACAATTTTTGTTCCATATAATATAGGATAGATAAAATTAATCACCTTTAAAGTACAGTTTAAAACTTGATTTTTCAAAGTTGAAAACTTGCGTAGTGCGAGATCTCATGCTTATAAAGATGATCTAAAAATGTGATTTCGGAAGATATGCTTCAGTTGTTTGTTTTAGTATTCGTTTACCATTTTCTATTTTTGGCCGAGGAGGTGATAACCCGTCAGCATTAAACAAACTAAAAATTTCTATTTCAATGTTTATATTCGTAACTGTATATGTAAGGTCTGCTTCAACTACATAGCGCCCGGGTTTTCGAATTGTTACCGCACCATCAGTTCTCGTTGCATAATTTCCACTTTTTACAAATGGATTGGCTGCAAAAGTAAACGCTTCGAGAAAATCATTACGTTTGGTTCTGTCAAGTGGTTTTCGTGTTGGATATGATGCATAACCGGCACGATCTTTCATAATGCTAATTCCATCATCTATTGTATACAAACAGTAGAATCCGACTTAAATAGTCTACATTTCTTTTACTTTCAACTCATCAATTATACCAAGAATTGCTGTGTGGCGACTATCAGACTTTTGATTAAACTGTTTTAATGAAGCTATTTCACCATCTAAAGCCTTGCTTCTTTCATCCTGAGCAGCTTTCAATTGCTTTGAAACATCATCAATAGCAGTGTTACGTTTATCAGTGTCAATCAGTTTGCTCAAAGCAATATCCAGCGACTTACAGTCAACCATTTTCTTTTTGATGTCTTCAAACTCTTTGCTGATATCGTCGACGTTAGTACTTGTCTGCCCATTTAATATTTTTATTTGAGTTATTTCAGCAGCAAAAGCAGTTCTCATTTGTTTTGAAGCATCGGCAATAGCAGTTTCTAGTTAATTGTTATCAACCATTTGTTTGTTGATTCCCTCGATCCGTGTATTAATATTTTGAACACCAATTCTTATTTGTTCGTTTAATTTCTTGAAGTTTTCACTCTCTTCCATAAATACATCTTCTTTTTTTTCTAACTCTTTCAAAGCATCACTCAAAAGTTTTATTTCATCTTTCAATCCGTTTTGAATTTCAATCATTTTCGCACGGTTTGCTTGTAACTTTGTTTGTATCAGACTTAGTTTATCATCAACCCCTGTTGTTAAATATTTCATCATGTCTGGAATTTTATCAATATTATAATCACGTATGATTTTTGCTACTCTTCTTTGAGTAAATTGCTTTGTTGCTGAATCATCTGCTTTTTCCGGATCACCAACATTGGTAATTTTATTATTATCCATGTTGAGATCAATTTTTAAAACATTTTCCTGGTTTTGTTAAGATAATTAACCAGATGTTTTTGTTTTACATACTCAGGCAGCACAATACCAAAATTTGTAATATTAACGCTGCCAGTAGTAACTTCCCCACCAAGATCATTAAAAAGTCCCATTATATATAATATGATTAGATTAAATTTCACCAGTGAAGTTTCTTTTGATCAACTTTCTAGGGCGATCAAGATACAAAAAGTCGTACTGCTTGTCAGTTGCTATTTTATACTGATCTTTACTGACATCTTGCTCGTTGGAAAGCATACCCAGCTCACGATTAACTGGAGTTGCAAAGAAGATGTAATTAGAGCAATTTAGCCGAATATCTTTGGGAGTTTTATAGTAAGATTGAGATAAATAAATTACACAACAATTTTTGTGTCTTCCCTGGATAAAATAATTAATAATATCGTTTTGATTGCGTTCACAAACATAATCATCAAAAATGACTATCTTCTGGTTATCTGATTCTAAAGTATCCACCGGGATAACTTCATCATTTGAATATTCTAAAATGTCTTCGACTGGGATTTTATTCTTTTTTGCTATCTTTTCAAGTTTTTGTGATAAGACCTGATACTTCGACTGCTCCAAGTTTTTAGCAAACAAATAAATCTTGTCATAATAAACTAAAGGTTTCAGCAACATGTGAACTAATGTGTTTGTCTTGCCAGATCCTGAATTACCGCAAATTAACATTCTAAAACAACAGTCTGGCATAAAGTTCCATATTTGTTTAAAATGATCGTTTTCTGTTTTCATATCATAGTTTGGAATTTGCATTATAATAATACTTAGATAATACTTGTCTTAGCTTATCTTAACTTATCTTAATTTATCTTATTTTAATCTAACTTATATTATACATGTCTTTATTAAAATGGAAAGAATTAGCAGATAAAAAGCGAAAAGCGAGTGAGCTTGTCAAAGAATACGAAAATAGAGTTACCCGAAAAAGACTCGAAAAAGGAGCTAGTCGTGATTTTGTTCAAAGAAGTATTTAAACCTGTGACTAGCGAAATAACAGAGCAGACAACGCGGCTAGCTGAACATTTGATTACCCTTCCAGAAATACGTCAACAGTTGGCAATACGTCCGCAGTTAATTGCACCGCCTGATCGTGGAGCTATAACATCACCACCGCCACCGCAGCCTCCACCACCGCTGCTACCACCACCACCACCACATGCTTTTAAAAATCAGTTGTCAAGCAAACTGTAGATCCTAAAGACCAAGCACCGGCGGCTGATTTCAGGGAGGAACTAAAGCGGGAGATAGAGTCTGGACCAAAATTAAAAAAAGCTTCAGACAGAATGCTTAAGTCAAAACCTGCCAAATCCACGGAAGCATTATTTGAAGCAGTCCAAAAGAAACGCACATCAATTGATCCCGATGGCGAAGAAATAGAAGAAGAAGAATGGGGAGAAGAACCTGCTGCGAGGCCTAAGGAACCTAAAGCGGTGTCTGATATTGACTTGGATGCTGGTATGAATAAAGACGTACTTGATAAGTATGGCTTACCGCTCCCAACTAAAATACCAGGTATTACTGATGGAAGTGCTGATTATGATGAATATGTTAAAAGGGCTGAAGAGATATATGATAAATTGCGTTCCGAGACAAGAGGTATAAGGACAAGAGCAGAGAACCGCGATGAAAAAAACCTCAAGGAGAAGTTCGAAAATGCAAAAACCAATGTGACTAAACTTAAATATTCAAAATTACTCGGTGACCTCAATCGTGTCAAACAAGATAGAGCTTTTAGAAGAACATAATAAAAAAGCAGATGAGGCAAATGCTCTGAATTTTTATATGGAAAAGTTGCCTGAGCGAATTCGAACAGCTAGTGAAACTATACAAAAGACTGGCAAAGGGATACAACAAAATAAAAATTCCTACAAAGTTGACAAAGATGGTCACTACGGAATGTTACAAATTGATTTACCCAAGCTTGTTGGCCATCATAAACTTAATGCCAGGCAAGGAAAAGCAGTTGTGCTAGATATGAAAGTGGATGATGATTTTATAGACTTGATAACAAAGCGTTACAATAATGGAAAAACTTATTCAAAACTGTCCCAGAATGTTTTTAAAGAACTAACAGAATTATCTGATTTACCAATTCATAAAGGTTCTTCAAAGTTCAAAAAGATTTTAGGAGGTTGTGCTGATGTTGAATATTACAATAGCCCCAACGATTTGATGGATGATCTAGAGTTGGCATTTGGAAGTATCGAATCAGGAAATAATAGTCCACAGGTAATAAATAAAGGTATTAGCATAATCAATGAATTATTAAAAATAGGTAAAATGTCACCCAAAGAATACGAGCAACTATTTTTCAAATATTTTAATTAAAATTATTGTTTAACTGTAATTATACGTGAAAACCAAAAAAGAATTAATTGATCACTTGGCGCGACTTGTGGCTGCATACAGACGCAGTTATAAATTGTGCGGTATTATAAACACAACGTTACAGATTACCAGTGGTATAATTGGTTGTGGTGCTATTCTAGCATTAGTTCCAGCAATTCCTGTTTTCATAGCTGTAGTTGGCGCAGTTCCTCCGATAGTTGCTGTTTTAGAAAGTAAAACAAGAATAGCAGAAGAAAAGACTTTGTTAAAAACACATCATAGGAGTTTTAAACAACTTCGATCATATGTCCAAACAACAACAGGACTAGAAAACGATGAAGAGGTAATTAGGATTACCTTCAATAAAATATTAGAGATTCAAATGAATGATAACTTTACAGAACCTCTGGAAATGTATATGAAAAGGTTCAAACTTAATGGGCATTAAGCTAGTAGAGATGCACCGTAGGAGCATCTGTTCAGGTTAAACGGTCATGGCATTCAGTCGTAATTCTTTTTTGATTTGTTTCCATATCCTATATCCATATCCATATCCTATCGTACTTGTCTCTGGTTGATTTTGTTTTAATCGGTTTTGTTTCTTTTTCTATTTTTAATATTTTAAATATTTTCTGAAAAATGTATTCAAATTTGATTGATCTTTTCCGACCTTCTAGCTTATCTCAAATCTTTACAATTTTGTAAAACAAATCTTCAAATCTTTGTCTATTTACAGAAGACAAATCAAATGCTACCAAGTATTTATCTAAATGATACTTTCTGTCGTAAATAGTTTTCTTTTGGCTGTAGTTGTAACCTGTGATAAGATTATAACCATTGTGAGTGCCACAATTAAGGCAAACACGCTCGTTATCAAAAACTTCACAAGTATCATTACAATTCACACATGCGTATGTATACTTGTAACACAGTTTAGCCCTGGTACAATATTTACAAAGCTTCTTTTTATTAGTTGTGTAAAATAAGATGCAATCTGTGCACATCCCAGGAGGATCAATAATATCTAAAACTCTTTTACAATATTTGCAATTCATTATATTATACTATAGAATTATATTTAAATAAGGCTTAAAAATATTATCTTATGTAATATTATAATGGAACAAGTAGGAAAGAAAATCAAAAACTTTAAGAAAGACCAAATGGCACATGCCCAAACGGTTGATTTTGAAGATATGAGTAAACTCGACAAAGAGTTAATAGTTTTTACAAACTTTCAAGATCTGACTAAAATAATTATAACAATGACACAACAACTAAAATTACCATGGAAAATAAAAAAAAAGCAGATATAAACAAGCTGCATGCTTTTTGTAAAAAACAAATTTCAGAGGCAACTCATGGTTTTGTAACTGAGGCTGCTTTTATTCCTTACTACAGCATTTTGTTAGACAAAGGAATTAATATCATTATGTATGGATAAATAAAAAATAATATAATCTAACCGGGGAATTCATATTTTACTTCAAAATAATTAATTAATTAATTAATAGGAGCTTAAAGAAATAATCTCATGTTATATTATATAATGAGTATCCGTGAAATTGAAACATCCCCAAAACAGTATAGCAAGATTTTTAAAGTAGATATTTATAACAGTATTGATCCTGTTGTTCAGCTGCAAAAAGCACACCATCCTGCTGTAAAGTTTCTTAAAGCAGAACTAACAAAAACAGGTGGATTTAAATTAAGCATTGATCTTAAACTTACTTTTAAAAAGACAATACTACATGAAAAAGGAGGCTTTACTAATGTATACAAAACAGCTTACTTTGCCTCAAAAGCTGTAATAATATTAAACAAAAATCAAATACCAGAAGCATTAAACAAAGCACGGGAAGAAATTTTAAATAGAATTGGTAATTGGCTTTCTGAAGGAAGTGGTTGGATAATTGAAACACTAAACGCACACTATATAAATCGAATAAAGTATAAGCTTTTGCGAGGCAGCTCTTACTTGGCTTTACCAAAAGAACTGCAACACAACACAAAAGGATTGGTAAATATAAAAAATGAAGATAACAAATGCTTTAGATGGTGCCATTTGGCTTATAAATTTGCTGTTAAAAAAATTCTTCAAAGAATAACAAAGTACAAAAATCATATTGGTGATCTTGATTACAAAGGAATTACATTTCCTATTACTATCAAACAAATCTCAAAAATAGAAAAACAAAACAACATTTGTTTTAACATATTTGGATATGAAGATAATCAAGTATACCATTTGTGCATATCAAAAAATAAAACAAAAGAATCGTGTGATATGCTTTTGATCACTGAAAAAGAAAAAAAATCATTACGTGTGGATAAAAGATTTTAATAGACTGATGTTTAGTCAAACACTATACAAAGGGAAAAAATGGTTTTGTAAAACATGACTGCAATAATTTAAATTCGAAAGGGTGTTAAAAGCTCATGAGCCTGATTGTCTTTCACTTAACGGAAAACAAGCAATAAAAATGCCAAGTAAAGAGGAAAAAGTTAAGTTTTAAAACTACGACAGGCAACTAATGGTTCCGTTTGTTATATATGCTGATTTTGAAGCAGTAACCGAAAGTATTTCTTCGGCATCAAACAATCCTAAAAGATCACATAGAGAAGCATATCAAAAGCAGACTGATTGCAGTTATGGGTATAAGGTTGTTTGTTGTTATGATGATCAATATTCAAAACCAGTTGTAACGTATAGAGGTCCGAATGCTGTTTACAAGTTTTTGAAAAAAATTATAGAATAAGAAAGGTGGTGTAAGAAAACTATGAATGCAAACTTTAAAAACGATCTAGTAATGTCACAGGAAGAAGAAGCTAGATTCCAAAAATCTAGATCATGCCATATTTGTGGTAATGGTTTTTCAATAACTCTTAAAAAAGATGACCCAAGTCGTACAGTAGCATATGAAAACTCCTTTAGAAAAGTTAGAGATCATTGTCATATAACTGGAAAGTACAGAGGAAGCGCTCATGACATATGTAATATTAATTACAAACTAACTAAAAAAATACCTGTTGTGTTTCATAACTTGAGAGGATATGACTCTCACTTCATAATGCAACACATCGGAAAGTTTAAACAAAACATAAATGTTATACCGAATAACATGGAAAAGTATATGGCTTTCATGTTAGGAAAACGTTTAGTATTTATTGATAGTTTTCAGTTTATGTCCCAATCATTAGATAATCTAGTAAAAAACGTTCCGTCGTTTCAATACATATCTCAAGAATATAGCGGTAAAAAGTTAGACTTGCTAAAAAGAAAAGGCGTTTATCCTTATTAACAGTTTTGAACGCTTCAAGGATACTAAGTTACCTGGCAAAGATAGCTTTTATTCTCAATTAAATAATGAACATATTTCAGATGTAGATTATGATCATGCTAAAAATATATGGAAAATATTTAAGATTAAAAATATGGGATAATACCATGATCTATATATCAAGACTGATGTGCTGTTGCTGGCAGATGTTTTTGAAAACTTTAGAAAAATGTGTATTGAGTATTACAAATTAGATCCTTGTCATTACTTCAGTAGTCCTGGTTTAGCCTGGGATGCATGCCTTAAGATGACTGGTATCCAACTTGATTTAATAACTGATATTGATCAATATTTGTTTGTGGAAAAAGGATTAAGAGGCGGCACGAGTTATATTGCAAACAGATATTCACAGGCTAACAATAAATATATGAAAAACTATGACCACTAGCGGATCCAGGGGGGGGGGGGGCGCACCCGGCGCGCGCCCCGCCCTAAAAATTCCGGATCATACATGTATGTCCATTTTACTGTAGATAAAATATCAAATACGCCCTCAGTATAAAAAATTTTATCGCTCGCTTCGCTCGCTCGACGCATCATGACTAATGAGTGGTTTAATTAACACATTGTTAAATCCTTTTATTTGAAAACGGACTTTTTTATTCATACATGTATGTCCATGTTACTGTAGATAATATATCAAACAATTTCGATGCACACCCTCAGTATAAAAAAAATTCTCGCTCGCTCGACGCATAATGGCTAATGAGTGGTTTAATTAACACATTGTTAAATCCTTTTATTTGAAAACGGACTTTTTATTCATACATGTATGTCCATGTTACTGTAGATAATATATCAAACAATTTCGATGCACGCCCTCAGTATAAACAAATTTCTCGCTCGTTCGACGCATAATGGCTAATGAGTGGTTTAATTAACACATTGTTAAATCCGTTTATTTGAAAACGGACTTTTTTTTATTCATACATGTATGTCCATGTTATTGTAGATAAAATATCAAACAATTTCGTTGCACGCCCTCAGTATAAACAAATTTCTCGCTCGCTTCGCTCGCTTGACGCATAATGGCTAATGAGTGGTTTAATTAACACATTGTTAAATTCTTTCATTTGAAAACGGACTTTTGTTATTCATACGTGTATGTCCATGTTACTGTAGATAAAACATCAAACAATTTAGATGGACGCCCTCAGTTTAATTTTGTTTCTCGCTCGCTTCGCTCGCTCGACGCATAATGGCTAATACGTGGTTTAATTAACACATTGTTAAATCCTTTTATTTGAAAACGGACTTTTTTACCCTATAAATGCACTACCGCAAACGTTTTATGAGGCTAGAGACGGACCCGAAAATTGACCAAAATATTACGCCCCCCCTAAGCTGAAATCCTGGATCCGCCCCTGATGACAAGAAAAAAGAAAGTAAGTACATAATATATCTTGATGCTAATAACTTGTACGGGTGGGCCATGTGTCAACCGTTGCCTACTGGCAACTTCAAGTGGGTTGATAAGATTGAAAAAGGAAAATCAAATTACATTGTTGAGTGTGATATCGAGTATCCTGAGAAACTGCATGAGTCGCATAATGATTATCATCTCGCTCCGGAAAGTTTAAACATAAAAGATGAGTGGTTGTCAGGCTATTGTAAAAAATTAAAACAAAAGTTTAATTTAGGACATTGCAATGTTAATAAACTTGTTACAACACTAAAAAATAAAGAAAAGTATGTCGCGCATTTTAGAAACTTAGAATTGTATAAAACACTTGGATTAAAGGTGACACAAATACATCGAATACTACAGTTCGACGAATCGGAGTGGTTAAAGACATACATAGATTTTAATACTGCCAAGAGGACAGCTGTTAAAAATGCTTTTGAAAAGGATTTCTTCAAACTGATGAACAATTCAATTTTTGGTAAAACTATGGAAAATTTGAGAAAAAGAATTAATGTTAAATTGACTCACGATGAGGAATTCCTTTTAAAATATGCAGCAAGACCTTTATTTATTTCTTGTAAAATGTTTAATGAAAATTTATTTGCTATAAACAGAATAAAAGAACGATTAGTTTTAAATCGTCCTTGTTATGTTGGCATGTGTATTTTAGTCTTGTCAAAATATTTGATGTATGATTTCCATTACAACTATATCAAACACAAATATGATAGAAAAGCTAAGTTATTATTTACTGATACCGATTCCTTGTGTTATGAAATAGAAACAAAGATGTGTATGCGGACTTTTACAAGGATAAAGAACTGTTTGATAATTGCGATTATGATCAAAAAAGTAAATTTCATTGTAATGATAATAAAAAGGTTATTAGCAAGATGAAAGATGAAACGTGCGGTATGCCTATTGTTTAATTTGTTGGTTTGCGAAGTAAACTATATTCGTATGTGCTAGATAATGAGGTTAGTACAAAGAAATGTAAGGGTGTTAAAAAGTGTGTTGTTAAAAAACAGATAGCACATGACGATTACAAAAAGATTTTGTTTACGGCAACAGAAGCTCACCATGAGATGAAAGTTGCGAGATGACAAAAGCATAACATAAGCAGCTATGCAATAAATAAAAAAAGTTTATCAGCTTATGATGAAAAACGGTACATACTAGATAATGGGCAAAATACATTAGCATACAAGTAAAATACTCCACGGTAAAAAATGATATGCAGAGCGATGATGAAGACTACTGCCCGATTCCGTCTGACTTTGCCTAATGAGTTGCAAATGTTATGTTATTAAAATGACAACCGGATTGATTAGTAGTATGGAGAGTAGGGATATCAGCGGAGTTTCTTTTGTAAGGACTGCTCGAGTAGCTAATAGTATGCATCCGAGGCTTCTGACTCGGATGTGACTTTATTTAAATAAAGACATGCCTGGCTTCTTGCCTCAGGTGAGCTATTGTTAGTTTCTTGAGTGAATCTTTTCGGGAGGAGAAACTGTGCAAAAACCCCTACTCTCTATACTACTTATAAGGTTTTCTTGGTGGCATTTTGACCTATCATTTGTAAAAACAATTCCCAGTGTTGTTGCTTTATTGTTTGTCCATATAAAGTGTTTATCTTTGCAATATTTTTCATCTGTATTTTTGAGTGAGCCAAAACGCAATATTACCGATTTGTTTATGCTTAACTTGAGTCCTGATGTCAAACTGAATTTATCTATTAGTCTAATTAAAGATTCAAATGTTTTCTTCGAACCATCTAGTATGAAAGTGGCATCATCTGCAAAAGCTGTATTTTTTTATTTCTTTATTAGCCATTAGTACAACTTTAATGTCGTTTTCTGTTCTAATGGCTTTATAAAGAATCTCAATTACAACTAGGAAAATATATGGTGACATTGGGCATCCTTGTCCTACTCCTCTTTCTATTTTAAAAAAAGTCAGACATGTTTCCTTTGTTTGATACACAACTTTGGGCATCTCTGTAAAACAGTTTAATCCAATTAACAAGCGTTGTTCCAAAATTAAAATATGTTAAACATTGTAAAATAAAATCATGATCTAAGCTATCAAATGCCTTTTCGAAATCAGCAAAAAATATATGTCCTGGTAAATTGTCTTCGTTCAAATAGTCGATTATTTCAAATATTGTTCTTATATTCTCTCCTATGTATCTTCCCTTTATAAAACCTGTTTCCCTATTGTCTATAAGTGTGTATAAAACCTTTTTCATACGGTTAGCTATACATTTCATCGCGATTTTATAGTCGACATTTAATAAACTATTTGGCCTCCAGTTCATAAGTGAAGTTAAGTCTTTATTTTCATTCTGTCTCACTAATTATTCCTTCACAAGTTTCTTTTTGTTGGTCATTTAGAACATTTTCTTTTGTATTTGGGAAAAAAGTATTTTTGCTTTCTTCGGTTTTAATTTTACTGTACAATTGCTTATAGTATGTCATTGTTTCTGTCAATATTTTTTGAGAGTCTGTTACTTCTTTATTATTTTTAATTATGCTCGTGATTGTCTTTTGTTCTGATTTTTTTTTCTCGAGGCTTGCAAAATAGTTTGTATTACTTCCGCACCTTCAATCCATTCAGCTTTTGCCCTTAAAATAATACCTTGTGTCTTTTTCTCTATAATATTTTCGAGTTTTGATTTCAGTTGATTATAGTTTTATTAAGTAATTCCTCATTTTCGGGGTTATTTGATAAATCCAGTTCAAGTTTGTCGATATTTTCATTTAATGTGTGTTCTACTTTGCGTTCCCGTTTTTTTCCCCTGAGGAATATAATATTGTTTCATTTCGGATTGTACCTTTAATAACCTCCCAAAGCGTGTTAGGATTTGCATCTTTTTTTATGTTGACTGTTTCTTGTAATGAATTTCGTATTCGTTCTTGATATTCCTTATCTAAAATCACACTATAGTTTAATTTAAAATACCCTGGACCACGTGGTTGTTTTTCAATTTTAAGATTAAAATATACTATTGAATGATCGGAGCGTAAGCCTGCAGTAATTTTACACTTTGAAATAGCATTAACAATATTTGACGAAACCTAAAAGTAATCGAGTCTACAGAATATTGGAGGTTTATGGTTGGAGTGCCATTAATAATGTCAGGTAGTTGGATTTAAAACTCTCATTAATGTCATTTGCCGATATAATATTATTTATTTTTTCTCTACTTTTTTTATAAGTGTTAACGCTACCATTTTTCTTATCGTTATCAACATCAATAACTGTGTTAAAATCTCTACCTATAATTAAAGTTTCATGATTATTTGTTAAAACGAATTCTTCAATCTTTGTCAGAACATTTGAATTATCTGTGACTTTATTCGGGCCATACACATTAAGCAGTAATAATTCTCTATCATCTACATTCAATTTTAATGATTGCATTCTGCCGTTAATTATATTTTTATATTCCATTACATCATATGTAAAATTTGAGTTGATAAGAATGCCCACGCCAGTACTAGTTTTGCTACTTCCGCTGAAAAAAGCATCATTTTCCCACTCAAGTTTCCATTAGGTGAACGTGCTTTCATCGCAATGAAGTTCTTGCAAAAAACATACAGAGTATTTATTTTGTTTATTTGTTATCTTTTATTGTAATCCCCAAGTCCCTTTACATTAAAGGTACAGAACTTAATGTCCATTGTTTATAATATTTTTGTTTGGATAAAAAAAAGCAAGGTACCATCGAGCATTACACAGAAGACAGTAAGGAAAAGTGATAGCGAAATAAAGAACTAAGACAACTAAGAAAACTAGACAGCCTTTAAATCATAAATTATTTTTCAGGAATTCCCACTCACTCTACTTAGCGGCTAATTCCTTAAAAATTATTTATGATTTAAAGTAGTGGGCGCTCTGGCGCCGCCAAGATTTTGTACAAAACTGATAGACCAAGTATACGTCATCAGTCTTATAACAATGCATAACGATATTCAATATATACCATTGCAATCAGCGAAGTTTAGACAAAACTTATCAAACTGACACTTTACCAATAACATAATGCCTATATGCATAACGTTTCAGTATACAACGTATCGAGAAGCTAACTCACAACAAAACAACAAAAAAAACACATACACACATATACAGATTGAGCATCGAAGAAGTTATACATGTATTTGTGTCGGTTTCATGGTTATAATTTAACAAAGCACGTTCTGCCATGCTGACAAACTGGAAAATAACATATATATTTAGAAACTGATAAAGCATGATTATGTATTGAAAAATATCAAAATGTTGAATTTTTTCATTAAATACTCTTACACGTTCGTGTATTATAGAACAGATTCATTATCACAAAATTAAATGTAACCTTTTGAAATAACTGCATGACCTACTACATATCAAATTTTTGTTTTATGTTTTATTTTCACAAAATGCATGCTTATAGCCAGAAATATGCATAGTGAAAAAAAAAAGAAAAAAAGACAACAACAAACAAACAAACAAACAAAAAGGCAACAGAAAAATGATTTTGATTACCGTTGATAACTTTTGCCATATATGTTTTTTGGTGTTTTTGAACATAATATATCATACAATGTGTCGTTCTAGTGAATGGATTATACTACAATACAATATACATGTGATACAACCGGAAACAGCAACACAATTATATCTATATTCAACACATTTAGATATGGAATATGATAAAATCCAGTATAAATTGTATTGCATATTTTGACGTTGTCTAAATAGAAATCTAAGGATAACTGTCACACATGGTCATAATGTGCTTGATTATGTTTTGTTTGCATGTTTGATGAAGATAACAATTTAACTTGATATAAAGAGAAACTGTATTTGTCCATTTGCTTGTGGGTGCTCGTATTCTTTTTACAAACGTTATAAGAAACGAGTATTAACGAAGCGTCCATTTGTTTTTCACTCTAACGAAACGAAATTTTAGAGAGATACAAGGATTTTCCTTACAATGAATTTGTATGAAACAGATGATAAAAACAATAGAACTCATGAGACTGCGCTACATCCATAGTTTTCCCTCTAACGAAACGAAATTTTAGTGATTTTGTTATTAACAACGATTGTGTATGACAAATAAGAAAACTCATGAGAATGTGTTTATAGGAATCATAATTACAAACACGCCATTCCTATAAGTAAGCAGGATCAAATATATATACATTTTCATGCCAATACATTTGGAGGCAACAGTTACACACATATACAGTGGGAAGAGTATGGTTGAATACTTAAAATATTTTAACAGATAATATATACATAGTTTGCATTAGTAATCACAATAAATCAACGTAATTCCCATAATGATAAATGCAGCTATAATATACTTCTAAATATAAGAAGATAAGAGCAATTTGTCCACATAATTCATATACTGTTGAGTACAGTTATACTATGCATGTAATATAAGGAAGTCATATTCACATGTTTAAATAAAAAGCAGAAAGTAACACTATTACTTAAAAAGCACATCATTTGAATAATTGTAATTCTTCAAAACGCATGCAAATCGAATAATTCTTTGCTTAATTATCATGTTTATGTATTTTGCCTTTTACATATCCGCCGAGCAATATTACTTTTACCTGTACGATTTAAAAACATGAATGTCCCGTGCGGTATACTCTTGCATGCGTAAAATAGTAAAGACAATGGTCATTCGTACAAAGTCAATTTTCAATTATTAACAGACAGTAGAATAGTACTGTACATGGAGGTAGGTCATTCAATCCCCATATGAGCCTAAATACATACATATATGTACACACATACACATATATACACCAAAATACACATACATATAAACGTATACATATACACATACATATAAACGTATACACATACATACACCTACATATACTCACATATATATATACATACATATACATATCTCGCAATTGACACTAATATTTGCAATTTCTTCTAGAAACCAGAACAAGGCAACATTGTTGAGCAGTTCATAGAAAGGTACAAACAATACAAAACACGATTTCTTTTGATTTTTTTTAAATCATATCGTTTTATAAAACAACAAGTCCTAGTCACACCTTCTAGCGGTACCAACTGGAAAATACGTTTTTTCAACACAGAAAATATGTAGGCTAACGCACAGACATATTAATCAATTTGTTATTTGGGGTGTGGCTAACGTGACAGGTCGTATTCAAACACTCACTTAATACTTTGTTGAAAAAAAGTACATTTCATGGAATATACTAATTTATAGTCAATAAATTATACTCCATATAATGTATATTGTGTTCAATATATTATTAATATATTCCGTGAAATATTCATTGTGTTTAACAAAGCCTTCAATATTGTTATGATTTGTTTTATGATTTGTGTTATTAGTTTTACATACTGTATTAGTTTGATTAGATACTGTATTAGTTTGATTAGTTTTGTATTCAATGTATCAGATATAGGTTCCTCGGTGCATGCTTAGTGTCATTTACATAGCACAGGCATGCCTGCTAAATAAGTTATGACTGTCATAGCACGGGCATGCCTGCTAAATGATTTATGACTGTTAATGGCAGAAGTTCACTGGTGAAAGTTCACTGAGATGCAGCATCTAGGTTAAAGCTTAGCAATGGCTTACTTGCTAACTCATTATATTTATAAGATTAAAGCCCTATAAAAAGGGCAGCACGCATGCATTGAGTCAGTTTTTAGTTAGGATTTTGGATGTTATTTAGGACTTAGATTGGATTTTATTATTATTCATTATCATTGTTAAAATTGTGTTTGAAATTATCATTGGTTTTGTAAACAGAAATAGTGTTATAAACGTAGAAAATAAAAGTTTGTAACCAAACAGTGGATTTATGTGTGATTTAAACTTCCAACTTTGAGGACATACCAATATATAATAAAACATTACTTTTCCCAACACTGGTGGCAGCGGTGGGATTCGAACCCACATGCTGCGGCTACATTTCCACCATCATTTGCACGGACAAAAGTTAATATTGATAATCTCCACCAGAAACTGTCAGGATATCCCGTCGTTCGTGCACCACCAATATAGGAATCGCCTCGTCGCTACGTCTAACCTCAACCACCAGAGAGTGGCAGAGACCCGTCCCATGCTGTATTGAACCCCTGGGTGACACAGGAGTTATGTTGTAGGACAATTCCAACGCAGAACCTACCCTTGGGTAACACAAGAGTAATGCATAAAGTTCCTGGGTGACACAGGAGTTCTGTTGTAGGACAATTCCAACGCAGAACCTACTCTTAGGTAACACAAAAGTAATGCAGAAAGTTCCAGGGTGACACAGGAGTTCTGTTTTAGGGCAATTCCAACGCAGAACCTACCCTTGGGTAACACAAGAGTAATGCAGGAAGCCTTCCAGCGGTGTAATGAACCCCAGGGTGACACAGGAGTTCTGTTGCAGGAACCGTCCAACGTAGAACCCTGTGAAATGCCATGGTTATAATTCGATACAGAGAAATTGGAATGATTCAAAATACACCAATTCCGTTGTACAGTAATTCCATAGTCGAATAATCGCGGTACATCTGTTTAATAATTCCATATTCGAATAATCATGGTAAATCCGTTTAATAATTCCATATTCGAATAATAGCGGTAAATCCTTTTAATAATTCCATATTCGAATAAGGAAATAATTCCAAAGCAGCTTATTGTTAAACTTTAAACTAACACTATTTTGCCAGATGCTCCAATAAAACCAGAGAATTATTATTCCTAATAAACGTAGGCGTTTTGTTGGTGTTTCTTTTTCCTCCTTCAAATAATCCTCCGCCGTTGTAAAATACTATTGGCAATATAACTCACTCATTTTGAACCATTGCGTATTACCATTTAGGTTATTTTTAATCACTGACATCCAGAATTGCTTTATTTAACACAGACATAGCGTGTACAATTTCAGGACTGCTAAACTTTATCTTTTGTAACGAATCAATTGTATCCTTCAATGCAGTAATGTCACTGCGTACCGTATTTATTAAAAACCTTTCATAAATTTGACTTTCATAATTGCTTTGAGCTAAATAATCCTTTATAGCAGAAGAGACTTTTCCTATCTCTTGCTCAAGAGCTATTGGTCAGCCGTCTTTGAAAAGAAAATCCAAAATGGATGGTATGGTTAATTGAAAATTTCATCCAAAAGCATATTATAGGCATGACCATTGTCATTGATATAATAGATTACATTAATGCAACAATATTGATGTGAACATAATATCAGAAACGCTATTTATTTGGCAGAAATAGTGCCCTTTATATTCGAAAAGTTTAGTGCAAGTTTACTCTTAAGATATTTTGTTTTTTATGTTAAATAAATTTGTCCATAGAATTGTCCATTTATCTAAAAATGGCACATGAGACATCATTTCTAAATAAAGTAAGCCATGTTATTACATCATCCAAAATTCGAAGTAAACCATTGTTAAAAATGAAGATTTTCTTTATACGCCATGTGCCTTCAACACATGCACATGATACACATGAAAAGCATGCAGGTAAATTGTAAATTGAAACATACTGTATGGTAAAACATTCGGATAAACAGGTAATTTGATCGTATTCATATGTCATTATTTAGTTTGTGCTGTTTTTATAGGAATATAATAATAAATTACTCTTGTGTTGCCATGTTTCTATTCACAACAGTCACTCAGTTGTGTTTAATACATCCAAAAATATAGTTGCCATTTATAATAGTTTGACAATTAAAACCCGTCAGTGCCACCATTCTATAGCATTGAGATTATTTTGAAAGTACATGCCATTGAAAGAATAGTTTTTTTTTACAATGATTTACTTTGAAATATGGATGATGTGATAACATGCCGTATTTAATTTAGAAATGATGTCTCGTGTGCCATTTTTAGATAAATGGACAATTCTATGGACAAATGTATTTAACATAAAAAACAAAACATCTTAGAGTAAACTTGCTCTAAACTTTTCGAATATAAAGGGCACTATTTCTGCCAAATAAATATTGTTTCTGATTTATGTTCACATCAATAGTGTTGCATTAATGTCATCTATTATATCATTGACAATGTTCATGCCTATAGTATGCATTTGGATGAAAATTTCAATTAATCATACCCCATCCATTTTGGATTTTTTTTTCAAAGATGGCTGACCAATAGTCCTTAACTTCCTTATGGTTTTCTTCGACAGTTTTGGTTAATTTATCTAATTTCTTGGAAACCGATTCGGACTCTATTGAAGTCATCATATCTCCAAATTTCCGCTTTACAGGTTGAGGATATGGCCATTCAGCATTCGCTGGTAGAGGAGATACAGCTTCTATATGCCATTTACTATTTTCAGAAGTCGATTGTACTGGAGATGATGCCTGCTGTGATCTGTCTTTGTTTTCCTTTAACTGCTTCGGTCGGTTTGATAGCATATCTACATCAAAAGCTAAAATAGCACTTTGTCCGTCGGCCATGTCCTCATTCGCGACAGGTATAGTATCGTTCTCTATTATGCTAATGCTATTATCACTATCCATTTTATTAATATTGAAGTTCAGGTTTTCAAAAGTTGAACGATATATATGCCTATCACTGTTTATGTGCTGATAAGAGGTTCCTTTAGAATAAAAGCCTCTTTCACAAATTGTACAAGGGAAGTAGGAGTTTTGCCACGGAACGTGAATGGTTGACACGTGCCTTTTCTCTGCCTGTTTAGAAGAGAGAGTTATGCCGCAAATTCGACATTTGAAACTCGGCATATCATTTTATATAACCATGATAACAGCAGCAAACTCCCGCCTGCAGTCTATACTCAACAGTGTACATTGTCGTGGTACAATTTTCAACCTCAAATTCAGAAATATTATCCTTAGGTCGATATATATGTAACTAACTACATCTCTGGCTCCTCTTTTCTGTTTTAAAACATAAAATAATTATAATCCATGTTCAGTCCTCAAAATCCTTTGACAATTTTTGTGGTCATTCTACTTCAAAATCCAGTCGAAGAATGACTATTTCTGTTTTGTCCTCTAATTTCAATTCACTCCAAGTCTGCCACCCAAGCACATACTTAAATTCCATGGCAGATGAAAACATAAACAGTGCCTTCCTGACACAGCGTCAATGTCAGTTAAAGATCTAATTGACCATAAACAAATCACTTCCAAACAAGTTGGGTTGGTTGACCAATAAAAATGTTGTAAAAACAAGGTCCAGACATTTTAATAGGAGTGCTGTTAATATTAACTGCCCTAACATCAGCTGCAGGGGTGATAGCGCCATATCTACAAGACATTATTTCGTCTGTTCTAAAGTTTTACGTTGAATTAACTTCTTGACTCAATATAGAAAATGTCTCGTCCTTGGCCTCCAAGGAAACATAGACCTGACTGATCTAACCTTAGTTCACAAACTAAGTACGCTCAGTAACAAAACATTGTCACTATATCTCATATGACGATAACTTTACAAAAGCAATTCTACAATTTCAAAAGGCCATCCTGTGCCCACAAACGAATATACAAGATGCAACGGCTATTAAGGTTCCATGTGTTTTGATTATGGTAGTTCAACTCAGAAATAATCAACATCTACGTAATTCAGTCCTTGATTACCGATAACAAAACTAAACCTAATATCCTGCCAACGATACACTACAATTAAATATATCAGGTGATAATGTCACACTCATATCCATCGTCTCCAATGAAACTGCAACAAGATTCCCAATAATGTCCAATCAACGACCACTGTCAAAACTTGACAAAAACAAAAAGTGTATGCATCTTCTAAATTTCGTTTAAACTGACTGATCAGATGTCCACCATTTGATAATCATCTTCTCCAAGACACAGTTGACAGTACTCCAACAGAAACAGTTCAAAAAAAATGTTCATCAAAGAAAAATTCATTTGTGAAAACAGAATCCTCTCAGAAGATTTGACCCCTTCGATCTAGTCTATAATGAATATAATATTTGGAAGTACACAAACAAATCATAAATGGGTAGTCCGTTGTTCACTAATCGTAGTTCAAAGTTCGTTTAAATAGGGTTATATTTATGGGTTTGGCACACTTATTAATGAACAATAAACAATTTCCATTTGTGTCTCCTATAATCATAATGAGTATCATAAAACCCACCATAAACCTCATCAAAAGTTTCAAGTTCTAAACTCTGACCCGTGTTTAAATCTATTTTCTGCAAAAATACACTTTCAGTGCAAATATCAGTTGCTCTTGTTTCAAACAAACATTTCGAAAACATACTCAAACATATCAACAGCAACATCGTGTCATTCATGTTGATTGTTACTGTTCTAATACGTGTACAAGTCCGAATCGCACATCGCTGCCACCAGTGTTGGGAAAAGTAGTATTTTATTTTATTCTTTCATATAATCATTTTTAAATGTAATCGTTTACGTTCACTCCTTTCTTTTGAAACATCACAAGACGATGGCAACAGTTCTATCATGAAGCATTTAGCTTTACTATAATTAACATTTGACTAGTTACTTTTAATTAGTGATTATTGAAAGTAAATAGTTATGCCACTGTACATTTAGTGATGCAGATGTATAGGACTTAATATGTATGATAGTTAACTGGAAATAGTTTAAGTTTGATAACTGATGAGTTGAGAAGAATGAACTAGGACAGTAAACAAATGAACATCACTAATTTAAATTAATGTGTTGAGAATAATTGAACTTGTGCATAATGCATTTTGATGAGATGTTTTTTTTTTGTTTTTTTTTTATGAAGATGTCATGAGCTTACCTTAAAACAAATATTTTAAACAATTATTGTTTTATCGTAATGTTAATATTTGCATTGTTCTTCATACCGTAGTCAAATTTAATAGTAATGTGAATTAATATTAGCTCTTACAACTGTCTAATTCAGGATTAACTCCACAATTTCAAGTAGAATTGAAGCATTCTAGCATTTCAGATTAATGGGCAGTTATCATATTTAGTAATAATTGGTCCTATGTGTTTGATGAAAATTAGAGTTAAGAAAAAGTGCTGTATTTATCTGTTTAAAAAAACTCTCAAGACAATGAATTTAATAACAAATGATGACATATTTTACAACAAAACAAACACTAGATGTTAGGTTCTGCAGACAGTTAATTGAAACAGATTGAATGACAAATCTTGTTTATATTGTTGATTAATATTTTCTTCAATGTATAACATCATAATTTAATTGACAAAATGTATTTTGAGATTCATGGTACTATATAGGTTTATAATTATATAATATTGCGACACTTACAAATTTACAACTATTGAACACATCGTTTATGAATATCTCTAAGCCGCGTGGTTGTTTTTCATGGGGTGCTAAGTTGTCAATATAAACTAGATTCATCTAGAATGGATTAGCAATTCGGTATGTTTGTTTATATTCAGAATAGTTAACCATATATATTTTTAATTTTGCTTTCTATCAATTCCTTTGCCAGGGTTTTGTTCAGTTCCATACCATTTATTCTGGTTTAAAATTATTCATCTGTCTTGCGCTAAATTGAAATGCATTTGCATCGTTTAGGATCCTAGAGCTGCTCAAATTGACCGTAAAATCAGGTCAGCACGCTGCTAAGATACCCTGAAGCACTTTACTCAAATCTTCTCCCTTGGTACTGGATGTGCATTACTTCTGTTTTGAAATGTGATCTGGTTATCAGCAGCATGTAAACTGGTTTAATCCGACAGGCACAATCTTTAATTGGAATTTCATTGAAACATAATAATTATGTGCTTTATGGCCAATATTGCATTGACCCTGTAAATTAGCGGACACGTGCCACTACAAATTTAATTTATGATTTGAGTACATTGACCCTAATAACGCTCACGGTGGAGCATAATGCAGTGGTGGGAGTGTGTTATGACTTGTGTTATGATTTGTGTTATGAGTTTTACATACTGTATTAGTTTGATTAGATACTGTATTAGTTTGATTAGTTTTGTATTCAAAGTATCAGATATAGGTTCCTCGGTGCATGCTTAGTGTCATTTACATAGCACAGGCATGCCTGCTAAATAAGTTATGACTGTCATAGCACGGGCATGCCTGCTAAATGATTTATGACTGTTAATGGCAGAAGTTCACTGGTGAAAGTTCACTGAGATGCAGCATCTAGGTTAAAGCTTAGCTATGGCCTACATGCTAACTCATTAATATTCATAAGATTAAAGCCCTATAAAAAGATTCGCACGCATGCATTGTGTCAGTTTTTAGTTAGGATTTTGGATGTTATTTAGGACTTAGATTGGATTTTATTATTATTCATTATCATTGTTAAAATTGTGTTTGAAATTATTATTGGTTTTATAAATAGTAATAGTGTTATAAACGTAGAAAATAAAAGTGTGTAACCAAACAGTGGATTTATGTGTGATTTAAACTTCCAACTTTGAGGACATACCAATATATAATAAAACATTACTTTTCTCAACACGATTTTGTGTGGATTTGTGATGTTTAGGGGTAGATTTTGTGTAGATTTGGGTGGATTTGGTGGAAATAGATAGATGTGGGTGTTTTCTGACACCCGCATTTCCATTTCATATTCATGTGAATATGGGTTGCCGTTTTACTATTTATTCAGTGTTTTGTGATATCAAGAATTATTTTTTTGATATCAGAAAATGTATTTCTTGACATCAAAAAATGATATAAAGATCATCAAGAAATCGATTAAAAAAAAATGTATTTCTTGATATCAAAAAATCAGTCTATTTTTTGATATAAAAAAAATCGCATTCTTGATATCAGAAAATGAAAAGTCTTAAGAAATACCATGATTGCAATGATGTCTTCCCATCGTGAATGCTCGGCCATTCCCGTCAAGCAGTGTACGATATGTTGCGAATGTGATGTCTCCTTGTTGTGTCAAAATGGTCGACAGAAGAGGTGAATTAGAGAAAGACATTTCGGGCAATTGTAAATGCAAATAGAAAGTTCCCACACTGACTGTAACTGAACACATATAAACACAGACAAAACAAGATACTGACATTTTTTCACAAATTACTAACAAACAAAGCGGAAACTTCATCATTTTATCGATAAAGTATTTGTAGAAGGTCAAGTATGATATGATATCAATAACTATAATTAAAAACTATTAATTACGATCAGATACGTGATTTCAGTTTTCAAATTGTTTTCCGCACTAGTGCACAGCGAAATGGGGGAGCGATAATTAATTCCAATTTTATCATTTTAGAAATCTTGAAAGAAATCGATTTCTTGACATCAAGAAATAGAATGATTTTCTGATATCAAAAAATGCATTTCTTGATATCAATAATTCGATTTTTTGATATAAAAAATTAGACTGATTTTTTTATATCAATAATCGATTTTTTGCATTTTGTGATATCAGAAAATCATTTCTTGATATCAAACAAGAGGTCAATGACCTTGAAGCTCTACTGATTGATTTTGATTTCAGGAATTAGTCGCTACAAACTGGTTTTTTGAAAATCTATTTTTAGCCGTGGTGGCCATCTTGATTTTCCGGCCGACCTGAAATTTTGCTAGGATCAATTAGACATCAAGAGCAACATTCCTGTGAAGTTTCATGAAAATCCGTCAAGTAGTTTCAGAGGAGTAGTCGCTACAAGTTTTCATTATATAACTCTATGTAAACAAAGATGGCCACTGACAGCCATGTTTAACATTGAATCAAAATAATGTTCGACTCGGATAACCATCATGTCATGCTGATCATTTTAGAAAAGTCCCATATCAATATCTCTTATAGTTTTCAAGAAGTAGTCGCTACAAACTTATTTTTTAAAAATCTATTTTTAGCCATGGCGGCCATCTTGAATTTCCGGCCGACCTGAAATTTTGCTAAGATCAATTAGACATCAAGAGCAACATTCGTGTGAAGTTTCATGAAAATCCGTCAAGTAGTTTCAGAGGAGTAGTCGCTACAAGTTATCATTATATAACTCTTATGTAAACATACATGGCCACTGGCAGCCATGTTTAACGTCGAATCAAAATAATGTTCGACTTGAATAACCATCATGTCATGCTGATCATTTTAGAAAAAGTCCCATATCAATATCACTTATAGTTTTCAAGAAGTAGTCGCTACAAACTTGTATTTTGAAAATCTATTTTTAGCCATGGCGGCCATCTTGAATTTCCGGCCGACCTGAAATTTTGCAAGGATCAATTAGACATCAAGAGCAACATTCCTGTGAAGTTTCATGAAAATCCGTCAAGTAGTTTCAGAGGAGTAGTCGCTACAAGTTTTCATTATATAACTCTATGTAAACAAAGATGGCCGCTGGCAGCCATGTTTAACGTCGAATCAAAACGATTTTCCACAAGGACCAACATCATGTCATGCTGATCATTTTAGAAAAAGTCCCATATCAATATCTCTTATAGTTTTCTAGAAGTAGTCGCTACAAACTTATTTTTTAAAAATCTATTTTTAGCCGTGGTGGCCATCTTGCATTTCCGGCCAACCTGAAATTTTGCTAGGATCAATTAGACATCAAGCGCAACATTCCTGTGAAGTTTCATGAAAATCCGTCAAGTAGTTTCAGAGGAGTAGTCGCTACAAGTTTTCATTATATAACTCTATGTAAACAAAGATGGCCGCTGGCAGCCATGTTTAACGTCGAATCAAAACGATTTTCGACAAGGACCAACATCATGTCATGCTGATCATTTTAGAAAAAGTCCCATAGCAATATCCCTTAGAGTTTTCAAGAAGTAGTCGCTACAAACTTGTTTTTTAAAAACCTATTTTTAGATTTGGCGGCCATCTTGGATTTCACATCTACATGAATTTTTGCTAGGATCAACTAGACTTCATGGGCAACATTTCTGTAAAGTTTCATGAAAATCTATTCAGTAGTTTCAGAGGAGTAGTCGCTACAAAAAAAAGTTAACGGACGGACAGACAGACAGACAGACAGACGGACGACGGACGCCGCACCACGACATAAACTCTGCTGATCTCTGATCAGTAGAGCTAAAAATCTAATTCTAATATCACAAAATACTGAATAATTAGGAAAACGGCGCCCCATAGGTAAACATACAAGCTACATTTACTCACGTGAAATGGTTACCCCGATTTGAGAGTTGACGTTCTGTAAGGAATTTGACTAGGTTTGAGATTAATGGCTGCCCTGGATGTGTATCTGACCGTAAGGAGTGGGGATAAGAAGTGACACAGGGCATATGGATATTGATTGAACATATTTTAGTAATTAAGCATATTTAAGTTTCCTAAATCGGTTTTACTCCGAATACGAAGAGAGCAAAACAGATTTGAGCGTCTTAGGGTAGATAAAATCTTGCATGGAACATATATATATACATATGATACAAATAGGCGGGGGTGGAGTGGAGTGCGTGGTCCAGTGGTAGAGCGCCGAACTCCAGATCGAGAGGTCGTGGGTTCGATCCTCGTCAAGGCCACGTTATTTATCCTTGTGCAAGATAATTAATCCACATTGCTTAGTACTGGTTCTACCCAGGAAGCCATCGAGAGTGATTAATCTAAGTTGCATGAACTTGTTTCGCAATCGATTTCAAATAAATATGTTTAAACTTAATAGGCGGGTGCTGTTACAGCGGAGCTAAAATAATTAAGGCACATAACTAAGCGGATAAAATAATAGGATACAAAAAAGGACAATATTCTAGATTATTGTCAATCATAAAGTATACTGAAAGGAAAAAGAAACGCAGGGTGCGTATTTCCGCTATATATTGTATGTTTAATATGCTACTGCTAATCGAATGGTACAGGGCGATATAAGGCCTGTCGTTTTAGAAAGAAGGTTTAAACAGCACAGAACACACCAATGGTTACCCCTTTAAAGTTTCATTATCGTCAGAATGCGCATTTGGCTCAAGCATGTGAGCAAACTTAGGCTTTAAATGTTGCAATCACTTAACATTAAATACAGTACTGAACTGGCTCAATTTTCCAAAGAGGAACTTCAGCATTTATGAACTCTTGTTACAACGTGTACTGTGATTAAAACGTCTACAACATCACAGTTGTGTCCTTTCTCTAACTAACTGTACTTTTTTTTTTACAAAACATCTTGGAATTTCCTTGGAATATATATGGAATTAAGTGTGCAGTATATGCAATATATAGTGGAAATACGCACCCTGCGTTTCTTTTTCCTTTCAGTATATATACATTTGAGAAGTATTACATGTGAAAGGTTCACACATTGTACTACTTAACCCCCAGAAATACCCCGTTAATTGCCTTTCTATTCTAGTCTCTGCAGGATCAGCCAGTTCAACGACCGTCTTCACCACTCAGTACCAGAGAAGAGGATTTTATACAATTTGCGAAAAGGTATAAGCGTTAAACTATCATAGTATAAGGAAACAAGTATTTTAAAGCACAGGCAAAGATACCTAAAATATAAACACGGGCCGTTGCAAGCACCAAACAAAAAGAAAAGCAAATCATAGCACATAACATAAAAACATAAAACAGAATCTTACATGTTATATTGAAAGCAAGCTTTACATAAAAGAAAAGCAATTTGGGCAAATATAAACACGGGCAGTTGCAGCACCAAACCAAACGGAAAGCACATCATAGCACATAACATAAAAAACATGAAACAGAAACATACATGTAACATTAAATGCAAGCTTTAAATAAAAGACAATCAAATTGGGCACATAAATCAAAAATATAAAACAGAATCATACATGTTACACTATACACACATAGCACAATTGCATTTGGGGCCAGACCAGGCCTGGACCTGACGTTTGAACTCCCTAAAGTCTGTGGAGCATCTTAATTCGTTAGGTAAACTGTAGACCTGTGTAGCCTCAATGCTAAACGACTTCTTACCATATGTAGTAGTTTTAACTCTGGGGACTTCCAGTGTGTTGATTGTGGGGCCAGATTATTTAAACTTTTAAAGACATCAATAACCTGCCAATATGTAGTGTGGGAATTTTAATTTCGTGCAGCAGTTCTTCGTAGGATGAGGTGAAATCACTAAATACAATTTGGGATTTTCCTTTCAGCCGGAATATTTTTTTTCATTTCTTTGAAGCCGGGATTTTTTTTTGCCTAATACACTGGCCAGATTATTTTTTTTCGTCAACTTGAAAGCCAGAATATTTTTTCTTTTAAGTTTTACTAGTCGTAGAATAAGAAGAGCTGTTGTAGATCTACTCATCGTTTGTGTCGACGTCAACGTTGGTTTTCAGTTATTGGCCAAATCCAATTATTTCAGCAACCACTGGTCAGTGAAACTTTAATTATGCCATCAGTACCATCAAGGACACTGGTAGACACATGTTTTATAACTCTTTATTGCATTTAAGCAAAAGCATGGCCCTTTTATTACTTTGAATTTCTGGTTTAAGTTCGTTTTTGATAAGTGTATTTTAACAACTGGAAGTCGTACATCAACAAAACTTCAGTAAAGCTTGGAATATAAAGGCAATAGAAGACACATATTCCATATTAACTCTGTATTGCATTCAAGCAACGTTATGTTCCTTTTTCGACTTCAAAATTCTGGTTAAAGTTTTTAGGCAAGTCCTTGTATTTCGATAGGTGATTGTTAATTAATAATACAACTTCAGTAAAGCGTGGATGCTAGTAGACACATGTTCCATAACTCTGTATTGCATGTTAGAGAAATTATGGCCCTTTTTTAGGATAAATATTTTCTGTATTGTATTTTAGAAAAGTGTAGCCTATTTTCGACTTAGAATTTCTACTTTTTTTTATTTGTTGGCAAGTCCATTTATTTCAATATCCACTAGTAATATATCTCTATGAAAGGAGCTTGACAAATGTCATCAGTCATCAAGGACACATGTTTCATAACTTTATTTTAGCCAGATGATAAAATGTTTTCAACTTAGAATATCAGTTAACGTGTTTTAAGCAGCTACATATATTGCAATGAACCTCACTGCATTCAAGCCTGTTAATGTCATTAGCCCCATAAACCCCACACCTTCCCCACTCCTACACCACCACCACTATCACCCCAGATAAATAGACAAATATTTCTTCTATTATTTTTGTTTTTTCTTCATTTAACATGTCTGCATCTTGTTCACTTTCACCCCAACCCCCGAACACACACATGCTCCACCGTAAACTCCCCCAAGTAAAATATTGTATTAATTCTGTTTTTTCCTATTCAGTAACACTTCACTTCCCCTTCCCCGACCAGTTCATATTCTTTCTGGGGTTTTGAAGGTCTTGCTTCGATATTCGGTATATATGTTTACTGACCTCTCCCTCCCCGCACCCCCTACACCCTCACCTCACCACCACCTAACCTCCACAATTAAAACTTGACCATGTGAATGAACTGGCACCATGGTTGGTGAGACAGAAGTGTCAGTGACCTTATTTAAATTGACTTTGAATATTCGATCTTGTTTAATATGGATATTTTCATATTTGGTGGATGGAACTCCATGTGCTTGTATTAATCTTTAGTTATGCTTGTCCTTGTTTGATTTCTATGTGAGCCCCCTTTTGCTCTTTTAAATTATGAATTGATTGGAAGTTGTGTTTGTGGTTTAGGGGATTGTCTTGTGCTGGGCAATGACTACCATGTTCCATACCATTCTTATTAACACTGGCATGTATCGCATAGCTTTGTAACATGGCATTGCATGTGGCTGAAGCTGCTTAAAGGCCAGCGTTGAGTATAAAAAAAAAAATGGCCCCAGATAAACTTTTCTGATCATTTTATGCATTATGTTGAGAGGTTCAATCACACATTTCAAAATAATAAAGCATTTTTAAACCATACAATTTGGCATGTAAATACACTAAACATTACTCTGTACAGCTATATCAAAATAATTATATAATGTATTTATTTTCTATACTTTCTAGAACAAAACTTTTATTCCGATTTCCTAACTGTCAAATTTGGAATGTTGGTGCATCGATATCCCTGTAAAATCAGAACAGTGATTGGTCAGAATGCTGAAATCCTTATCTTGAAGCAGACGAAATGCTAACTGGTTACAGTGTATACATAATGGTGGTTGTGCCTACCGAATGCTGGGGTTTAAGTCCGCTTACTTGTCAATGATATTCATAAAGTTCATCGTACAAGTACCAGGACCCTTGTATTGTAATACTACCATGACCACTGCATACCACATTCATTACTAACATTGTCCAAAGTACATCCACATTGATTATTAACATGTCCAAAGTACATCACATGTATAACTATCATGGCTACTCTTAACAATATTTTCTACTACCATGACCACTGTACATGCTGTATATCACACGTATTACTACCATGACCACTGTATATCACATTTATTACTACCATGACCACTGTATATCACATTTATTACTACCATGACCACTGAATACCCCATTCATTACTACCATGACCACTGAATGAATACCCCATGTATTACTACCATGAGCTATGCATACTACATTTATTACTACCATGACCACTGATACCAATTTATTAATAATATACCTCATGTCAAACACCCATGTTAAGTTTGCACAGACTGTTATTTTCCCATTTGTGTAATATCTCATATCGCTTGTAATGTCTCCATGGAGTGGTCTTTTGTAGTTCACAGCTGAAGATTCCGAAAGAACACTAAGAACCATCTGCACATTTATTTTCGAAGTGCTGAGAAAAGTGATTTTGAACAGAGAGAAGTAATAATGTTTTTCAAAGGAATATTTAGCAGAACCAATTTTTTTTTTCAAAGATATTTTTTAGTATAATAAAAATAAATAGCCTTAGAAGGTTGACAAATATTCACTGCCCACTCACAAGATTGCAATATTTACATACTACCATGAACAATGCCAATCACATTTAGGCCATTATTTTTTATTATTATGTTTTACGAACCATCAGAGAATTGCTGTAAGAGGTAGGGAAAAAAACAAAAATAAAAATTTGATATAGCAAAGTTTAACTATTTTATTTGGAAAGAAGAGAATGAAATGTTCTATTAAAATCTGGGAGGAGGTAAAAAAAACAATAAACTATTAAATTCCCTACGGAAAAATAAAATACCTAATTTGTTTTTGTCGTAGGAGGGATCGTAAAACAAATTATCAAAAAATAATAGCCTTATTGCTCTTGTACCACATTAAGTATAGCCATGACTTTATATGAATCACTACTATGACCAATGTATACCAAATTACTACCATGATCACTTTATAACACTTTATACAACACATTTGCTACCACCTTTGCCAGTGTATACCACATTTATCACATTTATAACTACCATGACTAATGTATACTACATTTATTACTACCATGACCTATATACATCATGTTTATTACAACCATGTTATCACTGTCTTCTAAATGCATTTCAACTAGAGATTTCGATAAACTTCTGAGCAGAAGTTGTGGTTAAAAAATTCCATGTTGAATCCATTGGCTGAATGAGTAGATCTACGTCATTTATCATAGACTAAAGGGGAGCCAGATTATTTTCCCCTCTAATTTAGCTCTAATTTTTTTCCAAGAATGTGAGAGAAAGGCTGGATTATTGTTTTTTCACCAGTTTGAGGGACTGTTTTTTTCCCCTCAAGTCAGAGCCAAGATATTTTTTTTCAGCAATTCAAGGGCCAGAATATTTTTTCAAAAAAAATCCCAGGCCCCCTCCCCCTAGAAATCAAAATGGTCTGTACCTTAATCCAGATAGCTCATTCAGCTGTAGCGCACCTTATTTTACAAACATTTGAGATATGAATATTAAAATTTAGCGTAGAATCTATTTCGATACCGAGTAATTTTACATGGTTTTCACACATGGAATGAGGGTGCCATTTATTTGAAAGGATTTACATATTTCATTTGAATTGTTACCTATACCAATGGCCTGAAATTTATTTGTGTTAGCTTGCATGTGGTTGTCATCAAACCCCTTAATTAAGGGCTTACTATCAGACTCCAGCTCAGACTTCATCATCTGGAGTTCTGCATTGCCGTTTGAGATGGTGTTATCATCTGCATGGTTATAGATGGTAGATCTATTTATAAAATAAAATATAACATTTATAAAGATATTAAAGATCAGCGGCCCTAGGAAGGATCCTTTTTGGGACCCCTTTACTGATAGTGAGTCATTCACTGTGCACAGTCTCAATTTTTACTCTTTGCTTTCTGTCATATGCTTTCAATTTAAGAATAATTAATTCGTTGGATAAACAGTCGAAGGACTTGGACAAGTCCATGAGGATAGCGGCGACGTATTCATGTTTGTCCAAGGCCTTCTTCCAGTGTCAAGCAGTCTTAAGAGGGTAGTTTGACATCCGAAAGAGGTTCTAAAAGCTAATCAAAATTTATTAAAAACATTCTCAAAATGTGAGTCCAACGGGTGACTAAGTGTCATTTCGAATATTTTTGACATAGAGGGTAGAATGCTTACAGGTCTGTAATTCCTTTTTTGGAAGGGATCTTCTTTTTTGAATACTGGTGTGACCCGGGCAAGTTTAAGATTTTCAGGGAAACATGATTGTTTGATAGAGGAATTGACTAGGTCCCTTATTGGGTTGGATAAGTGTTGGCTCTAGCCTTTAAGATTTGTATGGTACATTATCCACCACTGCGGCTTTCTTGGCGTCTAATTTATTAATAAATTTGGTGATTGTATCTCCCGTTACTGGTTTAAAATCCAACATTGTAAGTTCTTGGTGGGTACGTTGAATAGCTGAAATACGTGGATGGTGCATGCTAAAAGCAACGGTACTCTTAATACCTATGTTGTTTATCAGCGTAAAAATCATTAAACATATTGCAGACTTTGTCCGGTTCAAAAGTAAGCTTGTTCTTTACATCCCGACACACCCTCCAGTTTTACATTTGTATCCCAATTGTAACTAAAATTGAACATATCTAGAGCGTATTACAGTTCTAAGCACCCACACACCCTCAGAAACATCAACCACCTATATCTGTCTTTATTCACTATTGTCATGATTTTTTAAAAACAGTTCTTTAAAGATTGACAAAGAGCAAAAACTGTAGAGTGAGTTGCCATTCATTAACGTTATAACCTTAATATAGTGTAATGCCTTTTTAACAAATTTAGTATAACAGATAGTTGGACAGTTCGTCTTGTTTGTTTGTTTGTTTGTTTGTTTGAATGGTGTTTTACGTCATTTTTAGCATATCGTAGGCCATATATGACGGTCTATTTTTGTGTGATGGAGGCAGAACACACCATTTTTCCTGGATAGAACCAGTACTGTATACCTCCTGCCATCCGTAAGAATCGACGCTGTCTCACTTGCAAGTTGAGCTTTCAGTGGCATTCAGTGGGACCCGAACCCGAAGCGGTGAGAGACGAGAAGGTTTACAACGCAACGTTTGTCGGTGTGAATAATACTCGCATGCGTTAAACAGTAATGCCCATCGATTATGCCGAAATAAATATATACTAATGTCTTTTTACTTTTTCTTTTCTTTTTTGTTTGTCACTTAGGGCACAATACATCCCATAAAGTGTTATACTCATGAACAGTGAGTTAAAAGCTATGAGTAAATATTGTTGGCTTTTGAGAAAAAGAAAAAAATGGAATTTTCATTGTAAATACGCCAAACCAGTAAAAGCTCTCGTGAACTCTTGAATATCTTGTTTATTGATGTGTTCCCTGTCGTATCCATGATACCAAGCGTTGGACTTTTTTATAGCAGGTGTAAACATACTTGGCCATGTTTTAATGGGGCGTGCGGCGGCTCCGCTCCCCCCAACCCCCCGCCCCCACATGGATCCGCCGGTGACAAAAAAAAACAGCCGAATTTTTCGTGTTTTCGGGGCCAAACATCTTAATAAACAATAATAAAACTGAAGGTAACGTTGAGTTTATTTTTAATGCACATGTACATTTCATATGAAACTGAAGCGCATTATCACGGTTTTCCATTTTTATTTGGATTGGCACCAATCACCCTTCCAGATTGCCTCCTGTCCCTTTAAAGAAAATAGAAAACAGTTCCTCATATTTACACTATTTCAATTGACTACAAATACTAAAACCATTTTCATGACAAATAAATAATTTCCAGAAGAAATTACACATTGTTTGATTTGATTAATTATTTCGTTAATCAAACAATGTGTTTCTCTTAATACTCCTTCTCCGACAAAATAACAAACAAAACAATCATTGTTTTTTGGTATAAGCCTCGGGAATAACCGACAACCGTGTATTATTTCCACATTACACACATTTCACAATTTCAAGTCATATATTTGCATCAAATAACCATAACATATTTTGAAGATATACACTTATAACATTCAGCAATATTCTTTCAATAATAATAATAATAATAATAAATACACGTCCAGTTATCAGTCGCACCCTAAGCTGAATGCTTTAAACCGCGCTAAAATGCACGATAATCTCCCGACAATCTCGTGCAATTACACAGCGACACCTATCCGAGCTAACTTACTAAGGGAAATCAATTTTCATCTAATTCTCTACGATCAAACGAAGAAAATTACATTTCCCTTAATACTCCTTCTCCGACAAAGTAACAAGCAAAACAATCATTGTATTTTGGTATAAGCCTCTGGAATAACCGACCAGCTGATCAAAAAAGAACGGGAAAATAGATGTCTAGTGAATGTATAATTACTCTTTTATATTGATAAATGTTATAATACAATTAATCACTTCTCATGATAAAACAATCATGTAATTTAACCATGCAAATCGAAGGTATTTTTATCAGTCACGTAAATCAATGGTTTAAATCAAAGCCTTGTATATCAATCATGTAACTGAATGATGTATATCAGTCTTATACATCACTCATGTACCTCAATCATGTATATCAATTGTATACATCAATCATGTCTTATACATCACTCATGTAACTCAATCATGTATATCAATTGCATACATCAATCATGTCTTATACATCACTCATGTAACTCAATCATGTATATCAATATTATACATCAATCATGTCTTATACATCACTCATGTAACTCAATCATGTATATCAATTTTATACATCAATCATGTCTTATACATCAATCATGTCTTATACATCAATCATGTAAAACAAACATTAAAGACACAGGGATAAGGATATTTTTAACCTTTCATCTACTGAATTCTTAACATACCCAAACTTCGCTGATTCACTGAGACATCTACCGTGGCGCTTAAACAATCTTTTGGGTATACCTCTATTTGCAGCATCAGAGGCACCGTCCGACCTTACCTTAATGAAGGTAAACAATATTGGTTGGTGTTAGAAACGCGTGGTTTGAATGTTTCTAAGAATAAACTTCGAAAATTACTGTATGACATATGTTTACAATCTCTCCTTATCTTATAGCCAGACTTAGTTGCACTTAAATTACAAAATAAGAACATGTCTGAATCAGATTTGATATCCACCCACAACAAATGCCGTTCAGGATTTGAAACAGGACATATCATTGTGCCAGTCCTAGCTATCAGAATCCTAGCACCATCTCGATACTGATCCGTTTTACTGGATTCAATGAACACACTCATGTAGGCACTGTCTATCATTATATCAGTTCTTCTAATATTTAATACTTCATCACTTCTCATAAGACCAGCAAAAGCTAATAAACAAGCACACATCGTCCTTTGATTTCTACCGTTTCCTTACTCATATAAGGAATTAAACATGTTTGTAATTAGCTCTATTGTAATAGGCTCCTTTTTCCGAACTGATTTGGTCAGCTTGCGCTTAGCTGCCACAAGAATGTAAGCAACTAATTTAGAGTTCGTGGGTGACTCGAAGTCGAACAGTTCATGAAACATTTAATGCTATAAAATGCATTCACAACAGGACTAGGAGTATTAGCCGTTTGAATAACAGACGGTAAATATAACGCTACATGAAACGCCTTGGCAGGCAAGGTATTATGGGAAGTCATAACCGTCAAAATGAGGATATTTACAAACCATTCAATGACAGGCCATTTAATTCAACATGAAGTCATTTGATGACGTACATATTGATTCGATGCGACGTGTAAACTCGGTTCATTCGTTACAAAGTGAATTGATACGGTTCGAAGTGAAATGGTACGGTATAAACTCGGTTCATTCGTTACAAAGTGAATTGATACGCTTCGAAGTGAAATGATACGGTGTAAAATTTCAAACCTGATGACGCAACGTCATTTGATGACCTACATATTGATTCGATGCGACGTGTAAACTCTGTTCATTCGTTACAAAGTGAACTGATACGGTTCGAAGTGAAATGATACGGTGTAAAAATTCAAACCATAGGACGCAAATAGAAATCATTCAGTGCAATGACAAACAATTTGACAAAAAAACTAATGCAATACAATGAAATACAAGTCGCACTCCCCTATAACTCCGTATATGCAAAGTGTGTGCCTAGCCGAACACACGTATGGGTGAGACACCGATGAATGAATTGGTTCTCAGCCGATCAGTACACAGTGTGTAACGTATTTTCATACATTTTGTCATATAGTAAACGCTATTCTTGTTTTCACTTCGAGGTAAAATACTTTGAATACTATTTTCCTGAAAATGTAAATAATAGGTACATGAATCAGATCGGCGTGTGTTGTATTATCTATTACAAAGACGAAACATAGTGAAAACAGCGCAATAATTTTTCTCCGGGTTTTTTAATAATGTTTTTACCCATTCATTTCTGAATGCAACGAATAATTATTTCTATAACAGACTGATAATGTAAATAAGGTCAACATTCTATTTTAACATCACAAAAGTCGCAAACATTAAACATAGACAGTTTTCTATTCTGTATCGGTGCACAAACGAAGTCTGTGTGCTTTGTATGAGTTTCTACCACAGTGTCTTGGTGCATAGACGACATATTTATGATATTGTATACCTTTCTTTCTTTCATAGAAATCGATTTCCTTAATTCTTTCTGTATTAACTGACATGCTATCAAGCGGAGAAGCTTATTATCTCCGCTAAACTCCGAAACTGAATTATATATATATATCTTTCTATCCGTTTACAAATTTCCTCTTTTGTTTGGTCGATAGTGAGAAGTTCAACTTCTAATCGGTTTACCTTTTCCGTGAGAGATGGCTGTGACTCCTATCCAAATAAGTCGTCCTCTCCTATATTTTTTCCAAATCCTGCTGTTATTTTCCCCCGACCATTCAAAGAAAGATTATATTACTTATTTTCTGCTGCATTATTGGCAGATACAGCTTTAATATTTGAATCTATAATGACTGGGTCAACTACATTCGATACTGACTTTCTTCTTCTGGTCATTTCTTCATCTGGTCATGTAATATCACTGCATTTGGGTTGCAAAAGTCATCATTGCTATGTCAGTTTTATTCATATTATTCTCACACTTCTCCCCATTATTTATTAATCTGAGAAATTGGTTTGTAGCCACCCTTAAATCTAAGAAATTTAGCGCGAAATAGAGACTGGCCTACTGACCAGAACTCTTTGACTTCTGATGTATACTTCATAGCTCGAACATCTTCAATTGTCGAAAACTGAATGACATCAAGAACAACTGAGCAGCAATGTGCTTTACACGAAACTCTCCGGTATCGACAAGATTGAAGAAGTTGAGGCGACCGTTCTCTGCAAGATGAGCAGTAATTCAATATAAAAGCGTTTGCAAGTGTAAGACAGCTTTTTGTACGGTTTCATAGTCAAAATATATTCATCATCAGATAAAGAGATATTTTATGTAGTTAAAAGTACTGGACCACTATCTTCTGAACCTGTGCCTCTATAAATCATCGTTTCTTCTAACATGTCCGAATGCTCAAAAATAGTACTTTCCATTAGCACAGTTTCACTAAATAACTGCTTTTGGGTGGACTTTGTTGGTGTGTTTAATTTCAAGATCTATCAGTGCTCGATGTGTTGGTACTTGCAATTTTTTCAGTTTCTGTATTAAACTTAACATTTTGTCTATTGCCAATTATATTCTTCCCTTTAAGATTAAGCGTGCGTCTTTGAAATGTTAGAATTGAATTGAATTGAATTGAATGTTGTTTAACGGTTCATCAACACAGTATAGGTTATTTAGAGCCGCCCCAGAGAGAGAGGGGAAGGATACATAGGAATCCGGGAACCGTGCCCTCCTCTTATTATCGAATAGATTCCTATGGTTATTTAACGTGCTCGGGGAAAAGACCGATACACGGGACCACCCGGTTTACGTCCCCATCCAACGGACGAGGCTTAGGGAAATATGCTAGACCACCGTCAAGAGCATTTGGCCACAAAATGGAAATATTTTCCTCCTCATGCGCTTCGACGCAGTTATATTGCGTCATTCGTCGTTGTAAATGAAGAACGACAGTAGCTGCATATTGTTTCTACATCCTGAAATGTAAGAATGACTTCAGACAGGAACAAATACGTTTAAACGTGGCTTCGTTTGTGCACCAATACATCCACTGCTAGAAACCAATACATTTAAAAATTAAAACTTCTACGTGTTTTTACTTTTCACCGACAAACAACACTACATAATCTAATATTAATGCATAGTTATATCTACTCAATATTAATTATGCTTGAAATGGTATAAATTAACGTACTTGAGCAAATCAAAGCAATACGTGAACTTTTGCTTTAATAATCAAATAAATGTGGGTAAGTAAGTTTTGGGAAATCTTAATATGAATTGAATTGGGGTTTTAAGGTGCACCAACACATTACAGGTTATATGGCGCCTAACAGGCATGAACATGCCAGGCTCATCTTCCATGTACATCGAGGTAAAATATGGAAAATGGGCCTAGAACCTTCTCACCCTGAACTGCAGAGTTGCTGCAAATTCTATCGTAAAAACTCCATTTACGCTGGAGCCACGTTTATTGTTTTCCTGCCACTGCTCTTAGTGATGTGAGCGAGATGGCACCTGAAACAATGCAGGGGTCATGATGAAGACCTTTAATGAACATGAACAAAAAATGACAAAATGAATATGAATGGGGGGGGGGTCCTACCCCTCTGCATGTGACGGTGTGTTTGCAGTGGTTGTATTCTACCCCGGCAACCACACGGGAATATGAAGTAAGCATATAATGAACATGTATTACATACCATTTTAGGTCTAACATCACATGCATTATTGATAAAAAACAAACAAATCAAAACACGCCATCACAATGTTCATCTTCATGGAGAGAAACCTACACAATTCGGCAATAAACAAATACTTTTCTCGGTGTCTCACCCATACGTGTTGTCCGCTCGGCACACCCTTTGTATATACGGAGTTATAGGGGAGTGAGTCGGTACGATGAAAACTTAAACGATTCATCGAAAAATGTGAAATGATACAGAACAAAGTAAATCAGCATGATGCAATATGAATCAGTTTAACGCAAACACATTTAGTCTGGTGGTAAGTAAAATGATCGGGCGAAAACACAGTCGGTGCGATGCAAACGCAATCCGTTCGACAGAAACTGATTTCATGATGTGCAAAGTGAAACGATGCGACATCTGGCGGCGATATTTGCCACATCACTTGCAGGGTTATTTCCCCTACATAACATATATATTATGATAAATCAAAGTACTAAAAGTAGTGAGAATGCAAGGTTTGATAGGAAATACTGTATGAATATTTACACGATCAAATTTCCATAAATTGCACATAGTTTTAGCCAACTTAGCGATCTTTGGCGACCTACCAAAATCTTAGAGGGTCAATCCATTCCAAATATATTGTGATCAATTGGCATTAAACTGTTTCAAATCTAGACTAGAATATTATTTTATGAAATTGCTGATGGATAGACAGATTTGTGATTCGTTTTCATGGCCAAACTGTCACTCAAGATGACCTCCATGTCTAAAATTATGTCATTTACAGAGTTGCGTGTATTAAATAGTCTTCCGGAAACAAGATGCACAAGAGGGCCTGTATCACTATACTGGCTTGAATAGTCTAAGGCCGGAAAACAGTTTTTGTTTCGAAGAAAAAAAGAGACATAGGTGTTGCTTTTCCGGCGGCGGCGGCGTCAACATTCAAGTTTTGCGTTTAGGTCACTTTTTTACAAACTGTATGCACTAGACCTTTAAAACTTTGCTTATAGTTGTATCTTGAGTGGTACATCACAACGTGACAAAGCAAATGTGAAAGTAGCCTTGAACCTCCAAGCAAAGAGCAGATAACTTAATTGTTACCTTCAACCTTTGCGTTTAGGTCACTTTTTCACAAACTGTATGCACTAAGACCTTTCAAACTTTGCTTATAGTTGTATCTTGAGTGGTACATTGCAACGTGACAAAGCAAATGTGGATGTGACCTTCACCATCCAAGCAAAGGGCAGATAACTTTAATTGTTACATTTACATCACTCTCTCATGAACTATAATTATGCACTAGATGTTTTAAACCTAATTTATAGCTTAATCTTTGGAAGAAAACATATTCTGTTTTGACATAGTTGTGTCTTGGGTAGTGCATCTTTTTGGATACATGGATTTCATCTATGATCTTGACCTACTTTCTGGAGCTGATGATTTTTAGCTCTACTGGACATCGCGACATAATTGTATTGCAATGTCACGTTGTCGTGACATTGCATTGCGTTGTCGCGACATTGCATTTATTTCGCGATGTCGTATTGCAATGTAGCGTTGTCGTATCTCAATGTCGAGTTGTCGTATCGCAATGTCGCATTGTCATATCGCAAAGTCGAGATGTCGCAATGTCGGGTGTCGCATTGTTGCAAAGGACAATGCGACATTGTATCTGGCCCCAACCGGTCAACGTTTGAAACATCACATGGCTGCAGCATTTTAACCTACTTCTTCCAGCTAGGTTCTGTTCTGTTTCTTGTTGTTGTTGTTTATTTATGGTCACTTTTACCCGTGTATTTACTTATAGTCAATTTCAATTCTTCTTTCCACCACTAAATTTGTATTTTATTTTCTTAGTAAATACTTCAGTAAAGTTTCTTTACAATGTGTGGGACAGACATAGGGAAGTTGAATCAACGGGTAGTGCCTCTTGTTAAGTTATTTGTCCCTGCAGCAGAAGACGTTTTCTAGGTTACGCCACTGAACTTGGACATGTTCAAAACCAGTTGCATCAGACTAGACACATCCTTAATAGCCTTTGATTTAAAAAACCCTGTTTTTTCGGTAGGCCTTAGACTATTCAAGCCAGGAGAGTGATACAGGCCCTCTGGTGCATCTTGTTTCCGGAAGACTACTTAATACACGCCACTCTGTAAATGACAATTTTAGACATGAAGGTCATCTTGAGTGACAGTTTGGCCATAAAACACAAATCTGTCTATCCATCAGCAATTTCATAAAACAATATTCTAGTCTAGATGTGAAACAGTTTAATGACAATTGATCACAATCTATATGGAATGGATTGACCCTCTAAGATTTTGGTAGGTCGTCAAAGATCGACAAGTTGGCTAAAACTATGTAAAATTTGATCGTGCAAATATCCATACAGTCTTTCCTATCAAACCTTGCATTCTCGGTACTTTCAGTACTTTGATTTATCATATATTATGTAGGGGAAATAACCCTGCAAGTGATGTGGCAAATATCGCCGCCAGATGTCGCACCGTTTCACTTTGCACGTAATGAAATAAGTTTCTGTCGAACGGATTGCGTCTGCGTCGCATCGAATCAATATGTACGTCATCAAATGACTTTGCGTCGTATGGTTTGGAATTTTACACCGTATCATTTCACTTCGAACCATATCAATTCACTTTGTAACGAATGAACCGAGTTTATACCGTATCATTTCACTTCGAACCGTATCAATTCACTTTGTAACATATGAACCGAGTTTACACGTCACATCGAATCAATATGTACGTCATCAAATGACTTTGCGTCGTATGGTTTGAAATTTTACACCGTATCATTTCACTTCGAACCGTATCAATTCACTTTGTAACGAATGAACCGAGTTTACACGTCGCATCGAATCAATATGTACGTCATCAAATGACTTTGCGTCGTATGGTTTGAAATTTTACACCGTATCATTTCACTTTGAACCGTATCAATTCACTTTGTAAAGAATAAACCGAGTTTACACGTCGCATCGAATCAATATGTACGTCATCAAATGACTTCATGTTGAATTAAGTGGCCTGTCATTGAATGGTTTGTAAATATCCACATTACTCAAAGTCCACCGTCTCCACCTCCTAAAGCCGCGTTTATGGTGCAAGCACGTGTTTTCGGCCCTGAATTCTTTGAGCAAATCTGGCAGCAAGGAGACACTGTCCACCAAGACATCCGGTAGCGACTTTATATCCTCAGCATAGCTATGGAAAAAAAAATGTGTAAACACAAAGTTATGCACATATCACTCTCTTGTATTCCATCAGTAGATAACTTCTTTACATATATGTTTTCTACGAATCACATATTTTATTTAATTAAATTTCCTTATATCAAATTATATAAGAAACTTTCATGTATACGAATACAATTGTATATCAGGCAAACGCCCCGAGACAGTCTCTCTGCCCCAGTAGTTATAAAAGGCAGCCACGCCGAACACTTACTAAGAAAGACAAACCCTCTTTACTTAACACATTTAAAATACATGATTTTCTTTTCAGTGAAATTTTCAGTGAAAATATATACATAACTCTTAACTGTGAAAAAACAAAAACAGTCAAAAACTTCACCCAACATGCATAATGTCCACCAGACATGTGTCCGTCTATAATGCAACACCGCCTAAACCTTTAAGAAAGACAACCCTTCTTTCATTAAATACAATTCCCCACACAGAGTAATCTTACTTATAAATGAATCTCTATAATGTTACGCTAAATATCGAATTTAAATCTTAGTTCCCGAACATGCCAACACCATTTTGGCATGGTGTATACAATTATTTACTTATAGGAAGATAAATCCAGTCTTTAACGTAAGATGAAAATACCCCCTTACGTGGGCACAACAGAGGCCAAAAGTTAGCCGATTCCCAAGCTGGAATAATCAGTATTCCTTTTGCTTTGCAGCTTTCCAATTTCCTGAGTATTCTAGTGACTAAACGATAGGTGGAACAAAAAACCGAAAACGTTTCCCCAATCATACGATACAAGATACAAGATACAATATTTCATTAACCAATTAAGGGCCCTCAAAGGGGCAAGTAATTTAGTACTGTGATTGCAATGATTTGTAAGTAACAAACAAACAATGACAAAATAAACCAGAGCACATACACTGAGCAGGGTTGCCTACAGTACCTTACATTAGGGTTAATTGTGTTTTTTAAAAGACTGTATTAAGTAAGTACCTAATGCTTTCAGAATGTGTATATTTTCACAAGATAATAGCCAAATAAGTCAAGGCTGGAAAAATTAGAACATTCTTAAGATATGCATGTTAAGAAATTAGTTCTCTCATATGAATAGTAAGGACATGTTAGGAGAAACTGCATCTCATCATCTATAGAATTACTGGTACAATGTTCACACAATCTATGTTCCACAGGAGTATTAGTATAGCAACCAGTTTCGATTTTAAGTCTATGGGAACTTAGACGAAAGTTCGCAATGGCATTACGTTTTTCAAAATTATCAATACTACATACGTAAACGCATCTACTCCAGACGAGCTTTTACACCAAAACCGAGTATAAAATACGGGCAGGTTGGCGTTATGCTCGGAAGCAAACCAATCTACATCTAATTTTCTCCCATGTCTGCTCATGTGAGATAGGCATTTTCCTCATGTGAGATTATAAGAATCCATCATGAATATCCATGTGAGATAGGGAAATCTCACCCGAGGGTCAGAATTGTAACCAGGGACGAGGCTCTGCCGAGTTCCTGGTTGGAATTCTGATCCCGAGGGTGAGATTTACCTATCTCACATGGATAAACTCATGATGGATTATTTTTCTTGTATTTTTGCATTGACGTCGCCAATAACTAACGTTTTAATGTTTTGTATCCCAGTGGGAGATATTTCCCAGATATTTCCCAGTACGGAACATTGCTCGGCCTTTTCCGTCAGTGGCGGGAATGCCAAATGACGTTCTAATTGCTTTACGGACGTCGTCGTCAGATTCCGCCACTAGGAAATAACGATTACGGAAATTAACGAAGAGTTCCGGTTTCACTTGTTTTGTTTGTATGACGTAACGTCGTCTTGGATGACGTAACGTCGTCTTGGCGTTGTCGTGCAAACTGGTGTAAAAAGGCGTGAATCATTAGAAATATTAATAAAATATCATTTTAAATTATGTAATATATAGTTTAATAACTAGTGTTTTTGAGATACTGAAAAATATCTCCCTCGGTAGAGAAATGGCCCCGATATAAGAACTCGTGCTCCGCACTCGTTCTTATATCGGGGCCATTTCTCTAGGAGCACGAGTTCTTATATCGGGGCCATTTCGCTACCTCGAGAGATATTTCCCGTATCTCAAAATCACTGGTTAATAAACTCTATATCTTACATGACGTTACGTCGACGTGGCCTAAGTCATTGATGTTATGCCGGTAATAAACACATAATGGGAGAAAAATAATCCATCATGAGTGATCGATGTGAGATTTCTCTATCTCACATGGATACTCATGATGGATTCTTATATTCTCCACCTGCTTTGTATCATGTTCAAAATAACACGAGAAATCTTTTTCAATAATACGAGACAAATAATCTGCTCTCTCGTTTTGCTCACGAGGAATCCATTCTAATTCTAAGTGAATTGAACCATTACAACATATGCCAAGAATTTTCATCGCTAAATCTTGTAACTCTCGTTTCATAGAACAGTTTTGCACTATGCTACTCACTGCCATATTGCCGGTAAACCATTTAATTCGTCGATTCTTAAGAATCCCGGCTAGTGAGATAAAAACTCTACCCACACCTGACAATTCCCTCCATGTAGAGGACTTAGAAATTTCATCTGGAGCCCACAGGCCATGTGAACACCCTTTATTGTATTAACCTCATAATCGCCAAACCCTGTGTTGCTCGCATCGCTATAAACTATTTTCGAGCACAGACTTGACCTCCCTAACTTTCTGAAATTTACCATTGTTAAATTACGTTCCCAAACACGCAATTGCTCAATACTATTAGTAGTTCCATGTTGGAGCCATGACTATATCCATGTTTAGATATCGCGTTATGATTTGCGACACTCTACGTATAACAATACTCTTTAAAATGATTTGTCCAACAACACTAGCAACCATTCTTACTAGAACCCGCGAGTTAGACTTTAAAATGAGTTCATTTAAAGTACGCTTGGGTTTCTCAATTATACACTGTGGAATGCAAATCGTATATTCACAGAATTCGGAATGGCACCGAGCCACTGCAGAACTTGAACTGGGACCCATAGAGATTTATCTGTTTTAGGTATGAAACCCGTTTTAAGCAGACCTTGTTTAATCTCTTCAGATACAATTTGAGTGCAAGCCTGATCTTTCCCACACCCAAACCCATCATCCAGAAACAAAATCACCCGTTTACCTACACCTCTCCACTTAGCAAGCGTCAATTTACTAAAAATATACGTAGCTAAAGATAAACCAAACGGTAACACCAACAATTTGTAATAGCATACCTCTTCATCACTGTTTGGCCAAGAGAAACCTAAATAGTATGTGTGTGGTAAACAAATATCTATGAAATGATAAGCTGAATGAATATCAAACTTTATCATCCAGACATCTTTCTCCATATAAGTCAAAGCCAGTCTCAGATCTTCGTACTTAATTGACTGTTTAATATGTTTATTAACGGATCTTAAGTCTACGATCAAACGTTTTTTTTCTCATTATTTTGAATCGAAACAGATAACGGATTGACAACATTAGGCATTTGTTCACATTTTTGAATTAAACCGCTCTCCAATAGGAATAGCTTGATAAACAAAACAATTATCATTCAAAGCAGACTTATTGTTTTGTAAAACACATTTATCAGGCAAAGAATAAAATGGAATTGTGTATCCTTGTAATATTGTCTCTAAAATAAATTCATTTGCACCAATATTTTTCCAAACCCCAATGTGTTTTCTTAACGTATTTCTAACAGTTATGTCTCTCGTATTCATAATTATCGGTTAACCTGTCTTCATCGAAAGTGTTTATTCTAAAAACAGAATATGCCTACTTATCTTCATTCGGGTTTTCCTCAGTGCAGGCTGTCTCACTTTTTGGCAAGTCGTTCAGGTTGTTGCGCACTTCTTGTGTAAGGACAGAACTGTCGGATATGACTGGCCTCTCCACAGGCGAAGCACGACCCGACTCCTCGTTGAAAGTAGGTTGCTCCGTAGCCACGAGAAGAACTCTGTCGGTGTCCATAAGGTTGCGGGAAGAGAGCTTGTTGTTGCAGACTATCTGATGCGTATGGCATTCCTCTCCACTGGACGGCAAAGAAGCGTTAATGTACATACTACCAACAGTAGCTGATGGTTTGCTGAGGTTCTGCTTAGGTTTGATGTGGCTCTTCCTCTTCTGAACCGCTCTGGCTTCCGCCTTAGATATGCGTGACTCGTCTTCGTAATTACTCGCGAGAGGGTTGCTTTCATATTGCCTGACGGTTTTCCAGCCGCCCACTGAGGTGTAGGTTGCTCCGTATCCACGAGAAGAACTCTGTCGGTGTCCATAAGGTTGCGGGAAGGGAGCTTGTTGTTACAGACCATCTGATGCGTATGGCATTCCTCTCCACTGGACGGCAAAGAAGCGTTAATGTACATACTACCAACAGTAGCTGATGGTTTGCTGAGCTTCAGCTTAGGTTTGATGTGGCTCTTCCTGTTCTGAATCGCTCTGGCTTCCGCCTTAGATATGCGTGACTCGTCTTCGGAATTACTCGCGAGAGGGTTGCTTTCATACTGCCTGACGGTTTTCCAGCCGCCCACTGAGGTGTCGGCTATACGAATGTGTTTATTTCGTACCTTTATCTTTTCGCCGGCCTCCTGCATGATTTCTCTGGCATAGTTGGCCTTTTCGTTCTCAATCGACCACAGACCATGCTTTAAATTGTCCACCAACTCGGTATTGAAATCGCACTGAATCTTGTTCCCTTCGTACCTCCACTTCAAATCGTGTTCCGTCTTGATTTGTTTTCACCTTGGAGGCCACTGTCAGGGAATTGCCACGAACTTTCTCCTTTAGCGAATTTAAATCTGACTTCTGTCCTCTCACTTCTACTAATAATTCTCTCAAGGTATTGTTTATATCGACCGCAGATAAACTAGCATTATCCGCACTAGATTTTTCCATAATTTACCAGCACAAAAATACATGTTCAGTTATAAGTCGCACCCTAAGCTGAATGCATTAAATCTCGCTAAAATGCACGAGAAACATCACGATATCTCGTGCAATTACGCAGCGACACCTCTCGGAGATAACTTACTAAGGGAAATCAATTTTCATCTAATTTTCTGCGATCAAAGGAAGAAAATTATGTAATTTCTTTTGGCCCCTTTTATTATGTGAATGGTGTTTAAGGGAAACTACTCCGACGACCATGCATATAGCGAGGTTAGCCAGAACGAGCATTATTATGTTCCGACGAGGTCGGAGGGATATAGAGTTGGCGTTGTTCGTACGTCCGTTCGTCCGTCCATTCGTCCGTCCGTAACAATGTTCGTGTCCGCTCCATATTAACTCTCACATGCATGGAGGGATTTTCAAATAAATTGGGACACATACTCACCTCATCAAGACGACATGCATAACTCAAAACCCGGGTCTGTATATTCAAAGTCAAGGTTTTCAGTATTTATATGTACATAATAATGTCCATTTCGTGTCCGCTCCATAACTCTCACATTCACTGAAGGATTTTCAAATAAACTGGTAAAAATACTCACCTCATCAAGACGACGTTCAGAATCCAAAAGTCATATACCTCTTTTATGCATACATGGAGGTCCATTTTTTGTCCTATCCATAAATGTCACATGCAAAGAGGAAGTTTGAATAAAATTGGCACAAATACTCACATCATCGAGGCGACGTGCAGAATCCAACAAACACCCTTGCTATTATATTCAAGGTCAAGGTGACTCATATACTACTTATATGCCTACAATAAGTTTCGCTGTGTGTCCACTCACATCACACCGTATAACCGGCAATCACCAAGTCTGGCGTTGTTTCAAATCGGTTCTGATTTTTACGCGATGACGAAACGGTCTAGGTGTTTTTATTTTACTTATAACTATGTATATTGATTGGTATTACAGCATTTAGTTGCTAGTATGTTTATATATGTTTGAAGGCTATGTCAATAAGTTTTCAGTCGATATTAGTGGAAAATAGACCAATTATCTGCATACTCACAAAAAGCATAATTTACACACTTTAAAGCCAAAACTCGCCCATTTACACATTGTTTTGTTTTGTTTTCACGATACGATTAAATATATAACCATTGGAGAGCATAAGTGTGAAATTTCAGAGTTTTCCAGCAAGTAGTAAAATAGATATTAACATTTCTTTGAACGAGATGAAGGAAATTTGGCAGCCGTTGAAGTCGGTAAATTTTGGAAATGGACAGTCGACGAACTAGACTATCGTTGGCGTCGACATGTGAAATTAAAAAAACGTCTCATTTTAATGCGTGGCATTTATTATATTTCAAAATAAGGATAAAAGTCGAACAGGAAATGCAGCTTTCACAGAACACAGTAAACCCAAAAACAAATACTCACAAAAAGAACTATAAAAAGATCGGACAGGGAAAGTAGCATTCAAGGAGGACAGTCAACCACAAAACACAGACACAAACACGCAAACAGACAAACAAGAAGGCAAAAGCAATAATAAATGCAAACGACATCACAAACACAAAAGGGTTGACAATAGGGCTACCGCCTTGGAACGGTCAGTGGCAAAGTACACTGGGGGTTTAAACCGGTTCTAGGGTGCACTGAACCTCACACTTACCCTACAGGATAGTGTAAATAAAGAAATCCCAGCCATGATCTAATCTCTAACCAACAAGGCAGCATCAATAGGCAATATAAGTAAAACACAAATATGCTCGTGTAAATATAATACAAAAACACAATAGCCTAGAAAGCCACAATGAAGGTACTCAATGACTTTGCAGAAGCCAGAGCAGTAAGAGAATAAACCATTAAGGACACGATAAGAAAGATCATAGACAAACATCACACGCCACCGTCCCAATGGGCTTTAGGTAGGCGTCATCATAGGGTCAATGGTCTGTCCGGTCATCGTCCAATTAAAGAGGAAAGCATAGTGGCGAACTGTAAAAGGGTCCACCACCAAGCATGCAGTACGTTGCAAAATGATAATACTCACCTCATCAAGATGATGTGCATAACAACAAATACACGTCTATATCTCCAAGGTTAATGTGATAAAGATCATTTACCACCTTTGTCTATAAATCTCATATTCGAGGAGTGATTTTGAAATAAATTGGCGCAAATGGTCTCATCATCAAGACGACGTTCAAAACCAAAGATCCGGGTATGTATCTTCAAAGCCAAGGTTATAAAAGTCATAAACTTCATATATGCTTATAATAAGGTCCTTGTCTTGTTCGCTCCATAACTCTTACATGCATAGGGGTGGGGATGCGATTTTCAAATAATTTGACACACATATTCACTCAAGACGACATGCAGAATCGAACACCCAGGTATGTCTCTTCATGGTCAATGCCAAAACGGTAATATACCTCATATATGTATATAATGAGTTCCGTTTCAAAGTCCTCTCCATAAATCTCACATGCAAGAAGGGATTTTAAAATAAATGGCACAAATACTCACCTCATCAAGACTAAGTGTTGACCCTACCCTTCCTCCGCCACAGCGCCTCATTCCACTCCCTCCACTCAACTAAAAACATAATTGTAGTTTTTCTTTTCTATTCTTTGTTTCTCATCAGTTACCACCTCTAATCGTGCCCTAATCTAACAACCCCCAGCACCCCACCCCACATACACTCCCTTTTACGGCCGCCACACAGCACTAAACAGACGCTAGTGTGGATGCCATTAATTACTGAAAAGGGGATCATTTGGAAGTAACACTATGGAAGACGGATGCGGCCATTTCGACTTCGTGACCACGTCGCAAACCCGAAAAGTCGAAGGCGAAAAGTCGCAAACCCACCGTTTTGGACGAAATTTCGACTCGCAAAGTTGCCAGTCCGATAGTGTAAAATTTCGCCTTCGACTTTTCGGGTTGGCGACTTTCGTGTTGGCGACTTTTCGACTTAAAGATATATATCCCGTTTGTTGACTCACTTGCAATAGTCATTTTTGGAAGACGGATGCGGCCATTTCTACTACTCGCCTTCGAGTTTTCGCCTTGTTAATAACCCTTTCCACAAGGCGAAAAGTCGCCTACCCGAAAAGTCGAAGGCGAAAAGTCGCAAACCCGCCGTTTTGGACGAAATTCGTGGCGAAAAGCCGAAATTTTACAATATCGGATTGGCGACTTTGCGGGTCGACATTTCGTCCAAAACGGCGGGTTTGCGACTTTTCGCCTTCGACTTTTCGGGTTGGCGACTTTTCGCCTTCGACTTTTCGTGTTGGCGACTTTTTGCCTTCGACTTTTCGCCTTGTATTAACAGGGCGAAAAGTCGCGAAGTCGAAATGGCCGCACCCGTCCTCCATATAACACACACAAACAAGAGATAAAAGGTAACCGACTCGGATATTAAGTTCTGTTAATCAACACATGAGACTTTGTCACGTTTATTTGCAAATCTGAGCCATCCTAATGGCTTAGAAAATGGAAGGAGATCGTGAAATCGTTCTGTTTATGCACTTCCAATTGTTATGTCAATAAAAAAGCAAATATTCGGCATGTCGGAACTTTGACATGCTAACAGTGCAATTTAGTATCCCGTTGCTCGCCAATTAAATCTTGTCTGTTTTATTCCCACGTCTCCTGCCAAATGCTCCTTTTCCGCACGTAACCCACGCTAATTCATTATGTGTCAAGTTTCTAGTCTTTGGTGTAATTTCTTTGCACTTAAGTTAATTGCTTTGCCTTCTATTTTCTATGTAAACAACCACAATTGATTGGTACGACTGACCATGACTGTATACGACTGATTCATTTTGTAAGCAGGTGAATCTACTTTTATTTACACATATTTGTTCTACGACGATTTTTGCACAAGGCTTTTAAGCTTCGCAGAACAGTGCACTATTAATTATTCGCCGGCAAGTTTTATTTTGTGATGTACTATTTTTAGAAAAATTTCAACTTTATTAAAACACTGTTTTGTTATGCCCCCATCACCGAATGGTGAGGGGCATATATAATGTTAGCCATGTCCGTCCGTCCTTCCGTACGTACGTCTTCCCGTCCGTCCCGAACAGTTTATGTGTCTATCTCCTCCCACATGTTTTCCTTCGGAACATTACAGGATGATTACCTGATTTCAAGATGTGCATATCGTTTCGGTGTCAAAATCAACCCAATATTACCAGAGTTATAGCCCCTTTTCCGTCAATTTTTACGTCAAAATATCTTGTGTGTCATTCTCCTCCAATACTTTTCAACTGATTGCTACAAAACGTTACAGGATGCTTACCTATGATATCAAGATGAGCATATTGTTTCGGCGTCAAAATCGACCTAGTATTACCGGACGTATGGCCATTTTTTCGTAAAATTTTATGTCAAAATATCTTGTGTGTCTATCTCCTCCTGCATTTTTCAACCGATTGTTTCGAAACTTTACATGATGCTTACCTATGCTGTCAAGATGTGCATATTGTTTTGGCGTCAAAATATGGCCTTTTGTTCTTCAAATTGTACGCTAAAATATGTTGTGTGTCTTTTTACACTGATTGTTTTCTGTGGGGGCATCCCTGTCCCATGGACACATTTCTAGTTTTTTTTAAACAATATGTGCATGAATACTATTCAATATGTGCTATTTAAATAACAGTTGTTTGCGTGCAGTGTGTATGTGTTTGTAAATTATGATTTCTTTAAAATTTACTTTTATAATACGGCACCTTATACCAGTGAATTTAACTGAGCGTGTATTGTGCTCTATTATTACATTTTCCCCACTTTGTGAAGAGGAGACATATTGTTTATGTGCTGTCTGTCTGTCGTCTGTAAGTCAGAAATTTTGTCCGGACAAGTTCTCCTGAACCCCTCGCCGGATTTCAATGAAACTTTGCGGGGATGATCAGTACCGAGCCTAGCATATCTTCGCCGTGTTCCGGTTGAATGAGTTTCGGCGGAGATATGACCCTTTAAATGTTTTAGTACATACACTGTTTTCGGACTAGTTCTCCTGAACCCCTGGCTGGATTTCAACGAAACTATTGGCAAGGAGGATCCGTATCAAGCCTAGTTGCGCATATCGTCGCCGTGTCCCGGTTGAATGATTGTTGGTTGGCAGAGTCATGGCTCTTTAAATGTGTTCATACACAACATGTGTCCGGACTAGTACATCTGACTCCCTGGCCGGATTTCAACGGAACTTGGTAGAGACGATCACTGCCAAGCTTAGTTGCGCATATCTTCGTCGTGTTCCAGTTGAACGATTTTTGGCATTTTGGATTTATGGCCTGGTGGAGACATCTGTTTTTACTAAAAACAACCTAGTTAACTGAATATATTAATCAGAGTAATCATACCTTTTTACTGAATCATAGGAGAAGCTCCCTTCGAATATTTGTTTTTTTTACTGTAAAATATTTATTTCATTACCGATTTTCAAACCTAATATATTTTTATTTAACACAAAACATCATGCTCCGATAAAATACCGTAATATTTTGTAAAACATGTTCAAGTAAATGCTAAAAAAAAATGTTTGACTGAAACATGCACCCAAAATAATAGATTGATCCTATCCCCAGTATCTTCTTTCTAGACACTATTTTTGTGTTGCCTGAGTAGCATGGCGGACACTTAGGGATCCCTTTGTCCGTCATCTGTCTTCCGTCGACGTCCGACCGTCATACTTTAACCTACAACCTTACTTTGGTCATAGCTTGTGAAGTAGTTAACGTTTTTTATATATGTACGTCACATGTTCAATAACTTTGGGATTGATTGCAACAGAATTATTCCCATTTTCACAAAAAAATTAACCTGCATTCTAACGCAGCTCATAACTTGGCAAAACATTGACATTTGGTCATGCAACTTTATACAGTTTTTCCTTATCGATTATTCAATACTATTGACATGTCCAATAACTCTGAAGAGGAATAAAGGAATATAAATGCTGAAATTGCAAATACATTATTCTGTTTTCTTGCAAAGTGCGTTAAGAGAATTTAATTTTGGGGAATTTTGCCCTTTTTCATAAATGTAACCTGCAGCCAAACCTAGCTCATAACTTGGCAAAATATTGACATAAACTTTATACATTTCTTTCTTATCAGTTATTAACTATATGCACCCTAACCTTGGACATAACTCGAAAAGTGTTTTTCCTATGTTCACGAAAGTAAAACTTCACACACATCTTCATCTTATGCCTCGAAAATCGTTACACATGTCCCATAGCTCTGAATTTCATTTAGACAGATGGACTCCTATTTCCATAAAATTTTAACCTGCAACATAAGCTAGATTATTGGCAAAATATTGACCTATGGGTATAAAAATGTATACAGTTCTTCCTTATAAATTATTCAATGCAGTGGTTAGGCTATGCAACCTAACAGTGTACACAATTGTTTCTGCCCCATAATTCACGAAGGCTTGAATTCCCCCACCCCCATCCTATGTGTTTTCAAACTGTATATTTATATTGACCTTTCTGAAATAAGCACTAGTTTTTCATAGATGGGTTAACGACGTTGCATTGTAAACCTTCTCGACTCTCACCACTGCGGGTTCGAATCTCACTGGGAGTTCGACTTTTAAGTGAGAAAGCGTCGATTCTTACGGATGGCCTGAGGTATACAGTACCGGTTCTACCCAGGAATTATGGGATGGTCTGCCTCTACCACAAATTTTCGTACCGTCATATACGGCCTAAAATGTGCTAAAATGACGTAAAACACCATTCAAACAGACAAATAAACAAACAAACAAATTCATAATAGATAACACTCTGTTTGCGTGCTACTTCGAATCTTTAAATAATGTGGTAGCATAGTCGGTGACATTTCCTTTGATGAATGCAGAGCATTAAATCGTTTAATTTAGGGTAACTAAAGGGGCGTGGCTATACCGTACTACAAGTAATATATAGAGTATGGTCTCAGCGAGTAAATAACCAACGAGCTGAGACAGACTCTATCTTTTTTGTAGCATGGTGTACTTAGCAACACTGTGACGTCATAGTGACCGTACTCTAAATTCCAACATCTGGTAGTTGTAGCATGGTCGGTGACATTTCCTTCGATGAATGTGTTATTTTCAATTAAACGATTTACACCTGTGGTATTACAAAAAGAATAACGCTTTGCATTCATCAAAGGAAATGTCACAAACCATAGAGTACGGTCACTATGACGTCACCGTGTTACTAAGTACACCATGCTTCAAAAAATATAGAGTATGTCTCAGCTCTTGGTTATTTAAACACCTGGACGCTTTTAATTTCCGGTGAAACGACATGTCGTTAGAGTAAATGATGTATTAAACGGCGTTTTACTGCGTTCTTAATTAGAACATGCGAATATCATCTAGGAAGTTGTCCGGATATCAGCAAATATAATACAGAATGGTAATAACTCTTCTTGAATAAGTATCTTTATTTCTTAATTAATTGTTAAAGAATGGATATCAAATAATAAATATGCGGAATAATAACTAGTACACTGAAACCGGTCGACAAAACCACGGGTATAATCTAGGTCAAAGGAGATCTAGGTCAAAGGAGTCTCTGTGCACTGTGATATATAGAACTTTTAAAGAGGCAAATGGCAATCTTGATTTATTTTTTTTAAACTCGAGGTGTCCCATTAGTTTTTCTACATAAATTACCTTTGTTTAAACATTAATATTAATTACAAGAATAGTGAAAAGCAAACTGTTTTTGTATATTTTTAACTGTTGATTATATTGCATATTTAAACCTATGGTTAAATCACGAAGAACAATTGAAACATCAAAATGTTATTTTAATATAGGCGAGCAGATTTCAAGTTAAAATAATACTGGATTAATAAATCGAAGGAGACGCTAATTTTACTTGATAAACAATTCAAGATTGCAATGAGTCCCTTTAATGACAAGTTTATTGGAGGAGGCTTAGAAAACATGACGAAGCTCTGACAGAGAAAATGGCACATACAAAATATTATCTTTATCATGAAGATTATAGATACAATTATGCACGGTTTACTTGTTTCCTTCTTACCCTAGGCGTACGGTAGACACCGCTATATTGTTTCCTCCCTAGGCGTACGGTAGACACCGCTATATTGTTTCATCCCTAGGCGTACGGTAGACACCGCTATATTGTTTCCTCCCTAGGCGTACGGTAGACACCGCTATATTGTTTCCTCCCTAGGCGTACGGTAGACACCGCTATATTGTTTCCTCCCTAGGCGTACGGTAGACACCGCTATATTATTTCCTCCCTAGGCGTACGGTAGACACCGCTATATTGTTTTTTCTCCATAACCTTACATCCAATAAACACCAAGGTATTTCGCATTTTAGCTTTATCCTATACAACCAAATAAAGCAACATTCATTAGATCACCCTTCCATTGCGCCGAAAAGTTTGTGTGGTATTTTACGTAATTGTTAACACAGTGCAATGTTATATAAGATGGTCGTTTTTTTTTTGTGGTGGAAGCAGACCACCCATTTTACCTGGGTAGAACCAGTACTGTACACCTCTCGCCATCCGTAAGAATCGATACTTCCAAGCTCTCAGTGGAATTCGAACCATTCGGCCACGGAGACGCTTGCAAAAGTGCATATCTGCATGATAAACCTTTTAACACGCCGGTTAGCTTGGCACTAAGAACCGGAGCGGGCTTTATTGTAGAGTAAACAACAAAAGAACGACAAAATGGTACGTGAAGTTTTAAAACCAATCATAGGGTTAGCGGTCACAATTTTTTTTTAACTGCTGATTAAAAAAAAGGCGTACTAGTTCACATTTCCACAACGGTTCGTGTTCAAGTGATATCAGGAACTGATAACTTGAAATCAATGTACTCCTCAGTTTTGATTTTGAAGCAGTTCATTATACTGCCTGTATAAATAATCAGTAGATCGGCTGTCTTCTATTGTAGTTGCGTTCAACACCACAACAAGCGTATTTAAATTATCGTAAATTACTCTTTGACTAGAAGTCAGGAAAGTTACGTCATCAAACAAAGCTCCATGAAGGGATTGTGCCTACTGAGATTATAAAGTCTGGAAAAGGTACTGAGGTACTAGGAGACCAAACAATTACTGAGGCACTAGGAGACCAAACAATTACTGAGGTACTAGGAGACCAAACAATTACTGAGGCACTAGGAGACCAAACAATTACTGAGGTACTAGGAGACCAAACAATTGCTGAGGTACTAGGAGACCAAACAATTATTCCAGATGAAAGGTTAAATAAAAGAACTGAACACGCCTATTAAAGCGAAAAGCCGACGTTGTCTGACCTTAATACGAAGGTTTACCACCACTAATTACATGTAAAATTCCGATGTGTAGTCGAATATAATAAAAAGTAATCCCTCCTTTTTTGAGTATTATAAGTAAAGGAAAACTGCCCATTTCTATTCGATTTTGTGGTTGTATGTATTAGAAGCGTATTAGTAGGTTTTACTAGATCACTGATGAACATCTTCGAAATTTCGACCCTATGCTTACACATTGTGAGCAACCATCAATGAAAATAGCTATACCCTTGACCTGTTTAGTAAACAAACAAGAGCTTTCTTACAGGTCCTGTGACCCGACACTTTCTGGTGATTTTTCAAGTGGAAAATTGTTTTTCTATATGAACATTACACTGCTGCATTATCCATACTTGAGTTGGATTTGCAGCAAATCATTAATATGTGACACTTTAACATTGGTGTCTATGGGGAAAATAATTAGTGGTTTCATATCAGAAGGAACGTGTAGGTTGGCGGAAGGTACTAGTATATCAGCAAAAGACACGAATATGATCGAGTTGGGTAATCGTCGGTAGGAGAAAGTCGAATATTATACAATTATGGACTTTTCAGCTGTTATACATGATGTGATATGCACCAAAAAAATCATTATTGACCGAGGCGATAGCCGAGGTCAATAATGATTTTTTGGTACATATCAACATCATGTATAACAGCTGAAAAGTCCATAACTGTTTTATTATATAACCCTCAAATTACAATTATATAAAACAGGTCAATATCAAAAAAACAATTATATAAAACAGGTCAATATCAAAAAAACAGGTCAATATCAAAAAAACAGGTCAATATCGCTAGATATTTTTTCTAAAAAATTACTTTTTAGCCAATGAAAACGCGTCTATTTATAGGTTATATAATAAACTATGAGGTCGGTGAAATATTGGAAAGCGATGATGTGAATTCAGCCTTGACTGAAATATCAGTGTTGTTACCGGATTTATTAGAGTCGCTAAAGTCATAAGAACAGTTAAAGGTGTATTTAAAATTCAATAAAGTATTGGCGCCAAATAGCCTTTCAATGAACAACATATATGTTATCTATACATATCTCGTTGACTGGTTTTCATGCAAAACAACCTCTCATATGGAATACAGAAGATAGACTGTAACGTTCTGGCAAATAGGTTATCGGTAATTACATGGCAATTGTCTGAGAGTTAAGTCCGGTCTCAGGATGTTCGGTCTGGTTCTCAGTTTATTCTCAGAAAAACGACAATTTGAGCCAATTAATTCGAAAATAAATTGTGTGATTCCAAGTCGAGACAACTTGTCTCTAGTAAACTTAAGGAGGTTGGCTGGGAAAGGACGTAGTAATGAGATTTTTTTAAATCCATATTTAAAGCTTCTTTGGTATAACTTAGATTCAAAATTATCAAAAAAAGGCTATGTCACCACGCTTTTTCCCCACTAGACGTAATTGAAGAAGGCACATATTTCTAACTTCAAAATTTCACTAAAAAGAGGAAAAATATAGTCATTGAACATTTTCACAATTGTTTTCATAACAGTACGTTTATTGAAAAACAACAATTAATTTTCGATTGCATATATACATATCTTTCAAATCATACAAAAACAATTGTATATCTCATTTGTCTTTTTACTTTAAAAAGCAAACGTATATGGACCGCACCCCACCCACTTTTGTTTTTACCGAAAAATTAATTCAAGATAAAAAATTATGTTCTAATGATCAACTTTTTTTTAAATTTGTATATGTCAAGGTCCTATGACATTTCTTTCAAAACAAGTAAAAAAATATATAGGTCACCAGGCTTCTAATGATTTTTTATTAAAAATTCTTTAAATTACACCTATTTTGGAGTTATTTTGACATTTTTAATGTAAAATACTGTACACACAATATTGACATGGAGATCGAAAATAAAATTATCTCAGTATCTACTTTTATATATGTATTCCACTACTGGAAAACAAAAATATGATTTATTCTATAGCAAAAGGATAAATTCTAGTCAGAGCTACCCATACCCCCTATTTTGTTGACAACAAAAAATGATCACAAATGACGGAAACAATATGGGGAAAAAAATTTGCTTACAATTTGGTATGTTACCATCTTAAATCCTACAATATATCCATATCTACTAGAATGGAAAAAATGAAACAATTCTGTTGTCAAATAAAACTATGATTTAAAAAATAAAATGTTTAGACTTGAAGATGTCAAAACTTGACCAGCCAACATCCTTAAGATGATAGAATGCCGTTGCCTTGGTTTACCCTAGTGATCTCCAGTGATTCCGTTAAAGCACTCGCTAATCAAGTTGGTTGAAAAATAGTAGGAGGAAGGGTAAGAATAGGAGTGGTGTAACTGAATGTTGTTTAACGGCTCATCAACACAGTATAGGTTATTTAGAGCCGCCCCAGAGAGAGGGGAAGGATACATAGGAATCCGGGAACCTGCCCTACTCTTATTATCGAATAGATTCCTATGGTTCTTTTACGTGCTCGGAGAATAGACCGATACACCGGACCGTCCGGTTTACGTTCCCATCCGACGGACGAGGCTGAGGGAAAGTGTCTTGCCCAAGAACACACCGACGGAACTCAGTGGCACCACGGAGGATTGCGCGTGGTGTAAATTGCTTACTTGACTGTTAATTGTTATACTTCACGTTTTGGTTTTACTTCCGATATTAGTACATCGTGGATATTGTTTCCCCTACTTACTTTAAAATAATGTTCAACGATTTCAATACATCAACAATAAAGAATATATGTAGGCTTAATATTTATGTAACAGAACAGTGTTGGACAGAACGATATTTATTTTCTGCTGAACAAAACGCAGAAGTATTCTTTTTTTAAAAAAATAATTGCATCCGTTTCAAGAAGTCATATTAAAACATATAGATCTATATAACAACAGCAAAAAAAACACGAAAAAAAAACGATCCAAATATTGTGTTTCTTCGATGCTCAAAATCATGGGTTTAATGAACATAAATAGTGTTTTGTTTAATATACAAGTCTTGAACAACATATATCAATTAACATTTAGAATGGTGTTAATTATCTCAGAGAAGTAAAATGTTGTATTTATAAACGTGAAAGCGGCAGATTTTATCGGAAATGTCAAATCTGAGGAATACATTGATGCCGGACTAATTTCCTGATATCACTCTCAAACACAAACTTAGTAGAAATGTGAACTAGTGTGTCTTTCTTAAATCAACAGTGCGCAACTTTTAAATATAGACCGTGCATTCTCTGATTGTTTTTTTTTTAAAAAGTTCGACTTACCGTGGTGACGTTGTTGTTTTTGTCAGGCCCATGATAGTGGGTAGCGAGACATAGCAGTCACCTTTCCGGCGGCGGCGGCCACATTTTAAATCAACTATATTTATCTCAACAACCGCTGCTTGAATTTTTCTGAAATTTTCTCAGATGCTTAATTGGATCAAGGAACATCACGTAATGCCAAAATTACCAAGGTCAATGTCATATTTTGCGTTATCTTTCCGAAACTTAACCTTGGTTAGGTAACTTAACCTTGGTTAGGTAACTTAACCTCAGTTAACTGTATGCGATTGCCTCATTTTCTTTCTTTGATACTTGGTCATATGTATTGCTGGCATTGGTGGACATTGCTGAACGACAAAAAATACCAAGGTCAAGGTCATGTTTTGTGTTATTAACCCTAAACATCAGTTTGATTAGGTAAATTAACCTCAGTTAACTTTTTCTAATAACTTTTATTTCTTTGTTTGATATTCGGTCATATTTATTGTTGGCATTGGTGGACATCGCTGAACGACAAAAAATACCAAGGTCAAGGTCATATTTTTAGTTATTTTCCCCAAACTTAACCTTGATTAGGTAACCTAACCTCAGTTAAGGTTATGTGAATGCCTCACTTTATGCCTCACTTTATGCCTTTGATACTTGGTCATATGTCCAACGAAAATTACCAAGGTCAAGGTCATATTTTGCGTTATTTTCCCCAAACCTTGGTCAGGTTAACTTAATGAGGTAGTTAACTTTGTGATTGTCTCAACTGATGTCTTTGATACTTGGTCATATATGTTGTTCGTGTGTCGATTTTGTATTCGTCTGTTTAATTATTTTGTCTGTTTAATTATCCCTTTTCTTGCAAAACGTTTTACTTACGCATGTTATAATTTCCGGTTGATTTCTTGTTTCACAAAACGGATTGAAATCAAAGCAATCACATGCATTGACCAATCACGATGTTTGTCCAATCAAATTAACAGACCAATCAGAACTGGTATGGCTCAGGACTGTATATAAGGCGTTGCAGCCAGTTATACAGGTCCGTTGTTGCTCTGCAGCTGAATAAGCCAAGTCCAGACTCTATTGTACCCATCTCGGTGCGCCCTAAGGCGCATTGAGTTTGTTGGCGGAGGGACTATAAACCTTAGAACTACACACACACACAGTTGAATAAGCCGGACGATTTTGGAAATGATTTTGATTGCAGTAGAAAGAGCAATTGGTAAGAACCTTCTAGTTGTAACTGTGGATGACCTTGGGAGGTAGCCCGAATAGAGCGAGCCCCATATTCTCAGCAGTGAAGACTAGTAAGGCTATTTGCCACATTGGTCAATATACAGCAATTTAACACAATCGTTTTATAATCATGGTTGCTCATTCTGTTAATTATATTGGTTGATTTGTTGATTGCTAATAATCATTGTATTCGAGCAAGTAGCTCAATCTGTAATTGGGAACAATCGCATTGCATTTGCGGCTCAATCATACAAGACCGCTCGGTACACGTTATATTGGCAGTGACGGACAGTAAGGTCAAGGTCATATTTTGCATTATTTTCCACAAACTTAACCTTAGTTAGGTAACTTAACCTTGGTTAGGTAACTTAACCTCAGTTAACTTTATGTCTTTGATACTAGGTCATGTGTATTGTTGGCATTGGTGGACATCGCTGAACGATAAAAAATACCAAGGTCAAGGTTATATGTTGCGTTATTTCCCCAAAACTACAGCCTAGTTAAACCATTTAACCTCTGTTACTTAACTTCTTATGATTACCTCGCTTTTATTTGTTTGTTTGATACTTGGTCATGTGAAGTGTCGTTTTCAGTGGACATAAATTAAGCACAAATTTAATAAATATTTCATATGCTGTTTGCCGCGGTTGGCGAAACACCCTCAGACCGAGGTTTTGTTTATTTTGCGTTTATATGTTTATAGTGCCCGTTCAAGTATGGACCTATGATGACGTCTACCTAAATCCTCATAGGACGGTAGCGTTTGATGTTTTGTCTTAAATCTTGTCTTGTCGTACAATTAACGGTTTGTTCTCTCGTTGCTGTGAATTTTGCCAATTTATTGAGTACTTGCTTTGTGGCTTTCTTTTTTTTTTAATGTATTTTACTTATATTGCCTATTAATGCTGACTTGTTTATTAGAGAATATACTTGGCGCGGATATATTTCCTTACACTGTCCCGTTTTATTGGGGTAACAATGGAGGTTTGGTGACCCTAGAACCTGGGTTTAAACCACCAGCTGACCTTTTGCCACTGACCGTTTCAAAGCGGTAGCCCTATTGTCAACCCTTTTATGTTTGTGATGTCATATATTGTACTTTATACATCTTTGTAATTGTTTTTTTTTCTGTGCGTGTTTGTGGTCGATTGTGGTACTTTTCAAATGCTACATTTCTTGTTCGACTTTTATATCTACTTTTCTTTTTTAAAGGCGAGGTTTATGGCGTAGTACGACATTCAATTTACATATATTCGTTTAAAGGAATATGCTGTGACGTTCAGTTTCTTACTGTTGCCGCTGTTAAACCTATCTGAAAAATAACTAAAAACACATGTTGCCCAACTTTGAGGCCTTTTGTTGAAACTATCACGAACAATACTAACAATATCATGTATACTGAGAAAAATAAAGAAGTAACCACATTTCTTTCTCTTATTTTCTGGACAACAAAACAGGAAATAATGTATGATATGTATGAAGTAAGTAGGCAGACTGTCATCAATAATCCAAATAAAGAACAACCTGAAAAGCTCAGTAAAAAAGGAAATTACCTCATCTCCTTTTCTTAAAAGAGTATGAGAGTGGACCTTTCGAAACGGCCGAACACGATACGTACGAAATATTGCAGTCTCGGTTTGATTTAGACTGTTCATGAACAGTAGTGAAATATGCTTGCTACTGCTCACGTCCCCATGCACTTTTGGGCTAGACAACATTATGAAAAAGACTTAATTCGTCCCAGACAGTGTTGTTTTATAAGCTCCTTACCCAAATATAACCATTAAATAACATAGCACAACTTGGGTAGATAGAAGTTTTTGATTAGCCACAATATATTTTTTTTAAATAATATATTCTTACCTAGAGCAATTTGGAAACTGCTTAATGGATTTTTTTTGTTCTCAATTAAGTGCGTTTACAAACATCTGATGTTTGTTTGTTTGTTTGTATGGTGTTTTACGCCTGAGATTGTTTTATTAAAACTATTTTTAAGTAGTATAAAAGTCGAACTTGAAATTTAGATTTCATAGAACACAGTCAACCAAAAACACGTATTAAAACAAACTACAGTTACAATGTTAATAAAAAGCAAAGCATCAAAAACTCAAAAGGTTGCCAACAGGGCTACCGCCTTGAAACGGTCAGTGGCAATACGGCCACTGGAGGTACCAGAGTTTAGGGTGCACCAAAACTCACTCTTTCCATATTGTCATCCACTTACCTTATTGTCATCCCAATCAAACGGGACAGTGTAAATAAAAAAAAAAACGCCAGGCTATATTCTCCAACAAACAAGGCAGCATTAATACATTAATAAAGCAATATAATACATATATATATATATATATATATATATATTTCTTTATTAAAGTCTCATCATGGTTTACAATAAATACAAACATAAATAAAACATCGTAAACATTTTAAGATAGCCATGCCATTCTAATTATAATTATAAGAGACTATAGTTATAAAACCATCAACATATTTTAAAAGCAGCTAATAACATCATATACTAATGTATATATGAATATAAACAGAGCATACAAAGCCACAAAACAAGTACTCAAATACTTGACAGAAGCCAGTGCAACAACATAACAAACCGTTAAGGGTACGAAGAAACAAGATTTAAGACAAACATCAAACGCTACCATCCTATAACATTATGTGGTCCCACCTTAATTCCATTAAGCGATGGGAAAGCTTATATTAGCAGAATTTTATAACGGATATTTCGACAATAAAACATGTTTAAAAACATTTTTGCGATAACCTATTTAAAATTACCTATTAAATGTTTTAATTTTACAATATGCAAACTTTTTAAGCCAAAATTAACGTTTTATTTCATAGTCCAGCCAACCCCATTTTCGCTTCTCGGAGAAGGGGTTGGATGGGGTATGAAAGTTAATACTCGGACCACGTAATGAGGATTTAGGTAGACGTCATGTTTCTTCGAAGGCTCCACAATCTGTCCGGCCATCGCACAATTAAAGTGGAAAAAGTGCGTTGCAAAACGATAGTGTCACAACGTCTTTTGATAAACTGTTTAACGAGTTAAATAATGCTTGTATGAAAGCGATTATGAACAAGGATATTACGAAGTTGTAAATCACATTACCATAGAAGTCAGTTCTTATCGCAGTTGTAAATCACATTACCATAGAAGTCAGATTGTGCTAGTTCTTGTCGCAGAACAGTTCTTAAATTATTTTTATATTTTAATGGCAGGTCAAGGTTTTTTAAAGTTTATAGTAACTGTAGCTATGCTGCAGTAGCTTCTTAGTATACAACGATTACGAATACCAAAGTCCTCAACACGACTACAAGCTCTAGAAAAACGAATAATGTGAGAAACATAGAACCCACAGGAAGCTGCTCGGGGAACATACCCATCTATAATTAACAATATAAAAATTAAAACAAGCAAGGTTTTACGCAAGCGTAAAATAGCTACCGAGAGAAAATAGCATTATGCCTGTGAACAAATGTTAACATAATAACCGATCAAATCACGGGTGTTTAAGCAATATTGAAAAAAATAATGCTATCGCAAAGACGTAAACACGCCACGACAGAATTTTCTTACCAGACACTTTCTTCCCATTTTTTACCATCAGTTCTTCCTACCAAACATTTTGAATCAAGATGGGCGACCTTGCTTCGCTCTGGTCAAATCACTGGCATGCGTTATATATTGATTACGTATTCAACTTTGTAGCACAACGTGCTAAAAGTACACATTAGCACAGAAATACAGGTGTTCACATGTAGGGGATGCGTGTGCATTACAACAGAGATAAACTTTTCACTGCTACCATTTGTAATTATAAGATTGCGTTATCAAAGTGAAAAACTCAAAGAAACTATTCATTGCTACCTTACCATGTGCAATTATGAAAACCATAAAAGAGTCGCTGCAGTTCCGGTAGCGAATCATCTCGCTTGTAATAGAGTTTGCTATTGATTTCTACATTTTCAATAGAGATATGTAAATCGAGAAAAGAAGCGACAGTATCAGAAATGTTACCTTTGTTGAGTTTGAGTTATTTAGGATAGATAGTGTTAACCATAGTCGAAAAAAAAGGGATACCAATGTTCAATATGTCATCCAGATACCGAGAGGTGTCTTTAAAGGCTTCAGTTAGTGTGGAAGCTCTTAGTAAATATCAGTTAAAGAAAACATTGAATTATATGTTTTCTTCATTATATTACCATATGTTTTACTGAAAAATACTAGATACAGAAGTAGAACAGGAATTGTAGAATTCACAAAACGCTGTCCACCAACACAAAGCATTCAAAATAACCACACGGAAACTGTTTGACAACACGACTTCCTGCCTTGGAACGGTCAGCGGCAATCAGGTTCAAGGGTGCACCAAACCTCACTCTCACCATATTGTCATCTCCGTTCAACGGGACTGTGTAAATAAGAAACTTCCCGCCATGGTATAGCCTCTTACAAACTACGCAGCTTTAATAGTAATAAGTAAACAACACACACACACAAGACATAATAATAAAAAATAGATATATACATATCGAACAGGAAAAGTAGCGTCCAAGTACGACAGTCAACCACAAACACACAGAGAAACAAACAACAACTATAAAGATGAATAAAAGGCAAAATATGACAAACGGGTTGACAAAAGGGCTTCCGCCTTGGCATGCTACCGCCTTGTTAGGTCAGTGGCAAAAAAGGCAGCTCGGGGTTTAAACCAGGTTCTAGGGTGCACCAAACCTCACTCTTACCCTATGCCATCCCAATAAACGGGAGAAGCCAGAGTAACAAGAGAATTGAATCTGTCTGGTCATCGCACAGTCAAAGAGGAAAGCATAGCTGGATCAACCACTAAACATGCAGTGCCTTGCAAAATGATAGGGTCCTATTTTGATAAACTGTTTAACAAGTTTAATAAAGATTGTATGAAAGTGATTATGACCAAAGATTATAAACACGCATAGCAATACTTATGCAGGCGCCTAATTATTTATACCATGCTAAAATAATTAGTTTTAAACAAAAACATAAAGTGTTTATTTAAAAAAGAAAATCAAATTGTCTTGAAAAACTAGAGAAAGTCATAATTGCCAATTTTCATTTTAATTAACATTCCTGCCGTGTTTCACTTTAGTTGATGTTCATGTGTAATTAAGTGTAAAGATACTCTCCCTCTATATAAGGCTAATGGGCGTGTACTTAAAAAACATAGGAGGGGTTTTACGCTTGTTGAAGCTTGTTAAACACGACCGTAAACCCGCATAGAAGAAGAAAAACATTTTTTAATCCGTCGTTCGCTGCTGCAACACCCATATATATGTATATAAAAATACTTTTCCTTGTCATTGAAAAACGGGATTGGCAGTCAACACCTCTGGATTGAAAGTCCGTATACATAACCATTAAGCCAAAGATACAACTGAAATCCTATTCGTTTATTAATGGATTTTGGGTTATTTCTCAATGTTATTTCAAGAAAACTTACACGGTATATATTCAGCGTATCCTATTCTAATGCTGGAATTGGCAATCAATATTTTCTGGGGCGTTTTATTTCCGAAGTTCGTTGGTGTACGTATGCGCTTAAAAACGCATTGAATGAAACACACAAACTGAACAACGGATAACGTCTACAATGCTGACAGTATATTGATTAAAATTGCGCTCTTGATCAACTGACTGGATTAGCCAATGTTAACGCGTAGTGATTGTCAATCCGAAAGTCATGGGTTCGAAACTCGCCTAGGCTATAATATGTTTCAGTGAATGGGTGTGTATTTTTTATATTAATTTGTCGATCGCAGGTAACGAATTGAATTGGGTTCGCTATTAAATTGCCTTATATTCGGATTTCCAGCCAATTTTCACGAGCTTGAAGTAGGTAGTACACCAAACGATAAACCGCTCCCATATGCTTTAGGTACGCACCCACTAGCCTTATAAACAGCCATAGCATCTTTAATGGCCGTTGCCGTAAAAGGGCACTCAGTATAAAAGTAGTTCCTACTTTGTCTGGACTGTATCCGTCTGAACTTCGCTAAAGAATTCGGGAAGGTCCCCCATGAGAACATCGTTTTTAAATAAAATAAGCCATGTTATAACATTATCCAAATTCATAAATACGCCATTGGTTTAAAAACACATTCCAACGCAGCAGTATGGTGACACTTACGGACTTTCTCTGTCAAAATATTATATCTGGCAACTATATTTGTGGATGTGTTAAAAACAATTGAGTGATTTGCATAGAAACATTGTAAAACAAACTATTTGATCAGTAGGCATGTCTATATTAAAAAAAAAACACACACACGGCAAAACCAAATAAAAATAATTAAGTGCATGCTTTTCATGTGTATCATGTGTGTATTGAAGACGCATGGCATATTAAGAAAATCTTCTTTTCTTTTCAACAATGGTGTACTTCGAAATTTGGATGATATGATAACACGACTTAATTTATTTAGAAAAGATATCTCGTGTGCTCCAGCTGAATAAAGTATTCTATAGACTAATGTATTTCACATAAAACAAAACAATATAACTTTGAGTAAAATTGTACCAACATTTCGGATATAAAGGGCACAATTTTTGCCTTATAAGTATGTTCACATCAATAGTGTTGAATTATTGTCAAGTACTATGGTTGACCTTGTTCATGCCTAAAATATGTATTTGGTTAAACATTTCACTTGACCATACCCCATCCATCTTGGACCTTTCTTTTTAACATGGCGGAAAAATAACAATGACATAATTGGTAACGCAAATGACACTTTATTTTAATGACAAACGCATGCAAGATTTTCTTAGTACAAATCTACGCACCCAGTTTTGTAAATATTCACTGTCATTTTGCCTGAAAGTTTCATATTGGTCTTATGACGTAATTCCATTGCTTACCAAATAAGTGAAAACAGTTATGTTCCATTTAAAGACTGCTAATGACCGAACATAAATGAAATGAGCCACATTAACCGTCTAAAACACGCAATGTTTAGTTCAAACACATCCGCGATGACGGCAAAATGCGTATTTATAGTTGAACTAGACATGAACCGGGAGCTAAATCAGGAATATTGTTCTAGGTAAGTTCGAGACAACGTTATTATGGCCACGTTGACGTTTGACAAAATGCGTATTTATAGTTGAACTAGACATGAACCGGGAGCTAAATCAGAAATATTGTTCTAGGTAAGATCGAGACAACATTATTATAAGTCCACTCAGCCTGTGAAATTTTACCATTCAACATCAAACAAATTGCAACAGAAATGATTTACTGATTTTCTGATAGTGACATATATTGCGAAAAATCACAAAAAAGTCTAGATAAATCTAGATAGGGGGAAATAAGGTTTTTATAGCTCCTATATTTACGCTTTTCATAAAACAACACCAGATTTAGAGTTATTTGTAGCTGCTGCATTTTATTTGGAATAAGACATTTTAATGATGTATTACACTATTAAGACCTTAATTAATCATAACAATTACTTCTTTGAACAATTACAAAATAAATGTATATTTTAACGCTGTTTGTTGAAAAGTGCATATTGAATTACCCCACCCACTGAAATCACAATAGAGAAATCACATATCAAAGGTAATGCTATGTTATATGCATTTCTTGTTACAGTTTAAGACAAATACTCAAATTAAGATTGATGATGAAGTGTTGGGTTAATATATTGGCCTCTATATGGTAGCCGTCGGCATTGTCGGCAGCTATTAATAGTCCACTGCTAGCATCATTCCTTGATAATTATTTTTGGAAGAGTAAAAGGTAAATACTTAAGATTTATGGTGAAGCGCCGGGGGTGGGGGTGGGGTGTGTGAGTGGAGGGCGGATAATTTATTGACCACTATATTGTAGCTGTCGGCAATGATTTATTAATCCATTGTGAGCGTTATTGTTAACCTCATTCGTAATGGTCATACCAACTTACTGTAACTGCGCACAATTATTAAAAATACCATAATAAGTCATAATAGAGCTCAAAGGTTTTTAGACAATTCTTTAGATATATATAACTGTTCCTACACAAAACTATCATAACACCATGGGTAAATATCCTTATATAGTTTAGCATTTATATTATAGTAATTGATGTTGCAGCATACTTATCAGTTATACTACTTCTATGCCATAATTCGCAATGTTAATTACTAGTATATCAATAACTCATAGCTTTCACTATTGAATGATTATGCCAAATCTAGTACAACATCGCAAAAAGCTTGAATACCCCTTACCGATTTATATATTATTTGCAACTTGATTTGCATGAGCATTAGCCCTTTTTAGGGTTGATCAGTATAGACACATATGATATGGTACCCCACCCAGTCACATTATACTGACACCAGGCCGACCAGTCCTACCACTACCCTTTATATGCTGATATGCTGAGCGTCAAGCAATGGAGCTACTAGTATCATTTTTTCTAGTCATTGGTATGACCAGGCTGGGTATTTAACCCACGACATCCCGCATGCGAGGCAGATGATCTACCATTACGTCACCACTGTGGTTCTTAGCATTTATAATTGTGTCATGCCAAACTGCAAAGTGAGGTGAAGTACTAATACTGCCTAATTACAAGTAGTTTGTATTAATGTTATAGGCATAGATATACACAATTTACCGTTCTGATCGATGCAAGAGATCTATCAAGACATTACCACAACCTATCCTGGTCACCACTTATTATTAACAGTGATATTTTCAAGAATGAGTCATGTTACAAAGGCACTAGAAGAGGTTGTTGACATTTGAAACCTCTTCACTTATGTTCTCATGGTAAACTAGTATTAATTTAGTCCATAATTTTGAGTAGAAAACATATTTAAGCCAGAAAATATTACCGCCAAATTTCGTGTTTATCTGATTTCCTTTCTGCTTTTGAAATAATTTTACTTTTTTTGGTATGCTAACTTTTTAATGTGTGTTGATATATGTTTGTCATGTATGCACTACCTATACTGCAAAATGACCCGTTGGCCCTGCTTCATAGTAAGCAAGGTCATTCATAGTGCACAATGTAAAAGTGCACTAGTTCTTAAATGTGTTCGCGATATGAAATTGAAATGATATATTTGGCATATGTTTCAAAGTATTTGGCATATGTTTCAAAGTATTATTATATTCTAATTAGTTGATTGCGTAGGCTTCTAAGATATAAGTCTTCCACAAACTATGTTAACTATTTGATTTTGCGTTTGTATTAGCATAGTATGATTGTAAGTTACTGTAAGGCCCTATGCATATAAACAGAGTAGTGACTGCATTAACAACATACAATTAAAATGTTAAAGAAGTAACCCGCCAAATAATGGCAAAATTACACTACAAAACCGTTTATTAAAACTATCCACGTGTTCAGGTCATACACTTATGCATATGTACCGAATTAAACGTATTCGCGGGTTCCTAAAGTACTCGTGATTGATTATGCGTAAAAAGATTATGAGTAGATAACTCTTAATTTGATGCTGCAGTTTTGGAGTTTGTCCTGGCTGGTTAAAGCGGTTTATATTGTGTCTATAGAGTTTGGATTCTCAAAAATGTTTTAGTTATATACAGGTTTAGAAATGGTGTATGTTGTAAAATTTGCCACTTGAAGGGACTTTAACATGCCATAATTTGACCCAAAAGTATATTTCAAAGAGCAGGGGTCATATTGGTTATATTTTTCTAGCAACGAATTGCCAAACGTATGTACATGTTAAGTTTGTTACAAGGGACAGTATACTTGTAAATGATCAGTTATATTCTAAATTATGTCGTATTATGACTATAATTTTGTACTGACAATAGTTTGGGAGCAAAAATACTGTAATTTTGTATTGCAAATAAAAAAAACACACTAACAGTTTAGCAAAATGTATTATATAACTTAATTACCATGAGTTTTTCAATACGGGATTTCTAGCCTGAGTGAGAGTTCGCACAAACAAACGAGTGCGCTAGCATGAATTTGTTTTTTTGGACATATTGTCATGTGTATCATTACTCGATATTGAAAAACTCATGGTAATAAAACTCTTTATACTTTCCTTATCTCTCTCCAAAGTTATTATCAAAGAAGCTTGGATCACAGAGGTCATGTTTTGCTAACAAAGAATGCATAAAGTTTATGTCAGTCAAGTAATAAGAAGGATCCTTAAGGTATTGTTTTTTATCAAGCACAGTCAGATATGTACAGATATACATATTTGTGTTTTTAAAGCTTCGTCAGTCATGCTGCGACTACCTAATGCTTTTCACAATAATAGTTTCTGTGCAGATAAAGTGTTTCTGTTGCAAATACGTAAAGAAATAACATTTTAATGCCATTATGGGTATTTATAGTTGCCGACAATGCCGACGATCATACATTAGTCAATGTTTCACCCCCAGTTCTTACTAGTCGATCTTATTATGAATGTTTACACAAAAATGTTCTATGAAACTGCTTATAACACAGATTTACATTGAAATGCAGATCCATTGTAATTAAGTAGTTGGGGTAATTCAATATGCGAATTTAAGAAACAGTGCTAAAATAGGCATTTATATGCACAGTTCATTCAAACTTTTCAATTTTTATTATTTAGCTATGTTTTTCAATTGTAATACCTCATTGAAATGTATTATTCGTAACAAAATGTTGCAGATATACATATACATCAACCTGCAGTGATTTTATGACAAATGCACATTTTTCAGCCATAAAAAAACTTATTTCCCCTATCTAGATTTTTCTAGACTTTTTTGTGATTTTTTGCAATATATATATCTATCAGAAAATCAGAAAATCATTTCTGTTGCAATTAGTTTGATGTGGGTTCACAGGCTGAGTGGACTATATGGCCACGTTGACGTTTGACACATTTGTAATATTCATCGCTATAGTGTGTGATTATTAGCAGGGCGTCACTGGGTATTTAATAATCGCCTTGTGTATATTATTAAATGTTCACAAGTACATTTTATACTTGTTATATTGCTGATATAAGTGTGCAGGTCAGTTAAAAATATTCTAATAACACTGAAATCGATGTTGAGCTTGTTTTTCACCACATAGCATGCAAGCCTTCTTAATTAATTGCAAAATACATTTAAAAAAAAAAAGCTATTACTTTCCTAAAGAATACATATTTTGCAAATTAAAATAGCGAAACGCACTCCCAAAATCACGTCATTCAGAGACGTGTTAATCCAATGTGTTGGTTCACCATGTTCAGATTAATCAATACGTCATCAATAACAACACTTGAGAAAGATGAGGGTGCGGTCGCCGGTTCCTATCTAGCTACGGCTGGTCGAAATAACACAATAGAGCGTGTTGATAAGCCGGTAAACAATATTTGAATCCAATATTTATCGATATTTCATTTCTTCTTTTTACGGATTCGTATACGGCATGTAATTTACATTATGAACTTACAAAGGATGTCATAAATTACAAATAATAATAATAATAATAATAATAATAATAATAATAATAATAAAGATCTAATAATAATAAAATGTATCGAGGAAAACATGTTTGGCGCCAGTCTGACACATGGTCCTCAAACAAAACTATATTTACAGTATGTACCCATATTTGTTGAAACAATGTTATCTACGTGTCTAGCAACGTCATATTATATTAAACAAACAATGCACAATGTCTGCTAAGATGGAGAAAACATGAGCTATAAAATGTGATCAATATCACAATTATTCATATTTGTCTGTGGTTATACAACATACAAGCTAATCCACCGCGAGACAATATAAAATTTAGGTAAATATATAATTTTAATAACGCATATTCATTCCTAGGTTAATCAACATACAAGCTAATCCACCATGAGACAACATGTTTTAAAAACATTGGTATAAACGAATCATCTCGGAAATTTCTCGGCAATACGCTACCGGGTTCCGAGTTCCGAGCTGGGTTTCGGTGATTGAATCGGGACACTTAGCACGTTACCGTTTATGCAGTGACGTTTACGGCCAAACTCCCGAGCAGTTGCGTTACCACGTGATCACCCATGTGACCTCTTTGTTGATCCAGGAGGCCGTTTTGTTGTCGGATGGGTATGAACTGTTGGGGAGTTTGTTTTTTGGTATTCCTAGTCTTGATCTTCTTCGACGCTTGGTTTTAAAGGAACACACGACAATCTTGATGTTTTGTAGAATCGCGGCGACCCGTTAGTTTTTCTACATATATTGCATTTGTTCTATCATTAACAGCGAGCACAGTTTGCGTCGCGAAGCGACGCGAGCGCAATCGAGCTCCTATGGGATCATGCAGGCGAAAAGTAAACATACCAATCCATCCTTTTGAAAAGTCTTGGGTCATTTACGGTGACCATTTCTCAAAAATGAAATGTCGAAAAGCTTTGAAACTTGACACTTGTTCAAAATCATTACAAATGTAATATGAAAATAACCCTAACTATGTCAGGTATTTTACCTGGACTATCCCACCTTTTCACACAGATTTTTCACTTAAAAAGTTAAATTCGCAATCCGGCGTTCGCACCACTATTGGTGCTTCACCCTTTTTTTTTGTTACGTTTAACACAGTTTGAGGATTCCACTGGACCCCCATATAAATGAAACGTTCCTATGCCAGTGTACCTGTAATCGGTCATCCGGTTGTAATCGGTCATCCGGTTTGGTCTGATGCTACTAGTTCAAATTTGAAGGTGATGAAAACACGGTTTGGAAACTTTACCTGTCTTCTGCTTCAATCGATCTATGCTTTTCCCTGTCGTATCATTTCACTATTTTTGTTTTTCTACCACCGACAGAAACATTAGGGTCAAATAGGACACTCAGTTTCTTAAAATGTAGATGTAGAAACTAAAAAGTATCTTGAGCACAGCTAGTGCTAAACATCAAGAACGATGAAACAAACGAACGTCTTTTCTACATAGCATTTGATGAATTTGGTGCATTTTCAGAATATATTGATGAAAAACGTCGGACCCGGTGTCCTCCACCCGCAGACGTACTCAACTAAATTTGATTTAACTAATATTCTGAAAATGGACCATCATTTATTAAATGTCAAGTAGGAAACAACAAATTCCTAGGTTTTAAAAACATTGTACTTTTCTCAAACATACATCGTCATAATGATTAGACCATATGTATGTAACAATTTAACACACGTTGAAGACAAGACGTATATTCGAATAAAAAAGCTTAAATAATATATATACATTATTTCGTAATGACATAACGTTGAAACCATAATTACATGTTGTTCGGCAAAAAAGTATACGCTTGCATCACGGTGTATGTATATATATCTTACATACACTGATGTAGTAGTAGCTTTTATGACGGTTGGTGATTCAGCCAATGTCGATCCAGACTGGATCATGACTAGTGGATACCATGTCTAATACGGCGTGGTATTCCAGTGTGGCAGCACTATAAAGAAACCATTAAGTTCGCTGCTTCAAGTAGACATAGTATCACATGATCACAAACAAACACACAGATAACAGTCCAGACTCCATTGTGCCTATAATCGTCGGGTAGGACGCCTGTCGTAGGCGGACGGACTATACTCCTTAGAAATAAACACACACACACACGAAATGAAATTTGTTGGGGGTGGGATGTCACGATTCATAAGACAGGTACAGGTAGACTTGCACTAGGCGTGAGAATCATGGCTCTTATGGTGGTATATACCTACCATGGTATAGGTACACACCATAAGAGCTACGTTTCTCGCAGCTAGACTTGCACATACCGGTGCCTACATACCGCACAATCAAACATGAACTGTGCTCGCCCTATAGGTTTAACCTATTTCATATTATTAGTTACAGAAATAGTATAAAACAAATTAATTTTGCATGTTATTAACTGTTGATTGTAGCATGGCCACAGGCAATTCTCTTTGTTCAGACACAGGTGTAAATCGTTTAATTCAAAATAAGACCTGTCAGAATAACTGTGAGAATAACAGTGAGAATAACAGTTAGAATAACTGAAATAGAGCTGAAATGGACATGCTACAAAACAAATAGAGTTGGTTTACGCCCATCTCGATGTTTAAATGAACCAACTCAATGAAACCATACTCTATCTATTACTTATAGTTTACCATTACTATATTCAAACCTATGGTAGAATAACAAAGACAATTTGAAAACTCGCAACTGTATTTAAATATAATTAAAGACAATTTGAACTCACAACTGTATTTAAATACAGTTGTGAGTTTTCAAATTGTCTTCGTTATTCTACCATAGGTTTGAATATATTGTAGCATGGTCACTGAAAACTCTCTTTGTAATAGCACATGTGTAAATCGTTTAATTGAAAATAACACCTGTCAAAATAAATGGTGTACTACAACTACCAGTTCTTGGAAGTAAGAGTATGGCAGGGAGCTGAAAAGGACATGTTACAAAACAAATAGAGTATGGTTTCATCTCGTTTGTTAATTTAAACACCTCCATGGGCTACGCCCATCTCGATGTTTAAATGAACCAACTCAATGAGACTATACTCTATATATTACATAATGCCTATTATGCAAGCAGGTTTAAAGTGAAAATGATACTGGATTAATAAACCGAGAGGGTAATTTTAATGCTTGGTAAAAACTTCAAGACTGTCGTGTGTCCGTTTAAATACAATCATGCTGAGCCTTTATGCAGACGTTGGACCATGTTTAAAAGGCAGTTCTGACGTTCCATACAGATCCATATTATTAAACTATAATGTATGTAGTCTTCCTAAATACGCTGCCTAAACTTAACCCATAGAGATAAGAATTTAAAAAGGTCAACGTCATTTATATTTGGCACCATTAATTTATCCACTTCGTCTAGATCTACGTGTTGTAGAGAAAACAAATCAATTAAATATTCATGTATCTGAACTAAAATGGAGATGTTTTTCATGCTGCTGTTGATTGGTTTACAATCTAAAGTCGTTTCTGGTGAATACCAATGTGTCTGTAACTATAACGTCGAACAACCCGTCTTTGCCACCCGAGACACGCGAGGACAACCGTTAGGATATATGTATGAGTTCGACTGCAAGGCGATATATTTAACAAGGGAGCCGGATACCAAGTTTCAGACGGTGCAATATGCGAATCAGGTAGTTAGAATATTTCGTATAACGTAACCGGGTTAAAGTCAGAATATGCTTATTGTTAACCTTAACAGTGATGATATAGACTTTGTGTCACGTATTTGGGTATAATATTACCGTCTTTGCATTAAATCCCCCGATGTACATAGCTGTTCATAGAAACAACTGATTAGAAACGTACGATTCGTTAAAAAGGCACGCTGACTTTTTTAACTCTTGTGTTTACATAAACTCTATCTGTACTATAAGTAAACCATCTGGATCTGCAAACTTCCTGTGCTGTGCTTAGCATCGGTGAAATTATTAGTACTAATTACCGGGGATACAGCGTAATTAGTACACATATAGAGGATCTTAAACGAGTTCCCATTTCATATAAGATTTATGAAACGAGTTATGAATTATTTTAATTTTAAGAGCCTTTTGGCGAGTTAAAATTAAAACTAATTTATAACGAGTTTCATAAATCTTATATGGAATGGGAACGAGTTAAAGATCCTTTTTATCACATAACATTGCAATCAAATTAGTAAAAACTAATTCAGATGTACATAGAACCGCCACGACGTCAGACACACTTTAGCGCCAAAACGTCATAACATATGTGACGTCGTAACGTCGCGTCTCACACATAACGTTGCGTATACAAGAGTTCGTGTTTTACCAGTACGGGAGCAGCCTTGATATTTTCCTACATCTTTCAAATATCGCAACCACGCTTGACAACGAAAAGTAGTACGTCATCTTTCGGCAACGGCAAATAAAAAAAAATGTCCGCCATTTTGAATTTTTCCAAATTTTGACAATTTTTGATCATGAAATTTCATTTGCGCTTTAAGTTTCGTGATTTTCGGCTGTACCGACTTTTTTTTTAGAAGCTTCACTGCGTGATAAATGCTAGTCTCTATCATCCAGACACACTCAAGCTGACTGCGAGCGCTAGCGAGCGTCTGGACTCACTGTTTTTTAAAAAATTTGACCGACCGTCAAAACTGACTGCGACGTGACGTCATTTTGATTGCAACATCAAAGTGCACGTTGAATTACGCGCAACATTAGTTCCAATGGGATGTGTGTACGTCCTTATTAAATATACAATAAACTTCGTTTTATTGTAGTTTCTCTAAAAACATAATATAATCTTACAAAATGATGTTTAAAATTTAATTTAGCATTAATCGTGATCCGCTGACTATGTTTGGAGTAATTTTATTGCACAACATTGCGCGTAACGTCACGTATTTTTTGACGCCGTCGTGACGTAGGGGGTGATTCCCACGGATTTCCATACAGACTGAATTTGACCAATCAGAGGGCGGTGATTTTTTTTTGTCCACACCTCGTTTTGATGTCAAATTGTTTAAAGAAGCTTTACTCCAGACCATCGTTTGGACTTCTTTGAGAGAAGTCTCGCGAGAGGTCTGGATGATCGAGACTAGATAAATGCAGACCCGCCTTGTAAAATGTCGAAGCGAGGGCGATAACTCTAAAAGATGCCATTTTTAGAATACGTTTAAAATGAAAACAACCGTGTGTTTTTTGTTAAATAAAATACGAGGAGATACTTGAATTGTTGTTTTAGCTCACATATTACATGAATTTTGCTGCATGTCACGTAAAGCATGTTTTTTCTTTATCTAAAGTACACGAAAATACGAATTGTTTGACTCAACTGTAATTTTGACTCGACTGTCCTCGCAAGAACTGCAGGCGCGTATTCGATGGAGCGGGTAGTATTGGGCACCCTCTCATATGTGGAAAGTGTACGCAACAATCGTTACTGTTCAAGATGGGAGTTGGGGTGGAGAGAAAGAGGGGGAGGGCATCTGAGCTGAGATTTAAAAGGATGCGCCCCATCCCCATCCAACCCCAACTAAAATCATGAAAGTCTGTTTTTGAAAGCTCTTGCAAGCATACATATTCAGATAATATATTTGTTGCTGTGTTTTTGACTAGACTATCCAGTGTCTTGGCAACTTGGCGCAGTCAGTAGCGCAGCGGATTTGTAACCGGAGGTGGTGCCACTGAGTTTTGTCGGTGTGTTCTTGGGCAAGACACTTTCCCTTAGCCTCGTCCGTCGGATGGGGACGTAAACCGGGTGGTCCCGCGTATAGGTCTATCATCCGAGCATGTTAAAGAACCATAGGAATCTATTCGATAATAAGAGCAGGGCACGGTTCCCGGGTTCCTATGTATCCTTCCCCTCTCTCTGGGGCGGCTCTAAATAACCTGTACTGTGTTGATGAGCCGTTAAATATTCAAATGAATTCATCAACTTCACTCAGCACTGTCATATGTACTGTAGCTGTCCCATGCTAGTATCATGAATCAACCGTGGACTATATCACGCACACATAAAAGGGTTTGAGGGCCCCATCTTACTTGTATTAGTTTAAATGTAGACCATTTGTCGGTTGAAACCTAAGATGAATTATTTATCAGACAGAAACACTGTCGTAATACTCATACTGATAGCATCGAAGGAAAGTAAAGAAGGCCATTTTTTTTACTTTATATTTTTAAGCTTGAATTGTGTTTTATGTCATTATAGCACATTTTAGGCCATATTTCCTGGGTAGAACCAGTACTGTGTACTTTCTGCTATCTGTAAGAATCGACACTTTCTCACCTACAAGTCGAGCTCCCAGAGGAGAATGCTGCATGTCCCTTTAATATGCGCACCTCTCCGCCTGTATTGTTTATATGGTGCAAGTCATTTTCAACATATGTGGGGTTATATATATACATGTATCTGTTTGTTGTTATTTTGAGCCACTCCAATGAACTGTCCAGTTAAAGTCGCCATCGATCCACCTCTGTCAACAGTCAGACATGTATGTTGATATGATATTTTGCTGAACTGGTGATCCTGAGAATTTCGAAATTAGTGGGTCCAAATAACCTTATTCCCTCAAGTCACAAATGTTACTAGACATATTTTTCTTGAAGTTGACGCTAGTACTGTCCGTATGAGGTATTCATGATTCAAAACAAAATTGTAATAATATTGTACACCGTCGCATTATTCTATTCTTGTTCGTTTAAGTATTTCTGATTCGGTTGATAATGTTGTAAAAATGTATTATAATATATATGTGACTAGACACTCGTTTCAATAAAATCCTCCCATATTTTGTTACTTCAGTACAGTTTCCCAGCATCTCAGGGACTCTGAAAATAAAACTGATACAGATTCTGTTTAACCATACATATTTTTCTTTCAACTTAAATATGTAACAAGTTGGTGAGTTGAAATAGATGAATAAAAAGTGACTATAGAACTTTTTTTATAAGAATATAAATTGAACAGAACATGGTGGAAACAATGACCAGAAAAAAACCTATAAAACTTCTAATTTTACCATAATTTTTAAACATGATCACTGGTGGTTTCAAATGCAGGACCAAAATATGGGTATCACCGGTTACTTTGCTTACCAGTTTTTTGTGTTAAAAAAAAAACTTACAAAAATTGGGTCGGAGGGTCTAAGAACCGAAAAAAACAACACCAAAATAACTCTGGCCTAAGTTGGATCAACAACACATATGTCATTTAGAGCCGCCCTTGAGAGAGGGGAAGGGAACATAGGAAAATTAAAAAATGATACATCTTTTGTTTACCGTAACCAGATTTCGTTTCAACTTAAATAGTTAACAAGTTGTAGAATTGAAAAATGTAGATGAATAGTGATTTTAGAAAAAAATGTTACATGTAAGATGAATTAAAAAAAAAAGAAATTTCGGCTGATCAACACTTTACCGGTATACCTTATTTAGAGCCGCCCCAGAGAGAGGGGAAGGAGGACACATATGATAGGAATTTGAGAACCTGCCTTATTCTTACTAATGAATATATTTCTATGGTTCTTTATGGTGCTCGAAGGATAGAGAACCCCCAGTTCCAATCCCAATCTGGACAACAAACGAGGCTGAGGGAAGGTGGTGTATTGCCTGAAAACACAGACGAAACTCAGTGGTGCATGTGTGACTTGAACCCGAAAGCTCCAGATTATTATCATCCGCCATGCTATCGCTGGGTCAATGCCAGCGCATTATGTTAAGTCAGGGTCCTGGTTAAGTTTAATATTTTAGATGTAATACAAGGATGTTTTTATCTTGTTCGATTCATTTTACATCCGTACTATGGACAATATGACCTATTTATGTGTCGATGTGCTGTAAAACACCATTAATTCATTTTTTATTTTTAGTATAAGAAGTCTGAGACTAAGTGCAGGTCCACAATGCCACATATATACATTGATAAATTCATAGATTTGTTAAAACTGTGCTTACCTACACACTGGCTTACACATTGCAAGGCTCTTGATGTAGTTATACAGATTACTGTGAGACTGGGAACAGGCTGTGGTAACACAATGCACACTGACACTGCCTCATTTAAACAGACCTGAAAAATAACATATTGTTCCATTTAATTTTAATATTAATATTAATAACTATGTTCAACTTTCTTAATGCTATCAATGCCAGCTTTCCATAATAGTTTTCTTAAAACACAACTGGACTTTCTGGCCACTGTCCAAAATGTAAGACTGGCATTCATGAATAAGTATTATTACGTATTTTCAAGGCTTAAGTTACATTTTCATCAATCATTCATCATTCATGTGTTCTAAAAATGATCAGAATTAAGTTAATATATATGAACCACCACCATTTCACATGTTTCAATGTTAAACACTTGTCCTACACTACAGTACAGTAATTAAAAGTGTATTTACTTACACAAATCCCTACACAGGCTACAGCCAATCCATGCCATGACCCATTTCATTTGCTTGCCAGCTTGGTGTGTTTCACTAATTCTCCGATATATTGTAAATTACGCACTCAATCAAGTCAGTCATGTAAAACTTGGAATTATATACGATCACTGTTTCGATAAAGGTCTAACAACTTAATTCCACTCCTGTACAAATGTATATGTGTGTAACTCAGTATGCATGCATCTGCATAATTTGACCTTTGAATACACCGTGTACACCGTGTGTGTGAGCTATTTTTAGCACATTGTTTGGACTGTGGCAATGGAAATACAGCAGTTCAGTTCAATTCACAATTTAGTTTTAGTGACAGTGCGAGAAGTGAGGGTTTATGGCGTGCGACTGATTGGCCCTTGGCTGGGTGTTTTTCTGTGTCGCCGCCATTTTGAATAGCCTCTGAAAGAGTGAAATGCAGGTACCAACTTTCAAAACGGGCACGCAAAATGTATATTCACGAAAAAATAAGAAATTTTCAAAATAGGTAGATCAGCTAATGATCTTCGACTCCTGTCAATTTCAACAATATTTAAGAATATACAATTTTTGTACCCGTTTTGAAACATTGGCAATTTCGAAGAAAACAAAAACTAGTTTTTTTCGATCTTCGCATTTGTACCGCGATTTCCGACTATGATATCTCAATAAAACCTGTCAATACGATTGTTTTATGAATCTCCGACATAATAACTGACTTCTGATATGATTTGTTTTCTTTGCCATCTAGTATAAGCTTTAAACTAGTGTTTCTAAAAAGAGTACTATAAAATCCGCGCATCTGCACGTGCTTGCAAAATGGGAACTACGTTGCCCCCAACACCAATTATTTATGTTTGAGTTATGCGGTTCAAGCACGTGAAATGACTTTTCTGCTCCCGTACTGTACCTCTTTACAAAATAGCAGTTTACGTCAATTTTTTAACAAACCAAAGACAATTTTTTGTATATCGTGCATTATTTTTATAAGCTGTCACAAACAATAAGTTTATGACTCAGATCTGGGTGAATTTATAATAAATAAAATAGTTTCAGTTAATAAACTTGCGTAGTGTTACAGGTTTAACTCAACCAATCAAAATCGTTCCAGGTTGTATTACACGTGTGTCATACAATAGAATATTAAATGGGTGTTCGACACTGCTAACAAGGGAGGTTATGTGATAAATATTTATTCAGCATAGTGTGTACAGTTTAATTTTATTCAGCGTAATTCTCTAGTTGTAACGCTTCCGAGTGCTTCGTCTGTTTCATTTTATGTGTTAATAAGCATATTCTGACTTTAACATTACTTTATATATGTCTTACTACACGTGTGTGTATATATACATGCTTAACTGATAGCATTTAGACAATAAGAAGAAAGCAGTGACTGTAAATTACCTCCCTTCTATCCTTATCAGTATTATCTCCCTTCTAGCACTCTGCTGTTGTTAATCTGTCCTGATATTTGATATGAAAAAAACCCGACTAAACAAACAAAAAAACTACAACAAAACACGTAAAAATATAAATACACATTAATATGACAATTTTTTGACAGATATGACAACGTGTCACCAAGTGAGGACAATACTCATCTAATCTTCAACTTCCCACTGGATAACTCATACATAAATGAATTACTTGGTACCCTTACAAAAGAGTATGAGAGTGGACCTTTGGAAACGGTCAAACACGATAAATATGAAATATTGCAGTCTCGGTTTGACTGAGACTGTTCATGAACGGTAGTAAAATATTCTTGCTAACGTTCACGCCCACTAGCCCCGGGTTTAGCAGATTAGTAATAATAATAAATATTAATATTTATTAATTAAAAATAATAATAATCAATAATAATAAAATCAATAGAATAGAATGTTAACCATCCCGAAGAAGGCATGCATATGGCGGAGGACATGCTATATTTGATGTCATCAGTTCATGTCCAGCGGCGTATGGTCCCAGTATCTAATAAATTCTATGCCCTGAAGAGCGATCTATAGAAGAACACGCGTTGATGTTAACAAGGCACAACCATATTGACTTGGAGTTGAATTGCTGTAAAATTTTAGACGATGCTACGAACGCTGAAATTGTAGTTGTCGTCCACAACTACCTTAAAGGAACTAACCCGCCAAACAACGGCAACAGTTCAATACAAAAAAAGTTTATCAAAACTCTATCCAGGTGTTCAGGACACACTATAATGTATATGTGCCAATTAAACAATATAGATTTGTTCAAGGGTTTTTAAAATACCCGTGATTGAATATATGTAAAATGAATTATGAGTTGGTAACTCTAGGTTTGGGGTTTGATCAAGTTGGTTAAAGCCGTTTATATTGTGTCTATAGAGTTTGGATTGTCAATATATATATATATATGTATATATACCTATGCAACACACGTTGATAAACTGTATCTCTACATCATAACACACTCGTCTGAAGGCACAATTAACATATAGACGCATACACACATACAATTATAGCTCACATGAGTGGGCCACATTTAGGCGTTCAACCACACACAGCTATATTGAGACAGTGACAATGAAAGGTGCCGGATCTGGGGATACTGTGAATTCAGGTATATATAATAAAGGGAGAGAATTTAACATATAGACGCATACACACATACAATTATAGCTCACATGAGTGGGCCACATTTAAGCGTTCAACCACACACAGCTATATTGAGACAGTGACAATGAAAGGTGCCGGATCTGGGGATACTGTGAATTCAGGTATATATAATAAAGGGAGAGAATTTGAACTCACTACGGCAACTTTCGAAATTGGGATCTCGTAAGAGATTCATGTTCACAAGGCAGAATTATATATGGGGAGAAATATTTGTGAACTACCAAGGACAGACAACCTTCGGACGAACTCGTCATAGCTAGGCGCCCTGCCGTAGTTCGTCCGAAGGTTGTCTGTCCTTGGTGTGTTGCAACTACCTTTTTTAAGGAGTGAATATATACGTTTGATTTCTGTGTATCTCGTCATAGCTAGGCGCCCTGTGCCTTCAGACGAGTGTGTTATGATGTAGAGATACAGTTTATCAACGTGTGTTGCAACTACCTTTTTTAAGGAGTGAATATATACGTTTGATTTCTGTGTATCTCGTCATAGCTAGGCGCCCTGCCGTAGTTTGTCCGAAGGTTGTCTGTCCTTGGTAGTTCACAAATATTTCTCCCCATATATAATTCTGCCTTGTGAACATGAATCTCTTACGAGATCCCAATTTCGAAAGTTGCCGTAGTGAGTTCAAATTCTCTCCCTTTATTATATATACCTGAATTCACAGTATCCCCAGATCCGGCACCTTTCATTGTCACTGTCTCAATATAGCTGTGTGTGGTTGAACGCTTAAATGTGGCCCACTCATGTGAGCTATAATTGTATGTGTGTATGCGTCTATATGTTAATTGTGCCTTCAGACGAGTGTGTTATGATGTAGAGATACAGTTTATCAACGTGTGTTGCAACTACCTTTTTTAAGGAGTGAATATATACGTTTGATTTCTGTGTATCTCGCCATAGCTAGGCGCCCTGCCGTAGTTCGTCCGAAGGTTGTCTGTCCTTGGTAGTTCACAAATATTTCTCCCCATATATATATATATATGTATATATACCTAGTCGTCGGTAGGTTTAGAAACGGTGTACACTTATTGTAACATTTGGCTGTTGTTGGTGGGATAGCTACCTTAAAAAAAAGTTTCATAGTATTATATGACTAGTTATGCCATTGTATTTTCAAATATGTTGGGCAAAATTCTTTATAGAATATTTATTATTTTCTCATCTGTTTTTTTCTTTTTTTTATATTTCAATAATATCCATTCCCAACATATATAAATTATCAAAAATCAATTAGTTTCTAAAACTCATATATCAAAACCCCCACATTTAGCTTGAACCGGTATTTCCTTTCTTATGACTTTCTTTGACTACAAAGTGTAAAGGTTTAATAATTACGGTACAAATGCGTCAAAGATTCTAAACTAAGTATCATATCAAACAATTCCACATTTTATGTTCGAAGTAAATGTAATTGTTAGCATGTACCATGACACGGGGGAGGATTTACTACATAAGGATGCCCTGTTGTCCAGTCCCATTCATTACTTGAATATAATAGTGTTTTTATTATATATATATTCACAGGTCGGATATATAGAAACGAACAGCGGTATACAAATACAAAAATGCCCAGGAAGCCCGCCTAAAGAGGATATAGGTATATGTTAACAATTACAATAAATAAATACATAAATAAATAATAAATAAATAAATAAATAAATAAATAAATTATGTAAATAATAAATAAATAAATATATCAACAAAAAAAAAAAAAAAAAAAAAAAATATTAATAAATAAATAAAAAATAAATAAATAAATAAATAAATAAATAAATAAATAAATAAATAAAAATAAATAAATAAATAAATAAAAATACAGGAATAAAAACAATAACAACATAAACGAAATGCGTTCTAGTTAATAAAACTAAACAATTAAATGGACCTAGACCACCATTATTTTTACATAGGCCTGTTAATAAATACCTACCCGAAAATATCAAATCCTAGCACACACAATATATTGTTTGGGGCGCTTGTTTCAGCCAAAGTTTTTTTGGAATTTTAAGATAAAATTAATCTACTACCTAAATAAGTTGTATATCAGTGAAACAGACATTTTTAGTGGTAAATAAAAAAAAAACTTTTCAAAATCGTTTGAGAAATAAAAATTTCATGTGCGAAAGTTGTTTTTGATGGGTCATTTCCAATGCAAAATCCTGCTGCATGAAAAATTTGAAAAAATATATTTTTTTAGAATTTTTATCCAAAAATTGTTTTAAATTGTTGGATATAAGTAAATTAAGACACCCTGAAAGTGTTATAAAGCAAAATATGAAGTATTACTGAAGTTATATGACATTTCTTAATTTTCTGCTGTCCGACCAACAAGGAATTTACACAGGAAAAGCCCCATTAAAAAATCATTTTGGATGTAAAATATTTAATTCTGAACCGATTTTCAAAAGTGAAGTAGTTTTATTTACCACAAAAAATGTCAGTTCTAATGATATATAACTGATTTACGTATTATTTAAATTGCTCGAGTTACTGTAGAAAACCCTTTGGCTGAAACAAGCGCCCCAAACAATAGTATCAGTCAGGCCCAGAGCAACAAAAAATGGGCCTTAGATGATTCGCTGACCTTCTTTATTCCCCAAAATATTTTCCAAACTGAAAGTAAACGCCTTCTTTTGAATTCTGAGGTCAAAATGACCAAAGTACACCTCAAACTGTGCTTCACAAAAAGTAATGCAGCATGTCCAGCTTACCTTCAATTTTCATGCGCTTTTCGCTAGAAGCAAGTTATATGTTTCAGAAATAAAGGAAAACATTCAATACATACCAGCCCTGTGTCTTTCACCACTCCTATGCTTCACAGTAACTTACTCAATAGTTTTACCCGGGGGTACTTTTGCATTCCATCAGATTCATGATACCCGGTCTAGCTCCAAATAGTATGTAAAATGTGTAGAGTAGCACATTCCCTCTAGACGAGCTTATGTGATAGCGTCACCCGTCGTCCGTACTAAATCGTCGGGGTGTCCCTTTAGACTTTTCTTGTTATATAAGCGATACTGGATTTTCAACGAATTCGGTTTGAGGTTTGTGCCAACCATTACGTGGTCCCTCCTTAATTCCATTAAGCGATGAGAAAGCTTATATTAGCAGCATTTTATAACGGATATTTCGATAATAAAACATGTTCAAAAACATTTTTTTACTGAATAAAATGTAATAACCTGTTTAAAAATACCTTTTAATTTTACAATATATAAACTTTTTAAACCGAAATTAAGGTTTTATTTCATACCCAAGTCAACCCCGTTTTCGCTTTTTGGAGAAGGGGTTGGAGTATGAAAGCTAATAGTCCGACCAAGTAATGAAGATATTTGACGTCGTACGACATTTGGAAACGTCAGCCCTCAATTATTATAAGAAATATAACTGGTGAGAACATTTGGTGAGAACAAAATGAAATATAAAGAATCAACATGGTGTAAGGTCTGAATATAACTGACCAGATAATGTAGAACTTAAAATCACATTAAGCACGCTTGTCCATTTTAAATATAACATAACATAACATAATGTTATTTAGCATTAAACCACAATGCAATAGTTTATAGCCTTCATATAAATACGAAAATACAAATGTTGTCTCTCCTTTTCATGGTGACTTATCCATCATACATATATAATATATTTTACTTGGAGGAAAGCAAATATGACATTTTATATTAACAATACTTCTTTTTATATAGTGACAATTACGACATATCGTCATGAATTCCAGTTCATTAAATAACATTAGGCATAAATGTATATCACACACACACACATATGTCAGGTTCACCCACTTTCGGCATACACGAATAGATACATTAATTATTTTGATTACGTTTTTAAAAGGCATAAAATAAATATTTATTTAATTGTTCCAAATTATGTTTAGATTGCTTTGACATAAACGAGTCTGCAGTACTATATGGGCAGAAAGCTGGTTCTTAGTTCACTTTAAATATAACATAGTTCAGTAAGGCTCTGTCACTAACAAATTAGCTACTAATCGAACATTACCAACGCACACACTTAATTTTCAGATTAATGAAGTAAACTGGAATTGGTAGCTCTATTAATAAGTCGGTCATTGTATATCTGCAAGGCATGACTTATATTTTGGTTTTACAAGTGCCACAAAAATAGATGAGTATCTGTAGATATGCTGGATGGAACAGTGTATATTTAATACTAACAATGATTTCTCGCAAGCTAAAGTAACTGTATTATATTTTTTCTTCTCAGTACCACAGACAACACCAGGGTTAACGATGTCAACAACCCTGGAACCAACAAAACCTTCACATACAACGACATTTAATATAGTAGCACAAACATCCCCATTCATGAATGAAACAGTCCCACCAACTACATCCAAACCCAATACTTTAATCAGCAACACGCAAATAACGACGGATTCTGCATTACCAACAACTACACCAAGACTCACTACTTTAATCGACACGACGCAAATAACGACGGAGGCTATGTTACCAACAACTACACCAAGACTCACTACTTTAATCGACACGACGCCAATAACGACGGAGGCTATGTTACCAACAACTACACCAATACTCACTACTTTAATCGACACGACGCCAATAACGACGGAGGCTATGCTACCAACAACTACACCAAGACTCAATACTTTAATCGACACGACGCCAATAACGACGGAGGCTACGTTACCAACAACTACACCAAGACTCACTACTTTAATCGACACGACGCCAATAACGACGGAGGCTACGTTACCAACAACTACACAACCTACCAGTACAACACGTAGACCAACAATGATACCTGAATCTTCGTCACGGTCAACAACTAGACAGCAAACGCCGATAACCACAACACATATGCCTAGTAGGTCTTTGACGTTTGCTTAGTGTATGCAATAACAAATAGTATCAGATTGTAATAGTGGGAATGTCCTTTAAGCAGTCGGTTCACGTACAATTCCTGCAAATTGACACTTTTCTACTGAGAAAATGAAATGTTCAGTGCTCATATCTGTAAAATAGCCAAGCGACTACATTCCTTTTTGTCCCTCTTGTATTTATGGCACAAATGAATGTAGGCTATATACGAGTATCTAGGTCGATATTTAAACCATTTATCTGGTACGTGGGCCTCAAATGAGTGTGGGCTATGTAGGTCGATGGCTACACGATTTATCTGGTTTGTGTCACTTTTGTATGAGTATCGGCTATGCGGGTCGATGGCTCAACCATTTATCTCGTTTGTGTCCTTTTTTGCATTTAAAGCTACAGAGTCTCTATTTTAACTGGTAATAACTCATGAATATGAAGTAGTTTCAAATCGACGAACACCCCAATAGTCGGTATATAAGACAGAAATCGATGCGTAAAACATCACATTTTTATTTAGCCTTCGTACAGGTAACATCGATAAATATACGGCTTCAGAATATATGTGATAAAAAAAGTACTTGCCCGGAACGGGATTTGAACCACAGCCGTTGAGCTGTTAAATTTTGATGGCCGTACATTTAACAACTAGACCACGGCTATTTATTGGTATATTCTAGCATTATTAACACTAAATAGGCATTACGTAATAACTAGCGCACACACAACTCATCAAACGCTAAATAACAAGTCGAGATATGGTTGGTTTGAGACGGAATTTTAGTTTCATATTTATAAAACAGTATTACACCAGGCAATGTTAATTTACATGTCCGACAAGATGGACTATATATTTATGGATTCATCTTGAGCGTTCAAATATGTTTAATTATTTTGCCTCATAATAAATGGTAATTGTATACCATGTTCTGAAGAAGCGTGATAGCTCTGTGATACCTGACTTGAAATCAGAAAGTCGTGTGTTCGAGTCACGAAAGAGGCTTTTTTTTTTCTTCTGTAAATCATAATGTTACCTATGTACAGGTACGATGTGCACTGGTCGATGTCTATACAATTAATGATGTCCTGCGTTATATTTGCTCACTTAAATACCCAATTTCGACACATGAAGTTACAAATAAAGACAAGCCTGCAAAGAAGAAATAGTTGATATAGAGACTTTGTAGCTTCAAGGCACACCACATGCGCTTAAACCATGTATTCTAACTATTTGTTTTTATTGGCTATTGGATCTGATGAGCATAATCAGATGTTTGTTGATTCTGATGACGATTATCAAATGTTTGTGGTTCGGATGTCGATAATCAAACGTTTGTTGATTCTGATGACGGTTATCAAATGTTTGTGGTTCGGATGTCGATAATCAAACGTTTGTTGATTCGGATGACGATAATCAAAAGTTTGTTGATTCTGATGACGATAATCAAAAGTGTGTCGGTTCTGATGACGAGTATTAAATGTTTGTGGTTCGGCTCGATGTCGATAATCAAACGTTTGTTGATTCTGATGACGATTGTCAAATGTTTGTTGATTCTGATGACGATTATCAAATGTTTGTGGTTCGGATGTCGATAATCAAACGTTTGTTGATTCTGATTCTGATGACGATTATCAAATGTTTGTGGTTCGGATGTCGATAATCAAACGTTTGTTGATTCTGATGACGGTTATCAAATGTTTGTGGTTCGGATGTCGATAATCAAACGTTTGTTGATTCTGATGACGATTATCAAATGTTTGTTGATTCTGATGACGATTATCAAATGTTTGTGGTTAGAATGTCGATAATCAAACGTTTGTTGATTCTGATGTCGATAATCAAACGTTTGTTGATTCTGATGACGATTATCAAATGTTTGTTGATTCGGATGACGATAATCAAAAGTTTGTCGGTTCTGATGACGAGTATGAAATGTTTGTGGTTCGGATCGATGTCGATAATCAAACGTTTGTTGATTCTGATGACGATTATCAAATGTTTTTGATTTTGATGACGATTATCAAATGTTTGTTGATTCTGATGACGATAATCCAATATTTGTTGATTCTGATATCGATAATCTCATGTTTGTTGATTCTGAAGACGATAATCATGTGTGTGTGTGATGATTCTGATGACGATAATGCAAGGTTTGTTGGTTCTGATGACGATTATCAAATGTTTGTGGTTCTGATGACGATACTCAAATACGGTGTTAGTATTTCGTCTTTTAATTTGTATTTTCATTCCATAGCATGTCATGGCGGCTGGATTGGACATAATACTTCGTGTTATCTGTTTCACGCAGATGATAAGTGGCAGTGGGATCAAGCCAGCGTAAGTCTATATGCATCATACTCGAGCTTAACAGTATATCGGAATATATCATTTCTAGAGCTTCACTGGATGTACTCAAGTCTGCAAATAAGTTAGAAAGAATGAACAGTTGGTTTGTTAATAATTGACATTTAAGTTACAAAACAAGACACATCATCAAAAGTGTTTTTGTCTCGTCAGCCTTTTCCAGTTGGAAGATTGATTTTAGACCTGATATTTCATTTCGATGAAATGTCCGTGAGTTTACGTAAAACGTCGCAATGTCACACTTGCTTTTAGAGAATATTGATTGTTACGAACATCTCGTTTTTATTACAATTGACGTTCGTGACAAAGAATGAGCAAGTGTCGCATTCCACCTTCAGGAAAAATTTACCTGCTCGAAAATGCAGTGGTACGCATAAGAACTATAGATATATTTGTAAATTTGAAGATTTTTGCAGTTTGAATCTGTATTGTTTTTTTATTCGTCATATAAAGATGTTCTTGATTTAAACATGTTTTATTGCCAATAGTTTGTTACATACAGAATAATATCCACATATATACAATAGAAATATTATTATGACAAATGGGTCGGGTAACAAGTTCTACCAACATTAGTTTAAACCCTTCCCAGTTAACAAATGCGTATGGCTGAGTGAAATAAATTACAGTAATTACAATGGCAAATAATAAGATGATCTTCATAAAAGGTCGCGTTGTATTTAATTGTCAACGTTTTTGGCATCACTTAGAGTGGTAGGTTAGTCAGGTGCAATCAACTTTATAGCTGACTGTTTCTCTTCACGAGACCTTTCTTTCATTTAAGTAATATTTATAGCACTATTTTTCGAGTATATGCGATTTATACTGCTTCTCAAAAGCCATAAGCCCGAGAGTGCAGTATAAATCGCATATACGAAAACAATATGCTATAAATCTTTATATCATAGATATAAATGATAAACCGCTTTAAAGTTATTTTATTGTTAACATTCCGCGGTAAACAATCGGTGACAGAAAAACATCGGAGATTATATATATATTATATTTTACGTCTGCGTTTAATGTCAAAATGTATATATCAAATGAAAGGTCATATCAAGACAAACCTTTTGATATAAAGCTTAATTGCAAATATGTTCAACTTGACAAATATATACAGTTTATAAGCGTACCCTTACATTTTCTAAAAAGTCAGTTCCTCCTTATGACTGTTTTTAATATCCATTCAATGCGACGCGACAAGTAAAGTGAAAGAAACGGTTGCGTATATGTATACGATTTATATGCTGTTCTTTTCCTGACAAAGAATAAAGCTTTACATGATACTTATAGCATTATTTTTCGAGCATATCCGATTGATACCGATTCTCGGGAATAGTATCAACCGCATATACATATATGTACGCAGCGACCGAACATTTACGGGGCGTCTCACACAAACTGTTTGATTTTGATCAGTAAATGTCGAGTTTTTCTAGTTTTTTTATTGGATGAGGAAAATAAACGAAAGAAAATATACATCTATATATAATTTCTGTAATAAATTAGGATTTAATTAATTAATTTGAATTAACCATTTTTAACAGTTAGCTATGTTGGTAAAGAAAACAGATTTAAATAAAGATAAAGATAGAAAAACTGATTAGACTAATAAATTCGTTCATTTTATTCTTACGTAAAAAGAAAATAGAATTCTAAAAAATGAAAACGAAGTCTAAACTATATATTTAATTTATAATACTTTAGTATTGTGGCTGATTTCTGTCATTTGTCGTCTTTTCATCTATTCGCTTTTTCGCCACGAAAAGACGACAGAACGAAAAGACGCCAAATGCAGCGCAAAAAGACGACAGAACGAAAAGATGACAGAACAACAGAACGAAAAGACGACATTTCAAGGGCGAACAGACGACAGAACACAACGCGAAAAGACGATACTTCAGCCGCGAAAAGGCGCGATAAAAATTCAAGATTGCCTAGAGTCCTTTTAAATTCTTTCGTTTGCCACCTATATATGTTTTTCAGTCCTTCTGCCTGACACACAACGCTCATTTGGTAATCATTACTTCGGAAGACGAAAACAATTTTCTTAAGAAACAATGGCAAGACAGACATATTGGTAAGACTTTTCTGAAAAGCTATGATCTTCTTTTAATCTTAAACCTCAGCTTGGGGCTTAGATAAGAAAGGATGAGTTACAAGCGGTGAGATTGTCAAACTATCCCGCCGTCTAAAGGTAACATTTACAACAGATATGTACACTGTTTCTAAATCCTCTGACGACGAGGTATATACACTGAACAAAATTCCTAAATATTGCTCACTTTTGTATCTTAAATAATTTTCTCATTTTAAATATATTTTAGAATAGTTGTGTGATAAGTATTTTGTTTTGACCAATAATTTATAAAATATGTATTTTTTGTTTATTTTGTTACATTTTTTGAGAGGTACCCTCCCTTTATATGAAAACAAAAAGAAAAAGAAATGTGCTGATAAAATATAACTTGAATCTAAGTCCGCTTAAAGATATCAGCTTCTTAAAATTGGTAGGAAATGATATAAAAAGCATAACAGTTTGACCCATTTGTTGCAGATGTTCCGTTTATAATAAAATGAAACATGGATAATCCTAAATTACCTCCCTTTTAATTGAATATTTTATGAAATTAATGTATCTGTAATTCAGCGTTAACATTAAATATTTCGAAAATTCTTTTTCTCAAACGCATTTGTAGTGGTAATGCTAGTAAAACATGATGTCAAAATAATTTTAGTTGGTATATTTTTAGAATTAGGAACATAGAAAGCTGCATTAATTCGAAGTACTTAACAAAATCGTATGTACCCAGTTGTAGAAGTTATCATTGTATTCACACAGCATATCTTGGATATATAACTTGTAAAATTTTAAGTAAATGAACATTTAAAAATAATTCAGCATATTAGGATTTTCTCACTTTATATAATTATGTACAATTATTGATGGGTGGGCAAATATATATTATACAATCATCATTAACTTTAGTTCTGACATATTTCTTTCGCATCGATTGCGAAACACGTTTTTTTTGCAATTTATATTAATCACTCTCGATATCTTGCTGTGTAGAACCAGCTCTAAGCAATGCGAATTAATTATCAAACTCACGGATAAACAGCATGGCCTCGGGGAGGATCGAAGTTACGACCTTTCGAGGTATTATACCACTAATTAGTTTCCCCCATAGACACCAATGTTACAAATGTCACATATTAATGATTTGCCTGCAAATTCAACTCAAGTATGGCATAATGCAGCAGTGTAATGTTCATATAGAATAATTTTCCTCTTGAAAAATCACCAGAAAATGTGGGGTCACAAGACATGTAAGAAAGTTCTTGTTTATTTACTAAACAGGTCAAGGGTACAGCTGTTTTCATAGATTGACTGTTTTCATTGCTCACAAAGTGTAAGCATAGAGTCGAAATTTCGAAAATGTTCATCAGTGATCCAGTAAAACTTATTAATACGCTTCTTATACATACAACCACAAAATCGAATAGGAATGGGCAGTTTTCCCCTACTTATAATGCCCGTTTTCATCAAAAAAGGAGGGATTACTTTTTATATAGGAACTACATTCGACTACACCTCGGAGGCTTACATGTAATTAGTGGTGGTAAACCTCGATCTGGAGTCCGATGCTTTACCACTGAACCACGCACTCCATCATTAATGTGTAATTATTTTAAATGAGTCTTGTTATTTAAAACGCAAATAGTCCTCTGACTTTGCTCATTTGTTTCACATATTACAGTCCATGACAGCAACAGTGGTTCTGGGGTATGGATCGGTGCAACAGATCACGACAAAGAAGGGACCTGGGTGTGGAGGAATGCGGTCAACAACACAGATACGCCGATGCACAATCTATATACACATTGGGGTCACGGTGAACCAGACTCAGGTATGATATAACATATTTCAACACATAACATGCGGTCTGGAAGTGTAACAAAGCCATGCTATATTTTTCATACTACACTAGTGATATAAATATGCAAATGAAGGCTGAATCATCGTTCGGCCGTTTCCGTTCAGCCCGGTGTGCATCAAAATTGCCTCGTCGATTTCCGTAACGACAAAATATTCGTTGTTCAATGTCGTTCGGAGACGACCGAGTCAACATACAAACTCATCATACGGCAACGTTATATAAATAAATGTTCCTTATGAGGCGTTTTTGGAGTTTTGTGAATAATAGAATCTCACATTCGTGCCTATTTAATATTGAATTTATTAAAAAACATCCTCGAATCATATAAATTTATCCAACTCGTAAGGCACAACCGTAAGGTCTCACACCTCAATTAATTTTCCCATAGGGTTACTGTACATCCTTTTCCAACATCTGAGCTTCAACTCAGGGCAGCAGACATTGTTGTTGGTTTAATGTCTTCAGTATAGCTAAGACCAGTAATTTAAAACAATAAAATATATAAGTTAGCCAGTTTTTTTTTCTTTCTCGCTCATGTTATGTGAACCCTAATGAAAATACAAAATTCATACACTATCTAGCTGAATATGCGGTGCTTCGGTCAAACAATTCTGAAATTTGAATGAAACCTCATATCAATATGGGATTTTCTGTATCATCTGTCTTTTACACTGCAGATGTATGCTAAAGCAAAGGAAAACCTATTTTTCAAATTAAAAATTGCCTAAAATTGAGAAAAAATAGAATTATTTTCTGTTTTCCTTTTGTCTCTAGTTCCGTGAGCTTTCAGGGGAGATAATAGAGGTGTGAGACCTGAAGATCATCTATTTACAAACACCGTAAATGGAAACGTCAATATTCGCCGATATCCGACGTGTTGTAAAGTCATATTGGGTGTGACTACTTCTGCATACTCGCACGGGATTGGTGCAATTTAGAGTTTCAGGTACATTTCATATAGCGTTGACAAATAGTTAATTCATTTATACGGGTGACAATCATCACAATGAAGACAGTAGTGTTGACAATTATTTCATTCATTCTTTCAGGTAGCTGTCTCCACAATGAAAGTTGTAGCGTTGACAAATGTTCCAAACCTTTATTTCAGGTGATGGTGACCACGATGAAGACAGTAACGTTGGCAAATGTTCCAAACCTTTATTTCAGGTGATGGTGACCACGATGAAGACAGTAACGTTGACAAATGTTCCAAACCTTTATTTCAGGTGATGGTGACCACGATGAAGACAGTAACGTTGACAAATGTTCCAAACCTTTATTTCAGGTGACGGTGACCACGATGAAGACTGTTACGTTGACAAACGTTCCA